>CM053598.1:107426200-107441532 GCA_028646575.1 Pseudocheirus occidentalis | reverse complement strand
GTCAGGAGCAGAAAGCTGGCAGGTTCTTGTCCAATCCTCAGAGATGAACAGTTCCCAGGTCCTTGTCCAGTCCTCAAGGCAATCCCCAGCACACACTGAAGTTCACAAGGTTCAGCACACCTCAAACCCTTCAGGACTTCTCTTGCCTGGAACTCAAGGATCAGCCAGGCCACCAACAAACAAAGTCCCATCCTGTTCATGTCTTCAGTCAGCTTCATGGAGGAGCCAAATCCAAAATCTGTCTTGACTCTTTAAAATTATTCCTTATAAGCACTGGCCTTCTCCCAAGTCAACAGGGGAGTGTCTCAGCCAATAGCCTTCTCCCACGTCAACAGGGGAGTGTCTCAGCCAATAGCATTCTTTCAAGTCAACAGGTGAATTCACACCTTTTCGCCAATGGACAGAGTTCTATACTTAGCCCTAAGTTACTCATCTATTTAGCCGTACAAATATCTGATCTACTTAGCCCTAAGTATCCTATCCACTTAGCCCTAAATATCCAACAAATTGATTACCATTACAGAGCCCACACCAAGTTTGTGCTTCTACTCCACCATCTTGGCTGTGTAAAGCTCTTAATCAAGTCTAACTCATTGTGAAGACTTCTCTGAACCCCAAGCTTAACTTATTTCTCTCAATATGATCCCATGGTATTCCATGTTCCTTATAGTCATTTATATTGGTCTTTTGGAGGGGGGGATTCAGGGGATAGCTTGAGACTGCATCTCTCCATCTCAACCTATCTGGAAATTAAGTGGCCACTAATGGCTCAAACTCACTATTCATTAGCAAAGAGTTTTGACCTACTCCAGGCAACTGGGGGCACAGTGAATAGAGAATTGGGTCTAAAAATCAGGAAGATCCGAGTTAAAATTTGACCTCAGACACTAACTAAATAAACCTCTGTTTGCATCAGTTTTCTCAACCTTAAAATGGGGATAATAATAGCAAGTACCTCCCAGGGTTGTTGTGAGGATCAAATGAAATAATTGTTAAAAGTGCTTAGCATAGTCTGGCACATAGTAGGTGTTAAATAAACGTTCATCCTCTTTCTCTATGCTTTCCCATTTGAATCTGTGACTGTTTGTTTCTTGTTAGTCACCCTGGTTGTCCCTTGCTCACAGGGGCTATGCATATTAGTGCTAGACCTAGTGTAAATATGCTCATCAGATTAGTCCACTGAAGCTCAGACATTCTGAGCTTTTATAACTCACTTAGGATCCCAGGTAAAAGAGATTATAGGTGTAGTCTCACCACAATAGCTACAATTATTTTATTCTAACATTTATCTGGTTATAAATATTGATCTCACTCTAATTTTAAGTTCCTGAAAGGAACAGATCTTCTCTTAATTGCTCCTTTCATTGTCCCCAGTACCTAGCCCTGAAAGAGCTAGATGCTAGCACATCATTGTAGTTGTACATTGGCTGAAAGATTAAGTCAAAGAGTGAAGGAACTCAGATGATTATTCCATGCCACACACAGCTCTACTCAAACTTTATGTTCAGGACACTGTCATTTGTGCTTTCTTTTGGTGTATGAAAAGTTCATGATTCCTACTTCTAATACACATATGCCTTCTTTAGTGTAATGAGGCTTTAACTAGATATCAGGAAACCAGAGTTATGATGTTTCATCCATATATAGCAAAGACAACAGAAGCAGTACTTTTAGAAAATTATTCCTAGCACAGAAACTCAACATTTCTTTGTGGTTGCTGTGACTGCAGTCATTAAATAAAAGAAATCTACTCTGCTCAGAAGGCAAGTTGTCAGAGGTAAGTAAGTCTTGCTATAGGTACAGTGGGAACATTGGACTTCCTTATCTTCTACTTCCTTATGTTGGAGGTATTGATATCTGAATACATATTTATCTAAAGTCCTAAGTCAAGTAATTTTAGAAATGGAAGAGTCTTCAGAGGTCATCTAGTCCAGCCAATATCTAAGAGTCCTCTGTATAAAAGTTCCAATGAGTGGTCACTTTGTCTCCATCTAAATGCCTCTAAAAAGGAAGAACCTATTCCTAAATCATTAAAACTCCTTTTTACTTGTGGATAACTCAGAAATTGCTACATTTTAAATTTCTTTACATTGTCTTCCAAATAGAATGCAAGGTCCTTAAAGGTCAGGGCTTTTAAATTTTTTCTGCATGTTCCCACCACTTTCATTTGAGCTAAATAGTAGGCATTTGGTAAAAACTTACTGAATTGATGAATCAATCAAACAAGTCTAAATTTGTCTCTTTGCAGCTTCAACTGATCGCTCCTCATTTGGCACCAAGTAGAACAAATCTAATTCCTCTTCTAATTTTATAGCCTTTCAAATAATTAAAACCAGCTGTCATGACCACCCACTCAAGTCTTCTCTACTTCTGGCTAATTATCCAGGACACTTATTGGATAAGGAGGAAGGGATGATGTTGAAAACATTGACTTGCAGTCAGGACACTTGAGTGTGATTCAAAGCTCTGATATTTACTTGTTCTTTGATGCTGGGTCATTCATCTGACCTCTCTGAGCTTCCATTTGCTCATCTATGAAATGTATATAATAATACTTATTCTACCCACTTGACAGGGTTTGGGGGAGGAAAGCATTTTTCAGGCCTTAAAGCCCCATAAATACATGAGTTTTCATTAGGGAAATCATTCACATAGAGATGATAACCCTATCAGAGCTGACAAAGTCCTCAAGTGAGATATTATAGAACAAAAATAGAACAGGGCCCAGGACAGAATGTTAGGGAATGCCCATGGTTAGTGAGCATGATATGGATGAAGAACCAGATTATATTTCTTTAATTGCTTCAAGGATTACAAACTATTTTCCTCACATTTTATATCATAGGCCAAGAATTCTCAAACTTTTTTGATCTTAGGTACTCTTTATATTCTTAAAAATTATTGACAACCACAAACAACTTTTGTTTGTATGATGCGTACCTATTAATATTTACTTTATTATAAATTACATTATATTATCATAAAGAGAGCTTTGATCTCATACACTTTCCGAAATTATCTAAGGGGTGAGGAACCAAGGGCCTCAAGGCCGCATGTGGCCCTCTAGGTCCTCAAGTGTGATACTTTGACTGAATTAAAACTTCATAGAACAAATTCCCTTAATAAAAGTATTTGTTCTATAAAACTTGGATACAGGCAAACTGTTGCACCCAAACACCTAGAGGGTCACATGTGGCCTTGAGTTTGCAGGCTCCCCACCCCTGGCTAAGAGAACCTCAAGAGGTCCTGGATTGCACTTAGAGAATTTTTGTATATATTTGTATATATTTTGTATATTCGCTGCCTGGTATAGACCTCTTTGATTTAGAAGTTTATAATTTACTGTAGCAAATTAAACAAAGCATATAAGAAACTCACAAGGAAATTTATGAACTTTGGCCAGCTGATTAGAACATAAACAGTATTGCAGAGAGGATACCAATATAAACAGTGTGATTCCTTTATGTTCATTTACCTAATTGCATTAGGTGAAAGCTAATATAGGACTTTACTTGTGTCTGTTTGTACTTGCAGGTGAGAGACCACTATCAGGTTGAATTTTACTTCCTTTTTTTGTTTTTCATCAAACAAACAAAAACAACTTTAATTTTTCTTAACCTGACACTCCTCTCTGAGGATTCATTCATATGAAAAATCTAAGCATGGGTGTTTCTGTATTTCTCCCTACCTTGTCAATACCAAAATATTTTCTTTTCCAAATACGTGTCCCTTTTTCTATCTTCTTTTTGTTTGTGAGGTAAATGTTCCTAATTTCACTGGTGGAAGAAGACTTTCTATAGCAGAACACCAATGAGTTTAACATCCTTTCTTCTGCCAGAAATAACATTTAGAATCCTGCATGGAATAAAGGACTTGTAAAAATTCCCTCTTCCTTCTGTGTATCTGCATGCATCAAATAGCAGATCCCAATTTGGGACTTTGGGAGTTTCTGGCCAATTAGAAAGGCTCTCCACCCACCTCACTCAAGGGAGACCTGAAATGTCAAAATCTTGTGTTGTCTCAATTGTCATATCACATCCTGCCCCCATAACATGAAAGCTGTGAAGCATGCTCCTGTTTATTGCCATGAAATCCCCACAAATGCTCACTCTTCATAAACAGTATCTCCCCAATTAAAGCCCTCTTTACCAAGTCTGATCATTTTTCAGACAGAAGTATTGATTAATTCACCTATAGGCACTGCATAGATACATCTCTTAATGAGAATTATAATGACCCCTGAACTCTGCTCTTTAACCTCATAATATACTCTCTCAATTTTCTGTTAAGTGGTCTAGAGATATATCACCAGAGATGGAAAGACACTCTTTTTCTATAATGCCTACCCTAAAATGCACAAAAAGGAAGCTCAAAGCTTTATTGTAATGGGGAGGGGGGAGAGAATAATGTGGGCCTGTGTGTGAGTGGGGATGGGAGAATATAAAGGTCACTTAAATAGAGTGCTTTCAGTTTGTTTGACAAGGATGCTTTAATAAGTCAAACATTGTTGGGGTACACTTGCCAATCATATGGTTTAGACACTGAGAAGAAATATTGTCAAGAAACCACAAATTGAGTTCTTGGGTTTATAATTGTTTCCCTATTACCATGAATCCATTATTTATAACACCCCACTGCATAAACACCAATAGTTGCACTGCTAGATATCTGCACAGAAATTTGAAGTCATAGAACTAACTTCAGACTCTGTACATGCTTGACAATTAATCTGATACGTCACTGCAATATGGTCTATTCCTCTCGAGTTGGGTTGTCATTTGATGTGCAGTACATTGCTGACACAGGTTACCATGATACCACTTCACCAAACAGATTACAAAATTTGTTCAGAGAGGATACACAGTTCTTCCAAGATAAATGCACACAAGAGAAAATCCTAACAGCTTTTAATTTCCATGCTTTTCAGTTTTATTGTTGTAAATGCAACTGTTTATAGGACTAATGACACAGCCTGGCTCTGTTGAGTCAATTACACCAGTAGGCACTTGGATCAGATACTTTGCCTGTGTTCCATTTACACTATCAAGATGTCTGATATTTGACTAAATTGAATTGCACCATGGTGCCTTGGCGCTTTCTGTACTTTACATCTCAAAGTCACTTTATGGAACAATGAAAAAAATAATATGCTAGATATGGCATAGTGATTGTTTGCAAGCAAATGTGTCAACCATTACACATTGAACAACACTCAACAAATTTCTGTTGCATCAGGAATCATTTTGATGACGGCAACGTTAAATACGTAGAAATATTTGTCAGACTCACGAGGGACACTTGTTCATTCTAAATAATTTATTTAGATTTTTGTGGTTGATCTTTTTGCAAGAGAGTTAGAGAGGTTATGTAAAGAGGTGGTGAAGAGGAGGGGAAAGGAGATTTGGTGAATTTTAGTGCTCACGAAAGTGAGAGAATAATAGGGCCATCTGGACTCTAACATAGTGCAGGCAGATGCTGTGCAAGCTTTCCCCACACATATAGTGAATGTACTTCTGTCCTGACCCACAACCAACCATGCAATTCCAGTAATGAGCTACCCATTGTGCAGAGACTATCAATTGTTCTGATTTATGCTTAATTGTGGGTGGTTATACAATGCAGGGAACTGCCCGCTAAAAGTTGGACTGAGGCTCAAAAACATGTTCTCCTTTAGAGCCATATCATTCTGAACTTTGATCAATATCCCCAGGAAAACCCAGCAACTATAATATCTCTCTCCATATATACACACACTAGCATTGTATTTGTGGACATGTATATATACATTGACACACAAGACACGTATGCATGCATAGACATGTATAGGTATATTTACACACATATACAGTGCCCCAAAACTCTAATATTAAGCTTTAGTAGTTTAGATACTAATATATGGACTATGTTTTTATTTTGAGTAACAACAACAAAAATATGCAGCAGCTCTACATCCTAAATAAGCTACCAAAGTTAGAATAAATAGACTTGGTAAAATATATGACTTTTTTGCATAAAAAGGAAGAAAAATGATCATCTAAAATGTAGGAAATATTAAATATATGAAATACAACATAATCAAGACTATGGATGCTGAATGAATCAGTTTCTCTGTTGAAACTTTTTATAATGCCCAATGGTCAAATGAATAAAGTATTGTGAAACTATTTTTGTTGTCATGAAGCCATATATATGTCATCTTCAATTTTGTGCCATCTATTAACAGCTATGGTTTTGTTAAGATGGGGAAAATTGACTTATTGAGAGAGAAATTAAGAGAATAAAAATTACAAGTTTTATTAAAATTATCAAAGTTACTTCCTTCATGTTGTCTCTTATAAGACAAGGATTTTTTTTTATCTTCCCATCTCTGGCTCTTGAGGTCTTATAAAATTTTTCTTTCTCTATTTCTTAATTTAACATTTCTGTACCCATTAAGATAATAAAAGAGGAAATAAGTTTCCCCAAACAGAAGGTATCTTTGAACCAATCATCCACTCTCATCTATGAATATTTCCTTTCGATGGTTCCTTGGGATTATGTGCTCTTGAGATTAAATATATACTTTTACAACATGATGAAACTAAGATCTTGGCTTTGTTTTTTTCTCTATGTTCTTTATACCGTATTTTTGGTGAAGTGTTAAGCAAGATGGCCTTAGAAAGATAGGTTATACATTTTGTTCTTTTCTGAGTCCGTATATTTGATCATTATTTTGAGGAAACTACTCATTGGAATTTCACCAATAATTGCAGTCCTAAACACTACTGCTTGATTAATCATTCTAATGTACAACTATGGTCACAAACTAATCCTGCCATTAAGCCTTTAGTGATTGCTAATTATTTACCAAAAAAAAATTCTATATGCCATAACCTAGTATTCACAATCTTCTGTGCTCTGGCTATAACCTACTGGATTGAAGATTTAGAGGGAGATTTAAATTCAATTTAAGTAGAAACTTCCTACAGATAATTGTCAAAGTCAACTCAACACACATTTGTAAAATACCTACTCTGTGCTAAACACTATGCTAAATCCTGGATGTGCCAAAAAAAAAGAGAGAGAAATTAAAAATAACCCAATCCCTACCCTTACAAAGCCCACAACTGAATGGGTGACACCAACATACAAACAGTTATGTAAAAACAAGAAAGATGATAGCTAGATAAGAGAAACAGAGGTAGATCCATATGTATGATATTATTGGAGATAATCATAGAGGGACGGCACTAATGTTGAGAGGGATCATTAAAGTCTTCCCAATAAAGGTACAATTTTAGCTGAGACTTGCAGAAAATTAGTTAAGCCGGGAGGCAGAGATGAGAAAAGAGAACATTCTAGACATGAGAAATAACTAGTGAAAAGGCATGGATTCAAGAGATAATGACTTGCTCAAGGAAAAGAAAGAAGCTGGTATCCTTAGATCATGAAGTGCATTGAGTTAGGAGTAAGAAGACTGGAAAGAGAGGAAAGACCCAATTTATGATAATAGAATGGGCTGCCATATTAAATTTTCCCTCACCAGAAGTTTACAAGTGGGCCTCACCTAAGGACCTAGAGAGCCATAGCTCTCAAGGCTGCAGGTTCCCTACCCCAAAAGATCACTGGTGGGTTGGCTATTTAGGGAATGGTTAATGACTCTTTCATACACTATTTTGATCATGTAAAAATCATTGACCATGTCCTTATTAAGTTTGTGAGCAGTAAGAAATGGGAGGGGGGGGGCGCGCGGGAGGGGAACGAAATGTATTAGAGGTTTTCCAGATTGCTATAAGTTCACTTAAGCTAAAACAATTTCAGAAAAATTTCTGATATTTAAGTTTTAAAGTAAACCTTGGTATTTTCTTCAAGAAACTTAAAATTTTTTTTAAAATTTCATTTATCTTCATTCAGTATCTGTAAAGTTAATATGGGACAAGAATTTTATCCCACTTTCAGGATGAACAAATTAAGCCTACAGCTGTGTTTATGTCACTAAGTAATAATAAGATTCTAAACTTTGTTCCAAAGTTTCTTCTCTATTATGCCTCCTTAAATATCTCAGATCAATACAACTCTTTCATAATTTTCCCCCTCTTCCTTGCCTCCATGTTAGGGATTCTAGTAAGAAGAGGAGAAATGCAAGGTTGAAGAAAACTGATATTTTTATAAATTATATACACTCTAATATTCCTTTCATGAGTGGGGGTGAGAAAATTGCCACCTTTAAGGGCATCCAGGTATTATTTAGTGCATTATTGTTTTGAGGGCGCCTGATGGCATCACAGTGTCTAGGAAAAGATAATTTCTATCACTAGGTAGGCCAATTATTTGAGAGTATTACACTCACCTGTTGTACTTTCACAGTAACCTGTTGTATCCCTGTTGTATCTGTTAATATGACCCCTACAAATCATCAGATGCATTATTTTTAGACATATAATGGTATAATCAGAAAGACACATACATTAAGAATGTATAATTATGTTTAGTGGCCCATTTCTGCTAGTTTGAATCTTGGTCAGCCATATGAGAACAAATTTATCATAGAAAATTACCACATTAAATACTAAACATGTACATTTTTTTTCATTTTGTGGATGGCATGTTTTTCAAGAACAAGTTATAAAAACATACATATGATAATATATTAAAAACATTTTATTCAAGAATCAGAATTCCGTATGCATTTGCCACATTCCGTGCCAACTTGCCAAAACATATATCCAAAGATATTACAACTAAAAATGCAGGCGGAAATATATGTATATTGAAATGACTGCTGATTTCAGGTGATTAATTACTGCAGGAAAAATGAGAATATTAACTCCCAGCTGGCATGGCAAAAGGGACTATAATTTAGAAAACTAGAAACTGGTATCAGGCAACAGTTCTCTATAGGCAAACTGCTATTGCCCTATGATTGAGAAGTTATAGCTCTAAATCAGATGTTCATATTAGGGGCTAGTTAAATGTGAGTTGTTATTTTGCATTTGTAGCTATAGTTCTCATGCGTCTTTAAAACAAATTCCCATTAGGTGGTGGCACTTCCCATATTTCTCTTTTACATACAATGGATTTTTTCTCCGCAAACTAAGAAAATATAAAACTATTTTGCCAGTATATAGTACTTATTTCACGTGCATCCTAATTTATGAGGTGATTCCATTCTAAACCAAATTAAAGTTGGTTTTGTAAGGACCACATGGACACTGAGGTTAGAAATGAAATCCAACTTGTATATAATGTTTTCTTACACCACTGCTTAGCTTTGCACACATCTACTGCCATCAAAGCAAAGTAAAATGGATTTGAAGCAAGCAGTCATAAGGGGAAATCTTCCAAACACATAATATGTTTAAATTTTGAATATGTTTCTTAGCTCGATGACTATAAGGTCATTTATCCCCCTACGCCCTTCCCTTTTTAACCTTACCATCTGTCAGCAGGATTTTGAAGAGTCTTTTGGTTGGTATTTGCATTCTTCTATTTCCCCACTTTGTGCATTTACATTTTATTTTAGAGAGAAGAATAAAAGTTAAATTTCACATTAGCCTCTGCTACTGTTAATTCAATTGGATCTGAATTGTAACAAAGCATCTGGCCAGCCTGAAGAGGATACAGTAGCATTTTGCTTTATAACTTGGAAGGCACTGCACCCCATTATGAAGGAATTAAATCCTTACTGTATATTTTGATGGTGATGTCTTTCTAGAAAATCACTACCATTCCCAACTCTCGTGTATTTCATTATCCACCAGAATTGTTCTCTTACCATATGAAGTCAGGGGAAACTAAGAAGCAGTGTTAGCGAAACAAAGCCGTTGAGAGCCTGAAGAGACTGTTATCTCAATGTGTCAATCAGAAATTCTGAATTAAATCTGTTCACTTACCACATGATATCGTCTTTCCCATATACAACTGCATTTTAAAAAAATCTTTCTACCACTACTTTTCAAGTACATTTGGTTTTTTTTCATTTCCCTGTCTTTTCTTTTTTCTTTCTTTTCTTTTCCTCTCTCTCTTCTATCTTTTCATCTGATAGCAGCTGTTTCCTCTGACCTCTTACATCTCAAACTGTTGGGGTGTGCAGTTCCAGTATACCTCATGGGGATTTTGTAAAAATTATGTTGTTTGCCATCTCAAAGAAATACTAGTTTGTCAATAGATCATATTTAATGATCATGATAATGTTAATATTGGGAGCTTCCATGTACTAATCTTCAAGATTTCTAATACCAATTTTTTTGTTATTATTTTAAATATGGAATAGTATCATTGCTATGCACAGCCCAAATACCTATACTTTCCAACCAGTAGCATTCTCTTCCACTCTCAAACTTGGTTCTTTAATCTATTATTGGTAGAGGAGTTCTTTGCTAAGGGAACTATTTTCATTTCCTGGTGAGGAAGAAAAGCTATCTCCTTTTAAAAAGGTAAAACCTATAAAGAAATGGAATTTTCTAAAACAAAGTGCTTTTAAAAAAGCAAATGGAATCCTTATTGTCCACTTGCTGGACTCAGAGATCTTCCCCACAGCATGACAAGGTCCGACCACAGTTACCCTGATGGAGACAGGACATGTTTTTTTTCATAACAAGATAAGGCAGCCAAGCTGTATCTTCTAAAACACATTTTATTTTTGTTGGCTGTTGCCCTCTCACCTTTGTTACCTCCATCAGTTCTGCTCTTGAATGTCCTCCTGAAAAGCCTGTATGCACTATAGTTAGCTTTCTTTCTGTGAATTATAGCAGCTTTAATATATTGGCTATATGGAGAGAGGGAGGGAAGGAAGGAGAGAGACAGAAAAAGAGAGAGAGAGAGAGAGAGTCAGAGTCTTGAGGAAGACAGAAGAAAATTCATGGTCAAGAAAAGTCGTTTGAACATCATTCTGTGTTACATATAAAGTAACATTATTTGTCTGTATTTTAGGTAATCACTATCAAAATCATTCAAAATAGAGAAAAACAATATTCAAAATTTTAAGTCACAGAATGCCATAAAATAAATAATTTTACATGCTTTATTTAAAATAATTATAGTTTACCAATTGTAAGCTTTGTATTTTTTTCTTTTATATCATAACAATCTCAAATTATTCTCCAGAGTATGTAGCAATCATACATATTACATTTGAATTTGGGTAAATCATGTCAAAATATTAAGGCTTTAGGACAGAAATGTCTCATTTCCCCCTGAATTGGCATAATTTTAGACATTTTGAAAGAGTTAAATCACCAGTTTTACTTCCCTTGGCTGGAAAAAAAAAATAACCCTTTCACATTTCAGCAGTTCTTAGTATAGTAGGATTCTTGAGAGCAGGAAGGTCATTCAAATGTAAGAGTTGAACTAAAAACCATGGTTAGACAAGGATGATGGGAAGAAAAACCAGAAAGAACTTTTTTTTAACTTCAAGAATTCATGTATCTCTGTATCAATTCTTGAATAGAGGGTATGGGGGGAAAGAAAGCAGAATAAACTATTTCACTCTGGAATATGGTCTTCTTTATATTCTCTTAATGGAATAGTTTCTTCATTCATCACAAGAATAGATCAGTAAAATCTAGTTTTAATTTCAGATATCCAAAATATTCGAGGGAAGCACAGGTCGGGGGTAGCTGGGTCATTTGCTTATCATTTTGTGGTCAGGAGACTCTGATTCATTTTGTTGGTCTATGATAAGTTATATAAAATGCCCAATCATAAATCCAGGCATTTCTGTGCTCCGCTGTAAAACTCTATTACTGTATCCTCAAAGGGTTAATGGCACTGTTGGCCGGGGGGACAATTCATTCTGTAGCTAAACGCAATGACAAATAACCATTATTCTTTCCAACTGCACTGATAATCGGGACAGCTTAAACATTTTCGCCA
Organism: Pseudocheirus occidentalis; assembly: GCA_028646575.1. Taxonomy (NCBI): domain Eukaryota; kingdom Metazoa; phylum Chordata; class Mammalia; order Diprotodontia; family Pseudocheiridae; genus Pseudocheirus; species Pseudocheirus occidentalis. The sequence continues at coordinate 107,429,679 of CM053598.1, read as the reverse complement.
ATATAAGTGAAACCATTAATCCTCTTGGATTTCACGATAAGTGGTGACTGCGAAATAATGACTGTGTCATTGCAGGCAAGAAAAAATGTTAACAATTAAAACAAGTTAGCCATTATCTTACAGAGAACTGAATCGCTTTCACATTTCATTAGCAATATTGTAAGTGATATGTACCTTATTAAAAAGCTCTTATTATCAGAGAAACCTAATTAGTCAAAATCTCTCAGTCATTGCTTTAATTTTCTAATGATGGTGGGTAATGCAATGTGAGAGAATGTGTCTGTTTGTCCAAACGAAAGAGCTGCAATGTATAATCCTTTCCTTCTTAAAGTAGTAGAGCATGCATGGTTATGAATGGGGACAGCAGGGGTTCAGGGGGACTATGTTCTTCTGGAAAAACAAGAGTTTATTTTAAATGCTTCACATGCATATATATGTGCGTAACATATGTATGTATTTGTGAACAATATAGAGCTATCTATGTATATGTATGTGTGTGTGTGCAGACACATGAATTACTAGAGGAAGGGCCAATCCATTTTCTCTATTTAATTTACAGTGTATTCAAGTGAAACATTAAGTATACCAAAAGAATATGAAGGGGCATAATGAATAGAGCACTGGCCCTCGAGTCAGGAGGACCTGAGTTCAAATCTGGTATCAGATGCATGACACACTTATTAGCTGTGTAACTTTGGGCAAGTCATTTAACCCCAACTATCCTCCAAAAAGCAGGAAAAAAAAGAAGAACATGAAGTTTAGGGAAATAATAATATAACTTTTTTCAATAGGATAAAGAGACATCTCTATTTTCCTCATACTTAACCATAGAATTTCCCCTAAATAAAGCCAATGACCTAACAACTGAGGAAACTTAAGAGAAGAAGGCTCCTGCATTTCTCAAAAGTGACATCAGAGATCAGTTTCAAATCCTATAGGCTTGAGTTTTTAAAACCCATTAAAGGTCTGACAATGTCAATATTTCTGAAAGGATATGTGTGCATGCATGCACACAGACATATGTATGTGCGTGTGTATATGTGCATACAATCTTTATATAAATAGATGGCTATATATACTGTCTCTGATATTAGTACCTGTATGATATTGGACAAGTTGCTTGAATTCTCTGGTCCTAAGTCTCTTTATCTATAAGGTGAGGGATTTTTTTTACATAATTTGTATGATCCCTTTAAACTAAAAAAAAATCTAAGATTATGTATACTCATATGTACATGTTAGCGATATATAAAAAAAAGGCCTATATAATCTCTGGAAGAACATCAATAGCAGAAACTAAGGGTCTACACTATAGGGACTAGAAGAGTGTTTTCTGACAATTACCTTTTAACACTGTTTAGGGAATTTGCTGGGGTTATAGGCTAAACTTCATAAATTTAGTGGGAAGTGAGCCTTTGTGATCTTAGGGAAGATGTGAATATGTTCATTGGTATGAGAGTATGGACATGCCTGATGCTTCCTGATTGGGAGAATTGGAGGAACTTCCTGAAGACTCAGTTTTTAGGGATGAATTGTTTGATTTTCACTGTTGAGGATCCTATATGAAGGGAGAGATATCAGTCAAAAAATGTCCTTTTCCTTCTAAAAGAAATCAAGAAAGAGCAGAGTACAAACCAGAGGGTAGTAGAGTTAAGAAAGGTCCTATTAAGGGAAATAGTGCAAACATACAGTCTTTGCCCCACCCTATTCCACCCTACTACTCGCTTCAACTCCATCTGGGTCCTTCAAACTTGGGTCAAAGACCATTGCCATGGCATGTAATCTTCACCACCCATTCAAGATCATTCAGCTCAAGAGATGTCAGCTATAAGCAATGGGAGTAGCATCTCACTGTTCAAACTTTTTTATAGCTAAACTATTTACCCTAGCAAGAAATGAGCCAGGAGACATCTCTTAAAAATTTGCCATATAGGTTATTGTTGTTATCTCCACAGTATTTTTAAATATTTATTTTTCTCTCTAGATAGTGCCCTGTAGTTGTCAGAATTTTAAAATCTAATTGATTTCTTCTAATCTCAACTACAATTCTATCTCCTACAGAAAGACTATTTTCAATCCCCCTTCATTCTAGCACTTTTCCTCTCTTAATTATTTCCTATTTATCCAATACATAGTATGTTTGTATATGGGTTTCCTTATAAACTCCCTGAGGATAAGGATTGTATTTTGCCTTTGTTTTAATCCTCAGCATTTAGCATAGGGTCAGACATATAGCAGTTACTTAACAAATATTTACTGATTAATTGATAATTGGGAAGTGGGAGAAGCAGGAGACTTTGTGAGATATGTAGCCAAATAACTATAACTTAAGTAAAAATAAAATAAATTAAAAGGACAATTCCAGAACAAGTGTTATAAGAAATGTGGGGTGTGAGATATCACTTTTAGCTGAAGGAAGGGTGGGGTTAGACTAAAGCTCTATGAGTCTATGGGTCAATTTGTTAGGAGTGGGGGAGGGTGATCACAAATTCCAGGATCAAAGTTTATGCTTAATTTGGTAGCAAAGTAGTGAAGTGTCAGAGGAGATCATTAAGAAGATTATTTGGGTAATGGTATGACAAACTGGGGAGAGTATCAACTGAAAGTAAAAAAAATCAGTTAAGAGGTTATCTGTCTAAAACATTAGAAATAAGGTAAAAAGTACTAAGGTATAATAGTTACTATTAATATAGTCCTAAAATTTTAAAAAGAACTTTAAAAATTTTGTCTCATCTATTTCTCACAACTATCCTGTTAGGTGCCATTAATATTCCAATTTTATACAAGAGGAAACTGAGACTGAGAGGTTAAGTGACTTGTCCAGTATCATACAGCTATCAACCCATGTAGGAATTGGACTCATGTCTTCCTAACTCTAAGGCCAATACCCTATCCCCTGTACCACATATCTGTGTAGCAGAAAGAATTCTGGAGATAATTTCAACATGTTGTGCTTGAGTATTGCTAACAATACAATCCAGGCAAGATCAGTTTACTTTTTTGGTCCTTGGTTTCTTTCATTGTAAAATACAAGGTTTGGACAAGATGTTCCTGACCTGAACAGAACCTATGGAAATATCTATATAAAAGGGTTGGTAGGAGGCTGGGTAGCCTTCAGAAAACTTCACATATCAATTTACTTTGTTCTTTTAAGATATAAATTTACATAAATACATATTTAATATATTTAATATGATCTTTCTTTCTAAAAATATATATAAATTTTAGCTAATCTATTTTAAAAAATTTTTGAGAAGGTTCTTAAAGGTTCACAAGACCACCAAAAGGGTCCATGACACAAAACTTATACCTCTGGAATAAAAGAAAAATTGAAAGGCTTTATTTTATCATACCATGGCATGGGAAAGGAAAGAAACCATGACTGGACGGAATAGTGTAATGGTAATGGGGACCTGAAGATCTTCCCTGCCCCTTATATTGATAATCAAAGAAGTATTTAGCACCTTGTTTCAAGTTCA
>CM053598.1:107401109-107425700 GCA_028646575.1 Pseudocheirus occidentalis | reverse complement strand
TTCTTCTCCTCATTGGCTTTTTGGGCCTCTTTTGTCATTTGAGTTAATCTATTTTTTAAGGTGTTATTTTCTTGAGTCAGGTTGTTGACTCTCTTTTCATGATTTTCTTGCATCATTCTCATTTCTCTTCCCAATTTTTCCTTGACTTTTCTTATTTGGTTTTCAAAATTCTTCTTAAGCTGAGCTACGGCTTGTAGGCAGTCTTCATGTTTCTTGGAAGCTTTTGATGTGGGAGTTCTGACTGTGTTTTCTTCCTCCCATTCCATGCTTTGATCCTTTTTGTCCCCAGAAAAGGATTCTAGAGTTCAGTTGCTCTTCTTACTTTGCTTCCTTTTCCTGCTCATGTTGCCAGTGAATTACTTGTCTTTTTTAGCTCTGTGGAACTCTGCTTCCAGGGGGGAAAGCTCTGTCCCAAATCTCTGGGGTTTTTTGCAGCTGTCAGAGCTATTAGGAGGCTGGTGAAGCCCCCACCAGCTTTGGCTCACTGAAAGTGTTCCCCAGGACCACCACCCAAGACCACAATCCAGATTCATGCTGCTCAACACGAGAACACTTAGCCTCTGAATGATTGCTTGGTCCCCTGCAGTCTGCTGGCAGGGAGCTCTGAATTAGGTATGTGGAGGCTGCTGCAGGGCCTCTGTTTCTGTCACCTCCTTGTCCTGCAGGCAGTTTGGCCAGACCACTTTTCTCCTGCAAATTTAGCTGAGTTCCACCGACCTTTCACTTAGTCCTTGTTTCTTGTGGCTTGATAATTCTGGAAACTGCCACAGCTGCTGATCCACTCTCCTGAAGGCTCCAGCTGCACCTCGTCTTGCTCACCCTGCGGCCAATCTGTTGTTTTGGGCTGGGCTGATTTCAGCTCCTAGCACTGTGATGCGCCCTTCCTGCTGAGCTGCCTTCAGAGGGATGTGTATTTTTGTGAGTTTTGGAGCCCTGAAATTTGTTTAGAGTCATATTTTATGGCTATATGCGAGCTGCAGTGTTTTCCTGCTTCTGCACCACCATCTGGGCTCTAACCCCTTCTCATTCTTTTTCAAGAGTGGATATGTTATGCCAGTCTTTGGGGGAAATTGACTCCAGACTTGTGAAGAGAGATAAAGATATATTTTGGAAGCTATACACACATATGTGAAATTGGCATCTCAACATGTTTCTGATTTTGAGTTTGCTTCCATAAAGATTTGAGGGACTTTCCCCTTATATGAGATCAGGACCTCTCACTTGGTTTATGCTGAAGCATCATTTTGCCCTCCTGTATATTTTTTTGGTCTGTTCCAATCTGTATGATATATGCAATCTCTGTTAAGAATTTTTTTTGTTAAATAGATTCACTCATTATTCACTAGTTGTGGTAGTGAGCAAGCCTACAGGAGTAACTGGAATAACATTAAGTTCTTTAATGGACAGTAACTTAGAAGGAAGGTAATTTTTTTTTATCAATCCTAGACTAGCAAAATTTAGTGGGGGCAAGTAGATAGATATCAGAACATCTCTCAGAGACTAGAAGAAGGAGAGCCTAGCCTTGAACTCTTGGGGACTGCTTCCCCCCACCCTCAAAACACCAGATACTGTACTAAACATGGAACTGATTCTCCAAAGAGGCAGTTCAGACCTATTAATGCCTCCAAGAGCAGCGTTTTAGAAACCCATGATATATATTTTTCATAGCAGGGACATGAGACATATTATTGAGATATACATATCTGTTGTCTTGGAAATGTTCAGTAGTATAACTAACTTGTCTCTTAGCTCTCCAATCTGTCCTTCAAGCTGCTGTCCAATAAGTTTACTAATTCATCATTGATCACATCCCTACTGCATTTGAAAATTTTCAATGGCTCCCTTTTTAACCTTACAAATAAAGCTTAAATTCCTTATTCTGGCATTCAAGATTCTCCACAATTGGTTTTTTTCCCCTATATTCCAACTTTTATATTATACTACTTATTTTCCTTCTATTACATTCCAGATAAACTGAACTGAACTATTCACAATTCTCAGTTCTTGACTTTTTCATTTGTGTCCTACTCTCTCCATTCTCCAAAAATTAATGCCCTTCCAAAAAACAAACTGACATATGAAGAAGATTAAGGTTAAAATCCTCCATACCCCTCAAAGTCTTTCCAGGAGAAAGGAAGTAGGATACACATTCAGATACAAATAAGTATAAACCAAATGTCAGGCCAAACTAGATTGTGATTTTTGCCAACAGTAAAATCTAAGGGAAAGGGATGAGACAGAAACAGGAAGCCTTAGGCCAGAGCAGAAATTTTAGATGAGGGAAATCTGTAGTGAATCATGAAACAAGCTACCAAGAGTATTTGACAAAAGATTTGTTTAAGGCAATGCGACTTTCTGAAAACATGAGTCTTTTATGGTGTCATGGCACCAGGGATCTTTTGTTCTCATCCTGCTCTGCTATCTTGGCATTATCACAAGCTAGATCTGTCATAACCTGTTTGAACTTAGCTGCATCCTTGAGATGGTGATTTCAGACATGTGTCTTTCCTTTTCTTGTCCTCCACAAACAAAATGTGGCAAGTCCTCAAAGAGATGGGAGTACCAGTACTTGTCTCCTGAGGTACCTGTGTGTGAGTCAAGAAGCAATAATTAGAACTGAACATGGAAGAGTTGTTTGGTTTAAGATTGGAAAAGGAGTATGATAAAGCTGTCTATTTTCACCTTATTTATTTATCTTATAAACAGAGTTTACAATGTGAAATTATCATGTGAAATGGCAAAAGTCAGAATTAAGGTTACCAAGAAAATATCAGCTATCTCAGATTTCATACAATACTGCTTTGATGGGAGAAAGAGAAGAAGAGTTAAGAAATGTCTTGATGAGGGTGAAAGAGGATTGTGCAAAAGCTGGTTTTCAACTTAACACTAAAACAAGCAAACAAGATTGTGGCAACTGCTACTATTAATTCCTGACAAATAAAAGAAGAAGAAATGGAGTCAGTGTCAGATTTTCTAATTTGGGGTTCAAAGATGAGAAGAAGCTGCTAGAAGGTACCATGGCTAGAGTACCGGCCCTGGAGTAAGGAAGACTCATCTTCCTAAATTCAAATCTGGCCTTAGGCACTTATTAGTCATGTAACCCTGGGAAAGTCACCTAACCCTGCCTCAGTTTACCATCTGTAAAATGAACTGGAGAAGGAAATGGCAAACCACTCCAGTATCTCTACCAAGAAAACCCCAAATTGGGTCACAAAGTTTTGGACATGATTGAAATGACTTATCCACACACACACACACACACACACACACACACACACAATCTCTACAGATGGCAACTGAAGTTATAAAATTACAAGATGCTTGCTCCTTGGAAGGAAAGCTATGGCAAATCTGGACAGCATACTAAAAAGCAGAGACATCCCCTTGCTGACAAAGGTCATGGTCAAAGTTATAGTTATTTTGTGTAGTAATGAATGACTATGAGAACTGCACTATGAGGAAACCTCAGCATCTCAGAATAGACACTTTCCAATGTGGTGCTAAAGAAGACAATAGAGACAATAGAGAGTCCCTTGGGCAACAAAGAGATCAATCGGTCAATACTTAAAGAAATTAAATCAAACTATTTATTGGAAGGAAGAATACTGAAGATAAAGCTTAAATACTTTGGCTACATAAGGTGAAGACAGGACTCATTGGAAAAGACCCTGATATTGGGAAAGATTGAAGGTAAAAGAAAAAGGGGACAGAAGAGAATAAGAAGGATAGATAGTATCATAGAAATAATGAACAAGAGATTGGGCATATTTCAGGAGATAGTGGAAGATGGAAGAGCCTGGTTTGCTATGGTTCATATGGTCCAAAGAATAAGATACTACTGAATGACTGAACAACAAATGTCTGGAATGAATTCCTCTGCCTTCTTCTTCATAAAGAAGTGGTGTTGCAGCAGAGCCATGTCCCTGGATTCCTATCCTTCCACGGGCTTGATTTCTTTCTTATTTTCTCTAGTAAATAGCACTGTATGCTATGATACATTCTAGTGTCTACAGTATCTCCCCTCCCTTTTAGGAGAGCTATTGCTACAACTTATGCTGAATTAAAATACCACCTGAGCCCCTCCTAAAACATACTCATCACAAGTTACTGAAAACAACCATGTTTACTATGATCCCAGTAAATCATAGCTGCACTACACATGTTTGATGATATTTGAATAATGCTTTAATAAACTGAGTATGCAGTGAATATTATTATTCATCTTGACAGGCTCAGTGCAATAATGCTTGAACATCTACTTGTCTTTGAGGTCTACAACTAGAGTTGAGGACCATCATTTAATTTTCAAAGTTATTTGGCATTTAAGCAATGTGTCACTTCCCTTATAAAAATGTTAATAACTTCCTATTGTATAAAGTCCAAACTCTTTAGAATTCCCTTCAAATCCCTCCACAATTAGCCCTTAACTTATGCTCCCTTTTTAGCTCTTTACTATTCAACACAAAAACAGCAGCTTCAGCTGAACTCATTTATTTATTTTTCTTCTTGATATTTTGAAAGTAGCATAGAGTAGTAGAAAGGATAATGGATTTGATATTAAGAGGTCCCAGATCTGAATCCCAGTTCTGATACATCCTAATTATATGACCTAAACCAATTCAGTCATTCAGCAAGTACTTATTAAGTCTCTTGCATGCCAGGCACTCTGCTAAGTACTGAGGTTACAAAAAAAAATCAAATTTCTTTTAAGGAGTTCATAGTCTAATGGTAGATATAATTAAAAGTACATACAATCAATATACATAATACATACAATACAAAATAATGCAAATACAATAAAATGCATACAATACAAATAAATATTTATATATGTATATTATCAATATGTATAAACACAATGGATACATGACAAACTTGGAATAATCTCAGAGAGAAGGGAAGAATTCATTCCAGATATTTGCTGTTGTTCAGTCATTCACTTATGTCTGATTCTTCCCTGAGAAAGGCCTTTGCAGAAAGTGAAACTCTAGCTGAGCCTTAAAGGAATTCAGGAATTAAGGATCAGGGAAGAGGAGAGAGAGAACTCCAGGTGTTGGCAACAGGCAGGGAAATGCCCAGAGTCAAGAAATGGAGAACCACCGTGTGTGGAAGAGCAAGAAAGTCACTGTCATAGGATGGTAGGGTTCCTGGAGGGGAATAAGGCAGAAGAAGATTGTAAATGTAGAGAAAGTTCAGATAATGAAGGGCTTTAAAAGTTAGAGGACTTTATGCTTGATCCTGGAGACTTCTGGGACCAAGATTTCTTATATATAAAAGAAAGTAATAATAACACCCATTGAAGAGGAAAGTTATAAGGATCAAAGGAGATAATGACAATAAAGAGCTTTTCAAAACTTAAGTGCTATATGCACATTACTTATTATTATTATTAATTTTTGCCAAAGCTTAAGAAATAACCTTTCTCTTTCATCTATCCTACTCAGCACTTCATAAATGCTAGTCGAATATAATTAACTTGAATATCCATCTACAAAAGACCTACCTGTCTTTCAAGGCACGGCTTGCCCTCCTCTTCCAAAAAGTTTTCTCTGATCACTCCCACCCACTGGTAACTGTTCTGTCCTCTTAACTCCCACTGTGCTTTTTCTCTGCATCCTTCATATAGTCATAGTGTATGAGTTTGCTTTATTGTTTAGTTTCATTTTAATGAGTATATGTTACCTCTCCCCACTGTACTATAAGCTCATTGAGAATGGTTACCAAACCTTAAAAATATTTCTATATCCCACAGTATTTAGTATTTTGCCTTGAACGTAGAAGTCCCTGAATCAGTATTTGCAGATTGATGATTTGATACAAATTTGCTTGTTCTCAGAAAGCTCTCGGGTATTAGTTATCTCATCCCTAACTTTCCAGGAAAGAGGATTAGCAGATGCAATGGAGTTTGGGACATTCAAGACCTGTAAAGGGGACAGTGAATAACCTAATTTTGTTACAAGAGAATGTCTATGTATCTACGTAAGGGAGCAAAGGGATGTGAATTTAGAAAGGAAGGTTGCTCCCAGATTACAGTGGGCCTGAACTTCAGTGCCAGTATTATAATATAGGCCACTCTGTCCTTGGTCAGAACAGCAGCTCAAAGAAACTCACATCATTGAAGATTTTTCTCCTTATTTCCTTAAAAACATTGTCTGAATTTGTAGTTTTGATTTGAAGCAGTAAAGAAAATAGAATAAAGGTTAATCCTCCAAAAAAAAGTGGCCATCCTTGTAATTTAAACTGTTTAAATAGCAATTCTTTTCTCACAGACAGAACCTATGTGAGAAAATGGTGACCCTCATTAATGCTCTCCTTACAGACTGCTTATTGTTTTTACTTGTTTTATTTCTTTGCACTTGGATATAGAAGCAATAAATTTCCAGGGAAATGAAACTCACTTATCAGATTTCCGAGCATCAAGTTTCATATTAGGAAAGTAAAAAATCATTCTAACTGGACTCAATATAACTGTAAACCAATATATGTAAGCAGTATCAGAGATTAAGCCTTCAGAGTTTGCTTGTTCATATGAGCTTCCCGTTTCAGTCTGGGAGGAATAACAATTTTCTGGACTGTTATTTAATGATGCATAATGTTCCTTAAAAATAATAAATCAACTCAATGTAAGTGACATCTTAAGATATTGAAGATTGTTCACAGTTGAAGAAAAATGTGAATTGAGTAATAATTTTGATCCTTTTGCAAATTGTTTTAACCGAGCTAATTACCTGAGTCATGGGGGCCAGGGTTTGTTATCATTCCATTGGTGATTTTTACTAGAAGTTGTGAAAAGAAATTTGGCTATGGGGTGATTTCAAGTTTCTCAAAGAAGGAAAAAAGAAAAGGACATTGGAGTGCGTGCCTATTTTACTTTGGTGCAAACATTCTTTGAAGTTTCATAGTAACCCGAAAAAATACACTGAAAAGTGCAGGCTTTCTGGAGAGAGACAGAGACAGAGACAGAGACAGAGAGAGAGACAGAGAGAGAGAGAGAGAGAGAGAGAGAGACAGAGAGACAGAGAGACAGAGAGACAGAGACAGAGAGAGGTAGAGAGAGGGAAGGAAGGGAGGGAGGAGGGGAGAAAGGAAGAAAGAAAGGAGAAAAGAGGAAGGAAAAAAGAAGGAACGAAAGAGAGAAAGAAAAAAGAATAAAAGGGGATAAAGAAGGAAGAAAAGAAAGAAGAAATGCCTAATTATATTTCCTACTTTATATTTGAAGAGAAAGATTCTTGAAATAATTATATTCCCTATTTTATGTTAGCATTCATACATGAGCACAATGTGTGCCCAAATTGTAGAAGATACTATGTATGCTTAAAGATCTAATTAAAGCAGTTAACTATTACTTTCATTTTACCAGCATGAAATATGAGTAATTAGGCTTGTTAAGAGAAGCTAGGAAGCATAAGGGTAACAACTGTGAAAAAGCATTCCAGAGATCTATGAACTCCAAAACCAGGAAGAGAAGTTGGTTGAACAGAAAATCAACAAGATAAAAAAAAAAATCTAGTCTGACTTCTCCAGAGCTCATTATCCAAAGTGAACACAGCACATAGTCGGGAGTGGATTCGTGTCACCACGATGGTGCATTTATGTCACAGAGTGCCCAGGAATTCTGTCCAGAGACCCTTTGTATAATAGATAGGACCATAGAATTATTTTGTATTTAAAAACAGAGTGATCCTGCATTAACATTCCAAATCTAATTTGAAACTTGGTTGAAGAACTTGGATTTCCAACTATGTTTTAAAGATTTTAGCTTAAAATCACTTTAAAAGAGCAATTTAGAAGAGGCATTATAATAGAGATAGGCAAATGCTGTTTCTGAGTCAAATTCATTTATGTACACCTAGAGCAAACCAGAGAAAAAACGTCCACAAGGAAGGGGGGCTGGGGGAAGAGAAAGTGTGACAAAAGTGCAGGCAACAATATTTCAATAATGGAGAAGTTGAATTTCTAAGTCATTAGGGATTCCCAGCTCACCTTTAGTGAGCAGTTTGCCTCAAGGCCTTTAATTCACTAACATTCTAAATGACAAGTTTCCTGTTTCTGAGCAACCGTTTCCAACTGTCAGACAAGCCTTCAATAACTATATCAAAGTTGCTGTTACATTTCAGCAAGGAGACACTTCAGAATGTCCCAATCACGCCTGAATCTAGAATCGCAGGTTTTTTTTTCTTTAAGGATAGTGGTATTTTTTTTTAACAGTTGCCCCCCCCCTCAGCCCCCACCTCCACGCCCTCCAACCTTCCCAACAGCTATCTAAAGTAGCATCATCCAGGATCTTGCGAAACCTTCAATTTCTCAAAGAGCCCAGCTCTACTCTCAGCCACTAGGAGGCACTGCTGGCTGCTTTATGCAGGGGGAAGAAAATCTGGTGAAGTGTGTATTCCACACAGCCATGGCTCTGGTGTCATTCCCTATTTAATGGCTGTCAGTGAGGGGGAAAGACAACGTGGCGGGTAATTAAAACCAAATTGCAGGCAGGAGATGACTGCACAAGAATGATATTGTCATTAATACTGATTTAACATGCACCTGGGTAAGGTGAGGGAGAGCAGCATGGGAATTCACACAGACGCCAGGGTTACCTAATTTAAAGATGTAGTGTTTCCAGCTGAAGCATGTTTAAAAAGTGAATAAAACCATCATATTATGACAGCAGAAATAAAACTGAAACAAATGTACTACATATGTCTGTACTGTGTGTGTATGTGTGTATATCTATACATATATTACAATTCACTCAGTTCCATGGAGTCCTAAGCATTAATTCCTTCTTTGAACTTCAAAAACTATTTTTCCAGAATGTTTTCTTATGCATTGGCTTCTCCAGTGTGGATTTCTAATATAGATGTTCATGGATTCTTGTTTTCACAGAGCTCAATGAGGAACTGGAAAGAAAACCCAATGGCTTTTACAAAGTCCAATGTCAGGGGAAAAGATTTCTATTCCAGCAACATTTTCAGGAGGCAGATTTCCCACCTGGAATTGACTTTAAAGTTGTTTCATTCACTTATAAAGAAAGAAAACTACCACAAAAGTATTGAAAGGAAGGACAGGAGCAGCGAAGGGTCGTCAAACCAATATACTTGCGGTATGCATGGATACAATTTGCTGAGGTAAAGCTAAAAGAAATGGGGTAGATAGTTAACTATCTGCGGTGGGGGTAACCCAAAATTCTGCTAGTCTTTCCAATGAGCAAATGGAAAAAGACATGAAAAAAAATGCAACTGCTAAACATAGTTTGGAAATGACATTCCTTACCACCATCCCTCAAGCTAGTATCTGAAATAACCAGTGGGCATTTCAAGACCCAGTTAACATTTTCCTGCTCTAAGAATAAAATGTATCCCGATTCCTACCCAAAGGGAAGAAATACACAACTACTTTCATCATTCAAATTAAACTTTAAGGTTTGACATTAAGACTGAAAACAACCTATTTGAAACATTAAAGAAAAAAGCCTGCAAAAGTTGGAAATATATTTCTGGAGAAGAAAATATAACTATGGGTTAAGAGTTCACCCTTTTGCTGGAACAACAGTAGTGACTGATAAATCTCCTTCCGGTGTAACCTTAAATGAAACCTGTGTATTCTAGAAATGGCCATCCTTCCGCCCAACTCCAAAAGAAATGAATCATTAGGAACGTCATGAAGATTTACAATCACACTATAAAGAAAGTAAATTCAAAGAGCATTTCTTGGGCAATAAAGATGGTATTATAGCAAAGGATCTCACTAAACAATGTCGGATTGGAAAAATAATAAAACCTCATGCTTGCTATATCTCAAAAAAGCTCTAGTCAACCAGTGTGCTTATTTTAAATTTTGAGTGTTTGCCAAATTCATAAATTATAGAATTATATTAGTTCTTAAGCATCCTGATTTTTCCAGAATGCTTTGTTGTTGAACTTTGTTAACGAGTTTTAAAAATCACGGGACTTTTATTTTACTTTGTACACAGTGCTTAGATTAGAATGAAGATCAGAATAGGGTAAGTGCAAATATTTGGTATGTTATAGAAAAAAAAAAGAACACAGAAGAATTTAAATTGTGCCTTTAACCTGGAATACATACATGAAAAATAATGGTTTTTCTGAATCCAATGGTGACTCAGATTTTCAGAGACTAACATGAGAGCAAAAATGCCTACTTTTTAACTTGCCCTTTTGAAATGCCAGGAAAAGGAGATAGAAGCCAAGAAGGAAACATCTTAAAAGATGAACATATCCCATGTTTTGAATTTGCTTCAAGAAAGTCAAAATTGCCCATTGACAGAATGTAGAAATTACATACACATACACACACACACACACACACACTCACACACATACATAGTTGTCCCTAGGCTTGCCGCATAGAATTTAGTTTTCAAGTTCTGTTCTCACATTTGAACTGAAAAAGTCAGTGATGCTCATCCATACTCAAGTCTTAGGATTATCTGGGATCAGTACCTTTTATAAGAGAAGGAGGAAAAAAAACAGTCTCTAAGGAGAAATAACTCAGTAGACTCTCGGAGTGTTATCACATTGCAGGAAATACAAAAAAGCAGCACAGCAATATCAAAGCTCAGTTGCTAAGGACACTCGCTAACATAAGTGAGCCAGACAATTAATCTGAAAAAAAAGATGTTTTATCATAATTAAGACTGACTTATCAAGAACCATTATGGCCATTGTGGCAAGTTTTCTTATCCTAATTTGTGTATACCCATACTCCTTCGTTGTAGATATGGTAGGCATAGAAAATATTAGTATTGAAGTTTTTATTTTGATTTATTTTTAAATCCATTTGCTATGAGATGGAAAATGGCTCTCATAATCACTTGAACTGGTCTCCCAGGTTGCCAGTATAACAAATATAATTTTTCAGCAAGATGGCTGCTGCCAGAAGCAGGCTCAGAAATGTCAATTTTAATTAAACATTTTAGTTTCAATTACATTTCACAGTTTGCATATGGTGACACTTGCTTTCATCACATGGACTTTTCAGAGACTAGATTGATACTGTTTTCCTATGCAGGGAAATGTGTATTGGTCAAACTGATTCACATCTGGAAAATCAAGTATTATCTTCTGTCTGATCCATGGAAAATTAGTCTCATAAAGGGAATGGTAAAAGTAGACTTGCATTTCAGGTCAAGCCCAGGGTATTTCAGAATCAGTAAAAGAAAATCAATCTTATTACCACCAATACTAGAAGAAGCTTGGATTTAAATATCTTCATGTCTTTTATTAGTATTAATGCTGATAAGCCTGGTTTTTTTTAAGATTATGGAGGAAAATTTATCATCAGCTTTAATATAAACTCAGGTTCTGTGTTTTATATTCTATAAAATAAATTAAGCAGATATGATCCCTGTCCTCTAGGAGCTTAAAATCTAAGGGCAAGAAAACTGGTGGATACTCTTTTTTGAGGGGACAAGAAATAAAGGATTGTTTAAATATAATTTCAAGGATCTTTTCACGTACACCCCAAGATCAATCAAATGTTTTCAATGAAGCAAGATATGAAAACTCATTTTTGGACCTCTCTGGAACACAGCACTTGAATTATTTATCAATCATGAGAATGTGGGGAAAGAACTTGGCTTAGTGCACCAGGGGCTTTGGACTTCATTTTAAACAGATAAAGCTTGGAAACAGCACAGCCGAGGCCTCTCCTATGTTGACATGAGTCTCAAAGGAAGATGTTAACCAGGATGTGGGAGGTCCATTTTCTATCTTTTTAAAGTGAAAAATCACTGGGTGTTCTCCTACCCACCTCCCCTAGCTGACTTCTGGCTAAAAATCAAATGCATGCTGATTTTCCTCTGGATCAGATATTCACAACTCTATGTGTCTCCCTACTGATTCATTTGTAGAAAGAACTCTGTACCAGCAGACTGATAAATTAGGTCAAGAAGGGGACTATTAAAAGAGATACTAAAGTTTAAAAAAAACACAAATCCTCTCTTTTTACTTATAAAAATGTCCTTTAGTTTTTTCAACATGTAGTATTCCCAAATTGGGTGAGCAGTGGTAGGGGCAGAGATTGTTCAAAATCCTGGTAAACTCTTTTTTATTCTTTATTTTTCAATAACTTTTCAGGGAAAATTTTTTCTTAAAAAGTTAATAGGTCCCATTTTCACCCAGGGTTTTAGCAAATATATTAAGAAAATAGCACAGTAGAATTTTCCATTTTCAGCTTTAAAATAAAATATCTTTTCAACAGGTTGCAAGTCTGGTTATGAAAGAGGCCAACTCACCATCAATGCTTACTCTTGAAATAATGATTTTCCAGAGTTTGGATTTTAATTCCTGGTTGTAATAACTATTTGTGTCATTTAAATCTCATAAACACAAAATGAGACAGATGATTATTGTTCCTTAAACGAAACATACTTAGCCAGAGTCACACATTTTGACTGAATTTAGAGAGATGAGATTTTATGACAAGTTAATCTGGCCTGTTTGCTAGCCCCAACAGAGTTAAGCATGGCCTTAGATAATCCAAGGTAGAGATGTCATTACTCATATAAATAAGAGCAAAACTCTAGAAGACAGAAAGTCATAGAAATTCTGAAATATAATTACAATAGAAGGTATATACTATAAGGAAGAAAATAGAGGTCAACAGATGTCCACAAGCAATGAATCTCTTTCTGTCTATATATAACAAAATAAAGTGGAAGGAATTCTGGGATTGAAGTCAGGAAACATTGAGGTTGGAATTTCTCACAATATGAAGTTCAAACAAGCAACTTGTGGGCAGGGCCTACCTCACTTGAAGAAAGAGAAGCTTTGGGATGACTCTGGTGGGATGTGAGATAGGGGGAGTCAATTAAGAAGTAGTAAAAGGGAAGAAAGAGAATAAGGGCATAAGCATTTATTAAACACTTACTACATGCCAGGTATTGTGATAAGCGCTTTAAAATATTATCCCATTTGATTCTCAAAGCAAAGCTGTGATTTAGGAGCTATTTCTTTCATAAGTGAGAAGATGGAAGGTGAGAGGTTAAACGGCTTGCCCAGGGACAAAAAGAAAGGGAGCATCTGAGGCTAGATTTGAACTTCGATGTTCCTGACCCCAGGCCCAGTCATCCATTCATTGTATAACTTAACAGTCTTGCTGGAAAATAACTAGTATAAAATATCAACCTATCAAGAAGGGGGAAAATCAGGCAGCAGGATATATTTGATGTCATGCAATAAACTATTTTTTCATTGACTTTTTTTTCCATTTGTGAAGTACACAGATTAGAATCATACTTAGGACAAATGATAAATGCTTATACACCAGGCTAAAAATGTAAAGCAGGAGGCAGCCTTACTTCTAATCATTTTATATTATGGTTCAAATGGGATTTTATAGCTTGTCTAATATAATCAATTTCAGATATGAAAACTGATACATTGCTAGTTTAAGTGATTTGACCAAGGTCACATAGTTAATTAAAATCAAGACAGTAACCCATATCTCTTGCCTCCAAAACCAGTGGATCTCTCTTTATGTCATGTTGTCCCTCAGATCTAGCAATTGAGGCACTCCCAAATAAACCAAACCTGGATATTCCAGGAAGATTCAATCTATTCTGGATAGCTATATGACTGTTTCTTTAGTACATTCATTAACTACTTTTAGTGGATCACCCTCTTTTTTCTGTGCCTCAGTTTCCATATCAATGACAAGGGAACAACAATCACTATACCTACATTTGTAGACTATTTCACTTATGAAATCCTCTCTACAATGATTGTGATTTTAAAAAAAATTGATGATCGTACAAACTTTGAGAGGTAACATGACCTAATGCATAAAGAACAGGTCTCAGAGCTAAGCCAACTAGAGTTGAATCCTACATGTGACAATGACTATTGAAGGATGGACACGTCATTTTATCCTCTCTGGGCAATTCTCTAAGACAGTGAGCTGCACCACAGTTGCTGTCTGCATTTTTAAAGGGAGCATCTTGACTATGAGTTCCTATCACCAGTGAAATAATATATCCACTAGAAAAATAACTTCAGTAATTAAAATGTGGGACATAACAAAATAAGTGGCTTTATATATCACACTATCAATAATCAATAAAAAATATCAGTGATACCTCTGAGCTCTTATTTATTGTCTCAAGAAGTTTTACACTTGATTCTCTAGGATTCTCTAAGTATATCATCATATCATCTGCAAAGAGTGATAGTTTAGTCTCCTCTTTGCCTAACTTGATTCCTTCAATTTCTTTTTCTTCTCTAATTGCTACTGCTAACATTTCTAGTACCAGATTGAATAAGAGGGGTGATAATGGACATCCGTGTTTCACCCCTGATCTTATTGGAAATGCTTCTCACTTATCCCCATTACAAATAATATTTGCTGATGGTTTTATAGAGATACTACTTATTATTTTATGAAAGACTCCATTTATTCCTATACTTACCAATGGTTTTAATAGGAAGGGGTGTTATATTGTGTTAAAAGCCTTATCTTTATCTATTGAGATAATCATATGCTTTCTGCTAGTTTTGTTGTTGATATTATCAGTTATACTGATAGTTTTCCTAATATTGAAACATCCTTGCATTCCTGGATCCTACCTGATCAAAGTATATTATTCTCATGATAAGTTGCTGTAGATTTTTTGCTAATATTTTATTTAAAATTTTGCATATATATATATATTCATGAGGGAAATTAATCTAAAATTTTCTTTCTCCATTCTGTCTCTTTCTGATTTAGGCATCAGGACCTTATTTATGTCATTAAAAGAATTTGATAGGATTCCTTCTTCACCAATTTTCCCAAATAGTTTGTAAAGTATTGGAATCAATTGTTGTTTAAATGTTTGATAGAATTTGCTGGTAAATCCATCTGGCATTGGAGATTTTTTTCCTAAGGAGTTCATTGATGACTTTTTCAATTTCTTTTTCTGAGATGCAGTTATTTAAGTAATTTATCTCCTCTTCGGTTATTTGGGGGCAACTTATATTTTTGTAAATATTCATCCATTTCACTGATTGTCAAATTTGTATGCATACAACTGGGAAAAATAATTCTTAATTATTGTTTTAATTTCCTCTTCATTGGAGGTAGATTCACCCTTTTCATTCTTGATTCTCATAATTTGGTTTTCTTCTTTATTTTTTTATCATATTGACTAACAGTCTATCAATTTTATGGGGTTTTTTCATAAAAACAGCCCTTAGTTTTATTTACTAATTTAATAGTTTTCTTAATTTCAATTTTATTAATCTCTCCTTTTGTTTTCTTTTTTTTTTTTTGGAGGGCAGTTGGGGTTAAGTGACTTGCCCAAGGTCACACGGCTAGTTTTTTGTGTTACGTGTCTGAGGTCGGATTTGAACTCAGGTACTCCTGACTCCAGGGCCGGTGTTCTATTCACTGCGCCACCTAGCCGCCCCTTTCTCCTTTTGTTTTCAGTATTTCTAATTTAGTATTTAATTGAGGATTTTTAATTTGTTCTTTTTCTAGATTTTTCAGTTGCATGCCCAATTTATTGACCTCCATTTTCTCTGTTTTATTCATTTATGCATTCAGACATATAAAACTTCCCCCAAGAACTGCTTTTGCTGCATCCCATAAGTTTTGGTATGTTATCTCATTATTGACATTCTCTTGAATGAAGTTACTGATTGTTTCTATAATTTCTTGTTTCGCCCACTCATTCTTTAGGATTAAATTATTTAGTTTACAATTAGTTTTTAGTCTATCTTTCCATGGCCTTTTATTACATATGATTTTTATTGCATCATGATATCAGAAGGATGCATTTAATATTTCTTCCTTTCTGCACTGAATCAGGAGGTTTTTATGCCCTAGTACATGGTCAGTTTTTGTGTATGTGCCATATACTGCTGAGAAGAAGGTATATTCCTTTTTATCCTCATTCAATTTTCTCCAGAGGTCTATCGTATCTGCCCTCTCTAAAATTCTATTCACCTCCTTCTTTCTTGTATATTTTGAGGTTAGATTTATCAAGTTCAGAGAGGGAAAGATTGAGGTCACCCACTAGTATAGCTTTGCCATCTATTTCTTCCTCTAATCCCCTTAACTTCTTCTCTAGGAATTTGGATGCTATACCACTTGGTAGATATGTGTTAATTAATGATATTGCTTCATTCTCAATGGTGCCTTTTAGCTTGATATAGTTTCCTTCCTTATCTCTTTTAATTATATCTATTTTTGCTTTTGCTTTATCTGAGATAAGGCCCCCAGGAGTTCTTAACCTACATTCATCTAAGGATTCCAAGGTAAGGTTTTAGGGACTGCATGGAATTGGGGGGTGGGGAAGCCCTAAAACTTTATTTAAAATAGAATTGGGTTTCATTTATAATCCTATGTATTTTATTCTATTCTTTTAAAAAATTTCATTCCAGAGGGAATTCATTGGCTTCACTAGACTGCCAAAGGTTTCTGTGACACACACAAAATGGTTAAGAAGCTCTACTGTACACCTTTAGGCCACAGAAATGAATCTTTAAAAGTTAATGTGTTTTACACATGTAAGGCTTGACTGAACTAGTTTCTTTTTCCTTGAGGTTATTCTCAACTGCTTCAGCTCACATTTTTTCTTCTTCTTCCCTGAATTCCTATAAAATGAATTTTCTATGCCACTTATATTATTATCTTTTGGTAATAACAGTGTATATAGTGCTTTTGTGTACATGTATGACTCCGCTCCAAACATACAGGACTCTTTCTTATATACCTTTTGCATCCTCAAAAGTACCTGGAACAGTTACAGAAGAGGTGATTTTTCAAAGTAATAGGGAAGAAGGGAGGGAGGGAGGAAAGGAGGGGGAAGGAAGGAAGGAAATAAGGAAAGGAGAGAAGAAAGGAAGGAAGAGAAAGAAAGAAAGAAAGAAAGAAAGAAAGAAAGAAAGAAAGAAAGAAAGAAAGAAAGAAAGAAAGAAAGAAAGAAAGAAAGGAAGGAAGAAAGGGAGGAAGAGAAAGAAAGAAAGAAAGAAAGAAGAAAGAAGAAAGAAAGAAAAGGTAGGAAAGAAGGAGGAAGGGAAGGAGGGAGGAAAGGAAAGAAAGAAGGGAGGGAAAAGAGGAGGGAGGAAGAAAGGGAGAAACTATTCCAAAAATGCTTCATTCTCACTGATAATTAGAATTTTTAGCTACCATGTTTAATTTGGCACTAATTGTATATTGTGGTAGAAATACTGGGGCAAAACATTCACTTGCTTATTATTTACACAACACAATCAGTTGTCTTAACAGTCAATCTTGTTTATGCATCTCTGTTAACACCATATATATATAAATATATATATATATATATATTACATGCATTCAACCATTTTATGACTAGAAGGACACATGTCATTGGTTCCTTCTTATTAGACTAATATAAATGTATTTTGCTTTCAAAGAAGAACACTGAATACTAGACTTGTCTTAACTCTGCAAATACTGTAATATTAATGAATCCTCTGAGTGGATTATGACATTTGCCTTGTAGCACAGTTTTACTATTCATTCTTTCTGACTCCTAGGAAATTAAAAAAAAAGATAACCTTTTAATTCCTCTACTTTATAATTAAATGAGGCAAATGAATGAATCAACTAGTTGGTACCTATGCAGTGCAGATAAAATCATTTCATGTTTGAGTATGCATATTGATTAGATCACTGAAATTGTGAGCTGCATGTCATCAAACATTTTACTTGTGTCACCAAAGAAAATGCTGTGCTCACTACTTACAGCCAGTGGAAGATATCTGTATACACTTGATGAATCCAGTCAAGTTATATTAGATATTTTTTTAAATCCTTGCACTCAGAGAAAGTGGATTTTTAATGTTAAAGCCCTTTATAATTCCTTCCAAACAAGCCTCCCCTTTGTGCCTCCCCCCCCATCTCAATATCTGAGATTTCATATTAGTGGAGTATTTTGGAAAAATTATTTGGAGATTTTTAAATTGCCTTTATTCAATAGATTGTTTACATATTTAAATATTTGTGCTTTTTTCATCCTAATAAGCCTCCCCCAAAACACTGAAGGTCAAGATGTGAAGGAAAAAATGTGCTTTGGTTTCTGGAGAGCTAAAACAATTTTCTTGGAATTTGACTGTTAAGAAATGACTTGTACAGTAAGTCATTTTAAACTTTGTGGATAGTTACTATGAATCAATCCAATCAATTAATAAACTAATCAATAAATATTAAATAAATACCTATTATGTGACAGACACTGTGGTAAATGCTAGGGATACAAAAAGAAGCAAAAGGCAGTGACTGCCCTCAAGGAACTTGCAATTTAATGGAAGAAGCACTCTGAGCTTTTTAATGAAAGCATAGTTGGTGACAGCATTGCATAGTGACAAAGTCTCTGAACTTAGAATTAGAATACCTGCTATCAAATCCAGGCCTTGCCACGTAAAATATTCATGATATAGTTAAAAGCAAAAAAAAAATGACATTTCTCAAATTTGGAGAAGACAAAAAATTGGAAGAAATAGTTAATACAGTGTATGCTAGAGTCAGAATTTAAGATCTTGATAGGCCAGAACATTGAGCTGAATTTAATAAAATGAAATGGAGCATGGATAAATTCCAAATCACTGAACTTGCATAGAAAAGAAATTTCACAAGTACAAGATGGAGGAGGTGTGGCTACATAGCAGATTGCCTGAAAAAGATCTTGGGATTTTAGTGGACTGAAAACTCTCAATGCAAGTTAAGAATGTAATGTGACAGCCAAAAAAAGCAAGAGCAATCAAGGCAAGGCAACAACCAGTATGCTAAATTTGAAGAAAGAAAGAAAGAAAGAAAGAAAGAAAGAAAGAAAGAAAGAAAGAAAGAAAGAAAGAAAGAAAGAAAGAAAGAAAGAAAGAAAGAAAGAAAGAAAGAAAGAAAGAAAGAAAGAAGAAAGGGGGGAGGAGGAGAGGAGGGGAGGAGGGGAGGAAAAGAAAAGGAAAAAAAGAAAAGAGAAAAAGAAACATAGTACCCAGAACTAGGGAAATGATAGGCCCCTGATACTTTACTGCAAGCATTCTAGAGTATTAGATCTTCAGTTCTTGGCACTACATTTTTAAAAGGACATTGATAAGTTGGACTGCTTCCAGAAGTGCATTGAAGCACAGATGTGAAATCAAAATGGTATAGGAGAAAGGGAAGGGAATACATATTTATTTAGCCCCTACCAGGTGCCAGGCATTGTGGTAAGTACTTAATAAATATCTCATTTGAGGCTTATAACAACCCTGCAATGTAGATGCTATTAAGATCCCCATTTTAAAATTGAAGAAACTAAGGCATATAGAAGTTAAGTGACTTGCCCAAGATCACACAGCAAATAAGTGTCTGAAGTCAATTTAAACAGTGGTCTTTCTGACTCCAAGACCAGACTTCTATTTGCGGTGCCACCTAGTTCCAAGCGCTGCCATATGGGGACTGAATACAGGAAATGGAGATATTTAGCCTGTAGAACATACTTAAGCCTAGAAGTAACTTAAGGCTTCAGGAAAGTTGTTTTTAAGTCTTTGAAGAGATTTGACTGATGAGAGAATTTATTCTAATAAGCGCAAGTTTTGGAATATGCAAAATAAAACAAAACAAAACCCCACACACATGTAAACTAACTGAAAGAGAAAAAAAAAAGGCTCATAATTTCAACTGCCTCAAAGTAAAATGGACTGCCTTGAGATTTAGTGGATACCTCCTATTGAGGAATTAGGGGTTTTTTTTCCATTTTTGTTACATATTTTATTGATCCTTAAAAAATGATACAATCACTTGCCAGTAACCTTAATACCACTCACTTCCCCACAAGAATTCTAGAAAAAAGAGTATCAAGGAGAATCGGGTCATTCAAAGTCTACATTTTGATTTTCAGTGATTGAAATCATTAGAAATTAACTGACTTATAGAAGGTCACACAGAATCCAGTGTCATTTTTTCCCCATTATACCACAGTATCTCCTGCTTCATAGCTCCTTTTTTTTGCCCATTTTTCTTGATCCAGGATCTATTTATTATATTAATTAGGGTTTTCATACCTTTCACTGTTGTTTTCTTTTAGATTATTATGATGATAGGATACATTGTTAATTTTCATCCTTTATTCTATATCAATTGATAAGTTTCCAGAAATTCCTCTGAATTTTTCATGCTTGTACTTTTTATAGTTCAAAAACAATTCCACTACATCTATATATCACAATTTGTTTAGTCATTTGCCCATAAAAATTGCTGCAAGTTCTCCCCCTGCCCCCCACTTTAATTTTCATGGGCTATATCAGAAGTAATGCAAGCAATTGAGCCACAGAAATTTGACCACTAGGTAGTTAGCACATTCAGCTATAGTGACTCATGAGGGATATAATATGTTCAAGAGATAGAAAGATAGATGAGAGGAGAGAGGGACAGAGAGAGATAGAGAGGCAGAGATGGAGACAGAGACAGAGACAGAAAGAAAAAGAGAGAAAGAGAGACACACAGATAGAGAGAGAATAATTTATTTCATTTATTTAGCATTTTCTTTTTAGAAGGTAAGAAAAGATAAGCAAAATGGAGAGAGAAGGTACCATGGCTGAACCTTCTTATGATTTAGAGGTTCCAGAGAAGGACTCAGTTATTATTGCATCAGTGAGTCAAATACAAGGGAAAGTTGTCCCCAGAGGGGACTAATATGCCTAATGTTTAATGTCTAATATAACTAGAATTATCATTTCAAAATCATTATGTCTAAAACTAAAATTATAAACCCCTTTAAAAATGAGATGGGTTATTCTTTCATTAACTCAGGATCAAAACTTTGGAGTCATTTTTTATTTGTTCAGATTTTCTACAAGGAGTCAGGCTTATTTTTGGTCATCTGTAGCATTTATTGTACCCTTCCATTCCTTTTCATTGCTCATTACTACCACCCTAGTCTATTCTCCCAAGATCCCAAGCCAGAACTATCACATTTTCTTAATTTATCTTACTTCCATTCTCTCCACTTAAATCTATAGCAAGATTAATCTTTCTAAAAAGTTTCAGCATAATATATGCAACATATATTATAAAATTCTACTATAGAATATATACATATTATTTTAGTGTGTAATATATTTATATAATACACTAGAATTTTAGGAAGTTTCATCTTTCTATCGATTCACATGGAAGGCTGGAATCATATACACACATAAATATGTATTTGTAACTAATATTATACATGTATATATATTAGTTTTATGTGTGTGTCCCTTTCTCAAAAGTCTTCAATGTCAAATGCCTTGCAACAAATGATTTTAACCCAGGTTCCTTAGACCTTCAAGTAGTCCATGTATAGGTTTCAGGGATCAATTAACTCAGATAGGGAGAATAAAATTTCATTTTAAATATAATTTTTAAAAATTTTATGCATGGAAGCATTCTGAGCAGGCTTCCATAAGCTTTACCAGACTGTGAAAGGGGTCTATGACATGCAAAAGGTAATAATCCCTATGGAAAAAAATCCAGTAATAAATTAGATGGTTTTACCTTCATGATGCAGTAACTTAAGAAAAAATAAAACTCATAGAATCTTCTTTTCTCTGCTTACATTATAATCCGCTTAGTTGATAGCCTTAGATGTGAATATAATACTTCATCAATTGTTTTTCTTTTTTATGAATTCTGTATTTAGTATCAATTGTTATTCATTTCATCAGATAGCATAATGAACGAATACATTATGTTCATACAGGTGAGTAATAAATCCCCCAACTGTGGATTAGAAACATTCAAAATGCACATTTTAAAATAAGACCTGTTGGATCAATCAAGAATATACTACATAGCGTGGGGTAGCTGACCTAATTCAAAATAGCCTCATTTCTGAGATACAGCATGAGGTAGTTGATGGAGCACTGCCCCTGAAGTCCAAAAGGTCTAAGTTGACATTTATTGGCTGCTTAACCAAGGGCAAGTCACCTCAACTTTCTGAGCCTCAGGCAACTCTTGAGGACTATAAATTATGTAAGCAGGTCATGATCTGCCTCAGTAGAGTCAGTTCCCACATGGAAAAAAATCACAGGTCCTTGATGTATTGACATAACTTTGTTCCCAGGAAGCATCTTTTTCATAGGGACATGTCCAGCTTTCATGTAAGGAGTCACTTCCTCATCAGACAAGCTCTATTCAATTGCCAACCATGCCCTAATGGTTATTATGGGTCCAGGACAGGTCTAAACACTATGAGTAGCACAAAGGAAGTATAACATATAATATTTAGTTCTCATCCCAAATGAATTAATCCTCTAATTTGAGAGAAGACAAATGAATACACATGAAATGGGTTAAAAAGCATTAAGTCAATATAAGGTGGAATTTAGAGCTAATTGATTTAATATAAATTATAAGTGAATATTCAAAGGATCTGGCATTTCATTTGTGTAGGAAACCTTTAGTTTGGAAAGTTTCCCCACAATTATAGAGCATCTTGAAACTCATCCATGACTCAACAGAGTTGCTTGAGGTAAGATGTGATTTACTGAATGACATCTAGTAAGTATTGGAGAGAATATGTGGATCCTGGTCTTTCATAATCCAACCCCAGCTGCAGCCCATTGAACTAAACTGTCTTATGTGTATATATTTCTCCAGACAGAATCGAAGCTCCTTGAGACAGGAATTATTTCAAATTTGTGTTTGTGTCCCCAGTTTCTAGAATAGTGCCTGCCAAATAGTAGGCACTTATTCATTGTTTGACTTTCAATATCCAGTAAACTAGGACAAGAAAAATATTGTTCATATAACATTTACATACTTAGAATATTTTAACAATTCCTCATTTCTTTTTTTTTATTTTTGGGCGCTTTTTGGAGGGGAGAAGGTAGGGTAATTGGGTTTAAGTGACTTGCTCAAGGTCACACGGCTAGTTTGTGTGTGTGTGTGTGTCTGTGTGTGTGTGTCTGTGTGTGTGTGTGTTGTCTGAGGCTGGATTTGAACTCAGGTCCTCCTGACTCCAGGGCTGGTACTCTATTCAGTGCACCACGTAGCCATCCCCATCATTTCTTACAAGATAAATCTCCAAATTCCCCCCTTTATTTTCCACAATATGGTCACCATACTTGCAGGATATTATAGTACACTATAGCCAATATTTCCCTGGACTTGGAGTCAAGAACATTTGGCTATGTAACTGAAGGACCTTGCTAAGTCTTTTATCTTCTCTAAATCTCATTTTCCTCATCTGCAAAATGAGGATGTTGGACTTGATATACCAAGTCTTTTACAACTCTTCCTTACAAACTGTGTTTCTACTTTCCCAGGCTTATCTTCCTTTACATCCTTACACAATTTTTCCATTCCAGTCACATTGGTTTAATCAATGACCATTAAATTCAGTCAATCCCATAGCAATAAGTAAATAAATACATGAATGAATGAATGAATGAATGAATTGGGTGGTATGCTTTGAATATTTCTGAATTTCAGTCATTTAAATATCCATTTGTTTTTCTCCACTTTGTAAAGCTGTGACTTATACATACTAACCTCTCCTGATACTTCTTTACATATTTTTCCTAAATCAAATAGTAGTCTTTCTTTTTGTACATATTTTTATCACTTAAATTTATATATATGGTGTTTGAATTTCCAGAAAAGTTTGTGTCTCTGGGAATGATTTACCTAGCTATCGCAAGTTTAGGCAATTAAAATGCTGAATTGCTTTTTATTAACATTAATAGTAAAGTCAAATTTTAACGTCTGTTTTTTTACTTACTTTGGTACAGCTACTTAAGTGAAAAAATTATTTAATGCAATCTTCCCTATTTTCATTATGAATTACTTAAGAGGGAGTATAATATGTAAAATTATTTTAATTTTTGATGAATTTGGAATTTCTAAGAAAATTATATTATTCATTTCATGCAGGAGAGTTCTGTGATCTCATTAGTATGAGTACTCTTCACACAAATATATATTGAAATCCATTCCTGGGGGTGGAGCCAAGATGGTAGTGTAGAAGCAGCAAAGTCTCACAGCTCCCATAGAGCCACCCTAAATACCCATAAAATATGACTCTAAAAAAATTTTAGGGCTCCCAAACTCACAAAAATACAGAAAACACATCTCTCACTAAAGGCAGCTTCGCAGGAGGGGCTCATGGTGGCAGGCTGGGCAGCCCAGCCTGAAACCAAAACTGTGGCCAGGCCCCAGGGCAGTTGGGAGGAGCCGAGCCACAGTGTGAGTCTACCCTGGAGAACATATCTACAGCACCTGGAGCAATCTCAAATAAGGATTAGAGAAAGGTCAGTGAAAGTCAAAAAGCCTGAAAGCTTTCAAGCTAAATCTGGGGGAGGAAAAGCAGTTTGACCAATCTGCCCCCAGGGCAAGGAAGCAGCAGAAACAGCAGGATTTGCTACAACCAGCAACTGCCCCCACTGGGCTGCTTCAGAGCTCCTGGCCTGCGGACCACGCAGGGGGGCTGAGACGCTTGATCAGGGCCAAGGGCTGTTGCGTTGAGCGGCCTGGATCCAGATCGTGGTCTTGGGTGGTGGTCCTGGGGTGCACTTTCAGCAAGCCAAAGATGGTGGGGGCTGCAGCACCACCCTAATAGCTCTGGAAGCTGTGAAAATCCCAGCAATTTGGGACAGAGTTTCCCCCCCCCCC
>CM053598.1:107368019-107400609 GCA_028646575.1 Pseudocheirus occidentalis | reverse complement strand
ATCAAACACAAGAAGCATGAGAAGGTAAACATGGGAAAGAAATCATAAGGAACTTATCAAAGTTGAACTATTTACATGCCAATATGGAAAAACGATAATAGTAACATATGAAACTTTTCTTAATATGAGGATTGGTGAAGGGAATACAAATGTGTAAATAGATAGATAGATAGATAGATAGATAGATAGATAGATAGATAGATAGATAGATAGAGATAGATAGATAAATATAGATACACTTATACATATGTCTATTTAGGGGGCTATATATGTATATGAATACATATCTAAGCATGTGTGTATATATGTACATAGAGGGTATAGGATCAATTGAATATGAAGGGATGATATCTTAAAAGGTGAAATTCTGAGGTGGGAGGGGACTATAATGAGAGAAGAGAGGGAGAGACAAAATGGGGTTAATCATCATCCCATATAGAAGGAGCAAGGGATAACTGTTACAACTTTACTTTCATTTAATCTCATTAATTTTGGCTTAGGGAAGGAATGAATAAAATAAAAAAGAAATTAATTGATTAATTAAATCCATTCCTTATTTTGCATTGGATTCTATTCATATTTTTTGTATATCACCACAGACAATTTACTCCCAATTGTTGTTTATCCTCTTTTTTTGATGTGTAAGAGACTTTCCTCTTAGTTTTCAACTATCTCTTTATTGTCAAGGTTATCCATTGGCTATTCCTCACTGACTCTACATGGCTGATCCACCTCCGGTTACACTCATCCTATCCTTGCTGATATCGATTGTCTTACGTCTTGTGTACCATGGTTGATAATATTATGGAGCTCACTTAGACTTATCATATTTTGTCACATTTACTTTTATGTCATCTGTGGTTTTAATTCTTCCCAAGTTTGAGATGTTCAATTGTTTGCAACCATACAGCATTACTAGAAGAAAATCCTCAGAAAGATTTATGGTCTTGTTTATATGACTTTCCCTCCAGAGATGCAAGAAGTAACCCACCCATCCCAGTCCATAAGGGAAGATTGTTATCCATACTCTCATAAATTTGAGAAAGTAGATTATATGCAAAAAAATGTTTTACAGTAATAAAGAATCTCAGAATTTTTGTTTAAAAGATTGTAGAGTCTCTAACATGCTATCTAGCCCATTCAGTGACTCCTACTAACTTCTGGATGAGTTTAAATCTGGTCTCAGTTACTGATGCTGTGTGACTCTGGGTAGTACTCTAAAACTTTCTTTGCCTCTATTTCCTCAACAGTAAAATGGGAAGAATAGCACCTACCTCACAGGGCCATTGTAAGAATAACATGAGATAATATTTGTAAATCATTTGCTCAAGTCGAGGCAGATGTTAGGTGCTTAATAAATGCATGACACCTTTTCCAGTAGATTTTCCATTACATTTGCATTGAAAGATTAAGCTAGTAGATTGAGTGCCCATCCCAATATACACAATATGCAACATGACATTAGGCAATTCAACACTTCATCTTCCAACTCTGTACATTTTCACTAGTTATCTCCTGTGACTACCATCCTCTCTCTCCTTATCTTTGCCTCAACGTTTCCCTGGATTCTTTCAAGTCTCAGTTGAAGTCCTACCTTGGACAAGAAGCTTTGCTTGGTCCTATTTAATGCTAGTAACTTCTGTCTGAGACAATCTCCAATTTAACTTTTATATATCTTCTTTGTACATAGTCATTTGCATTTTGTTTCCCCAATTAGATTGTGAGCTCCTTGATGACAAGATCTGTTTTTGTCCTTCATTTTATCCCTAGTACTTATCACAGTATCTGGCACACACAGTAAGAGCTGGACAAATGCTTATTGACTTGAATTCACTCTACTTCTTCCATTTACATTATTTCTCTATTTACTATTAGATTTCCATGGATTTATTGAGGAGGTCCCATTTCGAGTTCCTGAGCTTAATGGAGTATTCATAATATAACCCACAAAAAGAAGCATCAGGAGAACCTCATTATCTATAGAGAATTCTTCAATTTAGATTTTGTCCAACACATCTTCCATGAAATTTTTCCTTTGGGGAACATACAGCTCAGTTGATAATGATACTCAAAGGACTATGGTACAATATATCCAGGAATTTTATAATGGCCTAAACATGCATATGAAAAAAAAATCTTGTTTGGTGAAAATTCTTTTGCTCTATGGAGTCATATTTTTATGGCTTGCAGTAAATGACAGGCTCTTTTATTCTATGCTCTTCTCAATTAATAGCCTGACTCTGAAAATATTATCCGGTATAGAGAACTGTCTGTATAAAGTCTGACTGTTCTTTTCTCATATTTTTATTAATGCTACTCTTTTCATGCACAGAAGATTCACATATAGATTTTATAAATATGATAAAGTAGTCATATGCATTAGTTAATCATGTTTTCTCAATTATCTTTTTTAGTATTAATTGTTAGTAATATTTTCAATTATTTTCAAATATTACCCTTTTAAATACCTTGAAAATCACAGTATTTTAAAAATTGTTTCCCCATCTAACATTTTCTCTATGTGAATTTAATCAGATTAAATACCTATGACCCTGTGAGGATACATTGGGTACTGAGATATGAGATTCCAAAGGTATTGTCATTGTTGTCATGGATGAGAGGAATTAATTGCAAGATAAACATGAGAAGGTCTGTTCTATTTCACATTTATTTGATATCTTTCCAGTTTCAACCAAATGATATCCAGATTGGGAGGGAGTACTCATTTTTTCTTCCATTGTTTTTCACTGTTTTGATAGGAAAAACTGCTTATGATATTCTATCATATTCAGTCTCATTTTATATTCAAAACCAGCGTTACTTTTTATACCATATCTCTTTTCTTGAGGAAATATGTTGGTTGGTTAAAGTGGTTTGGGAATCATTTGGTCCTATTGTTTTTGTGGCAATTATTATATAGAAACATAATTTATCCAAGAAATGGTAAATTCACTTTTATTGAATTTTTATCATCAGCTTTTAAAAAATAGTTGAGTTGAAGCTATTGTGATTGCAGAGCATTTGCTTGTCATATTTATTTATTTTTTCATCTAATTTGGCGTTAAATTTGATCTTTGTTATCATCAGTCAGCATGACTATGAACAGGCAGATGATTCTAAAATGAATCCCAATACCCAGTCATTTCTTGTTAAGATACCATCAGTTTTGTGTTGAGAGAGACAGAGAGAGAGACAGAGACAAAGAGAGAGAGAAAGAGACAGAGAGAGAGAGAGAGAGAGAGAGAGAGAGAAGGCTTTTTGTCTTTCTTCATTTTGTTTTGGTTTTTAATTATTTTTACTTATTTCATTAGATATTACACATTTGTGTGCTAAATTTTTTTAAACAATTACTTATTAAAATTTCGAGTTCCAAATTCTTTCCCTCCTGTCTCTGCTCTTCCAAGAGAAGGCAATTTTTTTCAATTATATGTGTGAGATCATGCAAAAGATCTTTCCATATTAGCCACATAGCAAAGGAAAATGCAAGCAACATAAAAAATAAAAATAAAGAGTTTTTCAAAGTATGCTTTTATGCCACTCAAAGTTCATCTGTTCTTTCTCTGGAAGTTGGTAGCATTTTTCATCATGATAACATTTTTCATAATTCCTTTGTAATTATTTTGCATCATTGTCTGGATCAGAGTACCTAAGTCTTATAAGCCTTGCCAGTTTTTCGAACACCATCCTGTTTATTGTTTCTTATAGCAAAAAAGATTCCATCACAATTTTATATCACATTTTTTAGTCATTCCATAATTGATGGAATTTCCCTTGATTTCCTATTCTTTGCCACCACAAAAAGAGCTGATTTAAATATTCTGGGTTTTATTTTTTTCTTTTCTTTTTTTATTTTTTTTCTTTGATTTCTCTGTGTTACAAACCTAGCAGTGGTATTAGTAGGTGAAAGAATATACAGAGTTTTATAGCTGGCTAGCCTTAGGTTCCAAATTGCTCTCTAGAGTAGTTGAACTAGTTTACACCTCCACTAACAACATACTCATGTCCAAACTTTTCCACATTCTCTCCATCATTTATCATTTTTCTTTTCTGTCATGTTAGCCACTTTGAGAGCTATGAGGTAATATCTGAGGCTTTTTTAAATTTACATTTCTCCAATCAATATTGATTTAAAACATTTATATTTCTTCTCTATGACTTCTTCTTCTGAAAACTGCCTATTCATATTGCATGACCATTTACCAATTAGGGAATAACTGATTTTTTTTGTTGTTGCAAATTTGGCTAGAATCTTTCTTTATTTGAGAAATACAGTTTTTCTACAGTTAAACTTTCTGGGAAATTTTTTCTCTAGTTTCCTATTCTGCTCCTAATTTTGTCTGTATTACTTTTGTTCATACAAAAGCTTTTAATTTCATGCAGTAAAAATTATGGACTTTCCTTTTTCAGCCTGACAGGTATATTTTTTCCATGCTCCTCAAATTTATTTATATCACCCTCTATATTGAAATCATTAATCCATTTAGACTTTGTCTTGGTATATCTGAGACACTGGTCTATATCTAGTTTCTGCTGAACTGCTTTCCAGTGTTTTCAGCAACTTTTGTCAAATAGTGAATTCTTACCACCAAAGTTTAGATCTCTGGTTTTATTAAACAATAGATTATTATGGTCATTTATTACTTTGTATTGTGTATTTTATCTATTCCACTGATCAACCACTCTGTTTCTTATTCAGTACCAGATTTTTTTTTGATGATTACAAGTTTGTATGATAGTTTCAAATCTGGAACTGCTAGACTGCCTTCCTCAACATTTTGTGATTGGTTTCCTTGATGTTCTTGATATTTTCCTCTTCCAGAAGAATTTTGTTACTGTTTTGTCTAACAGTATAAAATAATTATTTGGTAGTGTGCTTGACATGGTACTGAACAGGTAAATTAGCTTAGTTAGAATTGTCATTTTCATTATATTTTCTTGATCTACCAAGGAAAATTAATATTTCTCTGATTGTTTAGATCTGCCTTTATTTGTTTGAAAATTATTTTGTAATTGTGTTCATATAATCCCAGGGTTTATTTTAGAAGGTAGACTCCCAAGTATTTTATATTGCCTGCAATCCTTTTAAATGGACATTATCTTTCTATTGCTGCTGGATTTTGTTGGTCCATAAAGAAATGCTGACAGTTTATGGGGGTATATTTTATGTCCTGAAATTTTGCTGCAGTTGTTGAATGTTTCAACTAGTTTTTTTAGTTGATTCTGTAGATTTATCTAAATATACCATCATGTTATCTGCAAGCATGATAATTTTGTTTTCTCATGCCTATTTTTATTTCTCCAATTTATTTTTCTTGTCATTGTTATAGTTAGCAATTGTAGTACAATATTAAATTATAGTGGTAGTAATAGATATCTTTGCTGTACTCCTGATCTTACTGGGAAGGCTTCAAGTTTATCTCTGTTACAAATAATGTTTGATCCAGGTTTTGGATAGATAGTATGCATTATCATTTTTAAAAAGACTACATTTATTCCTATGCTCTCTAATAATTTTAAATAGAAATTGGTATTTGGTATGGGAATGGGAATCTGA
The DNA here is from genome assembly GCA_028646575.1 of Pseudocheirus occidentalis. NCBI lineage: Eukaryota > Metazoa > Chordata > Mammalia > Diprotodontia > Pseudocheiridae > Pseudocheirus > Pseudocheirus occidentalis. The sequence continues at coordinate 107,395,055 of CM053598.1, read as the reverse complement.
AGATCTTCCCTGCTTCTTGGCCTTTTGATAGGCTTAAAGTGACTCTGAGAACCTTCCCTTATTTGAAAATATACTCTGCCCCCTAATAGGCTGAATGTGGTCACATAGAGCCTGTCGTGGGAGGCTTGTTTTTCAGGAATGCCCACACTATGTTACTTTGTGATTGGGCAGTGGGTCAAGAGGGTTGTGACATTCTCTGACCCAGGAAAAGGCTATATATACCCTGATGTGGGATTTTGCTTTGGGGTTCTCTTTGGGAAGAGTTGTGTGATTTGGCCAGATGAGACTCTGGGCAGCCATTAAGCCCCCCCGGCTTTAAAAACCCAGATGTTGGTGCTTCCCTCTCTGGCAACTAACTAGGTATGGATGTAATGGTCAGAAAGCTAGAAGTTCTGTCTGCTGATCTGTTTCTCTGTCTGCTTGTAACTTCTGCTTGTAACTTCTGTTTGTATTCTCTAAAGTTCAGGGTGCTGACATTTTCCCCTGAACTAGGTAAATGATATATGTTTGATTGATTAAAGTCAGATTGTTAACCCATTTTGAGCTGCTTTCCTTTAGAGAAGCAGGTCTAAGAACCTGTGCCAGCAGCCATCCTGGGTATACTAGGGTGCTTGCTGCTACAGTATTGTATTTTCAAAGATTTTTTTATCTATTGATATCATCATATGAATTTTGTTGTTTTATTATTAACATGGTCAGTTATGCTTACATTTCCCTAATATTGAACTAAATAAATTCCATAAATTCCACCTGATCACGGTATATGATCTTTATGAGATATTCCTATAATCTCTTTGCCAGTATTTTATTAAAATTTATTAAACATACAATAATTATAATGATTTTTACTAATGAAGATCAAATGTAGAAACCTAAAAAAAATGCATTGTTATTCTTTAAGGTAATTGATCAATACATTTCTTTCTCTATTTCTTCCTGGTTCAGATATCAAAACCATTATTGTGTCATAAAAGGAATTTGGGAGGACTCTTTTACCTATTTTTTCAAATAGCTTATATAGAATTTAGATTATTTTTTCCTTAAATGTTTGTTAGAATTGACTTTTAAATTTCTTTGATTCTGAAGATTTTTTTCTTATGGAGCTCATTGATATCTGTTCAACTTATTTTTCTAAGGTGTATTTATTTAAATGTTCTATTTCCTCTTCTATTAATCTGGCCAATTTATATTTTTATAAATATCCATCTGTTTCACTTACATTAACAGTTTTACTAGCATGTAGTTTGGCAAAATAACTCCTAATGTTGCCTTTAATTTCATATTCATTGCTGTTGCATTAACTCTTTTTGTTTTTAATACTAGTATTTTGGTTTTCTTCTTTTTTAAAAAAAATCAAATTAATCAGTGATTTATCTATCATTTTCCTTTAAAATCAGCTTTCATTTTATTTATTAGTTTCATTTTATTAATATCTCCTTTGATTTTCAAGATTTCCACTTTGTATTTAATTTAGATTTTTAATTTCTTCTTTTACTAGTTTTTTTTCCAGGTGCAGAAAAATTCATTAATCTTTTCTTTCTCTTTTTTATTGAAGTACACATTCAGAGATATAAAATTTTCCCTTAGTACTGCTTTAACTGCATCTCACAACTTTTGGAATGTTGTCACATTGTTCACATTCTCTTAAAAGAAATTACTGTTTTTATGATTTTTCTTTGACCCATTCATTCTTTAGTTTTAGATAGATGGTACCTAATTACTTTTAATCTATGTTTCCATGGCCCTTTATTGAATGTAATTTTATTGCATTATGATGTGGGAAAAGATGCATTTAATATTTCTTTTTTTCTGCATTTAGTTGTGAAGTTTTTAATGTTGTCTTAGGCTAAAAGAATGTTTCCTTCTTATCTTTTGTTGACTCTTCCACTCCAGAATTTGATGTGAGGCATTATTTGAAGTTTTTTGGAGGGGAATGTTGGGAGAGCTCAACTGAGCACTTTCCCGATTTTACCACATTGGCTCTGCCCCTGAAAGTCTTTTTCCTCATCATTAATACTTGTATTCAGGATAACCAAGTGTCATATGAAATATTTTTTGTTGCCTTTGGGCACATGATGAAAACAAGTATTTAAATTCTTTTATTTTCTTCTCTGAAGAGAATTTATGAGTGATTCATTCACTTTGCTTCTTTTTTTGTTCTCTGGTTTGATTTATAGAAATAATGTCAATATGGATGTGGTTCAGTTTCTCTAGTAGAATATTGCCTTATAGTTCATTGGACAGGAAGGAAAGAAGGAAAGAATAAAAGAGGGATGAAAGGAGAGAGGGAGGAAATGAGGAAGGGAAGAAAGGAAAGAAAGAAATTATATATAAAACATTGTGGTTCTAGAAAAGTAAGACAACCCATGTTTTAAAAGAGCTCACATTCTTAATGGGGGAGACAACAGACATAAAAAGTAAGTATAAAAGATCCTTAGGTGCTTAGGGTATTTTATTAACTCAGATGATAACAAATCTTATTTAATGTCATTTATATTGATAAGATCATAATCAATTTATGTTGACTCTTTCAACACAAAGACTTTGGCAGTGAGAACTCCACACACATGCAGACACATGAAATTAGAGTACTAGAAGAGAAAACTTTTTTTTAAATTTAGACTATGAAAGCAAGATTTAGAAAGAGAAAGGAGAATTAGAAAACTTGGTTCAAGAGGCACAAGACCTTGCCCAAATTTAAAAAACTCCTTAAAAATTAGAATGGACCAAATAGAAGTCAATGATTCCACATGAAAACAAAATTTGAAAATAAGACCAAAAGGTTAAAAAAATTAGAAGAAAATGTAAAGGATCTCATAACAAAAAGAAATTATGTGAAAACAGGTTAAGGAGGGGAAAAATGTGATTATTATTTGGTGACCTGAAAACCATGACCCTAACAATAAGCCTAGACATCTCACTTCAATAAATATCAGAATAAAACTGCTCAGATCTCTTAGAACAGAAAACAAAATAAAAATAGAATCTGCTGTTGACATCCTAAAAGAAAACCCTAAAATGGGACCTCCCAGAAACACTGTAGCCAAAATTCAGAATTTCCCTGTCAAAGAAAAAAAATACTATAAGCAGTCAGAAGTAGCTAACACAATTAAGAAGTAGAGAGCTTTGGGGTGGCTAGGTAGTGCAATGAATGGAGCACCTGTCCTAGAGTCAGGAGGACCTGAGTTGAAATCCAACCTCAGATAATTAACGCTTGCTGTGTGACCTTGGGTAAACTACTTAATCCCAATTTCCCTGCCCTACCCCCTCCAAAATAAAAAGACTTGGAGAGCTTGGAATATGTTTTGTTTTTTTTTAAGGGCAAGGGATATAGGCTTTGAGCCAAGAGTAATTACTCAGCAAAAACCCTAAAAAGTAAAAATTAACCTTTAAAGAGGATCTCCAAGTATTCCTGATGAAAAGAATACAACTATAGAAATGTGAAATTGAAACCGAGGAGTTAAAAAAATACATAAAAAGACAAGTGGGAGTGAACTATCACAAGGGGCTAAACAAGGATATACTACTTACATTCTAATATGGTTGAATAATATAAATGTCCCTTCCAAAACATGATTATCAGTAGTCATAGAAGGAGTCTAACTAGATAGAGGTCCTGAGAGTGGTTCTCCTATGTCTTAAAAATCTTAAGAGAGGAATGGAGACATAATGGAAGATGAGTGTGCTGGAGCAAGGAGAAGGGAAGAGGAAAAAGGAATGTCAGGGGAAATGATCTCACATTATGGAGGTATAAAAGTAGAAGTCTATAGAAACAAGGAATGGGGGATTGGGAAGTGGTTAACAATTGAGCTCACACACTTCTGAACTCATTAAAGAAGGAAAGAATGACATACACAGAAATGGATACATACATACATAAATATACATATACATATATACATGTGTGTGTATTTCACTCTCCAGGGAAATAGGAGAGAAAGAGAAAGAGGGAGAGGGATTAAGGGAGGGCAAATTAAAAGAAGAATTAGTTCTTATCAAAATAAAATCTAAATAAAGATGTACAAAACTATAGCCCTTTTATGGGTAGTAAAAATGGGGTCCCACTCTTTGGAAGTGGTCCTATCAAATGGAGAATGACATATGAATAAAACATAGTACTTAAAGTGATGGGATACTACTGAGCTCTAAGATGATGGACCTACCTCAAGCTTCCTTGGTATTGCATCATTTCCCCTTAGGATACTTTCCAAATTTCTAGAGACTACTTTACAATTCCAAAAACTGTTATCCCTAAAATCCTAAAATCTTTTGTATATGTCCTTTTAATGTTTTCTTCCCATTGACCTTTGTTTTGAAAATGCCATTAAATATTAACATTCAGATATAGTTTTTCTCCTGTAATTGCTCTATGCTTCACATGTTGTGCCTTGGTGAGACAGAGATGTCTGTAAGAATCACCTTTTTCCATTACTGCAATTTGATCTCTAGAATCAAGATTGAGGTCTTCTTCATCTACCTCTTCTTGAGCCAAATGATATTTTGATACCTTTGAAGAAAGATGCTATTATAATAGCTAGTATTTATATAGTATTTCAAAGTTTCCAAAGGACCTTACAATTATCTTTTTGTATGCTTCTTACAACCACCCTATAAGGTGGCTACTATTATCATTTCTATTTTATAGATGAGGAAACTGAGGCAGGTAGTGATTGAGTTACTTGACCAGGATGACACACTTCCTGACACCAGATTATACCACAAGTGTTCTTGACTCCATGTCCAGTGCTCTAAACACTGCATTACCTTGCTGCCCACATGAAATGAACATACTGTTTACTGTGTTTGAGGAGGGAGTGAAATAACTGGATGCCATTAATATTGCTTATTATGTCCCAGCTTATTCACAGTGGTAATAGCAGCAGAAGTTATAATCTAGACTTCATAATTTATTTCTGATTATCTTTTAAAATGATTATCATTTTAATTATAACAGAAGGGTAAACCAGTGTTCTCTTCAGTGAAACCTGAGAATAACTCTTCAGAGATTTGTAAAAGTTTAAATTTATAATGATATATTTTGTTTTCTATGTTTTAATATTATGAATATAAATGTTGAATTCAACCAAAATTGGTGCCCATTGGACTCCATTTTTCTTATTGCTATATTATTCAGCTCTTCATATTAATTATTTGACTTGTATAATTAATTCCTATAAAATTGAAGAGATTGAGGTTAACATCGAGGTTGTCTTAGATAGAGTTTTAATATATATTCATAATCAAATTTATACAAATACAATAACAGTGGTAACAAATGTAAACCATTCTTTTAAAGTTGCCTAATTTATATTTATCAAGTTGTTAATTATCTTACATACCAATTGATTATTAAAAAATAAAGTTTATTAAGGAAGAGCAATAGATAAATGATAGACTCACTTAGTTGTTCAGGAGCCCAAATTATGCATTTAATAATGATCAATTAGCATTTAATGTAGATAACTGCTTTATTAGATCTAAATCACAGTTAAATGCTTATCTAGAAGCTAACAGTGTTACTTCTTTAATTTTTTCAGTACTATTTTCACCATAAGAATCATTTTCTTATACCCCTAATTTCCAAGTCTTAATATAATAATTCTTAGAAATGGGAATGATTGAAAGAGAAATCTCTTTGATATTTGTTTTTTACTAAGTAAAGAAAAATCAGATCCTTACTTTTCTTTTGTGTATGTTACAATAATTTATATGTGTGTATATAAACTCTTCTGATTATGTATCACAAATTCTCCCTATCGTATAATTATTATATATTATTTACAATAATTAATGTGTAACATATTATTATAAGGTAACATATCTTAATTATATCTAATGAAGTATGATTAGCCGACAAAAGTGAAATTAGACTGCTTTACAGAAGGAGATAAAATTGAGAGTTGTGCTTAGGATTGAAGTTGGTACAATCCATTGGAAAAAAATTATGAAATAAGCAGAGTTTATCTTTATTGCATCAACTTCAGGAAGTTTGTATCCATATGTGTGAACCTTTTTTTCCTCTTAACAAAATGTGTTCACAGAAATTAATTGAAACTCATTCATACTCAGATGTATAGGGAACTTAAGTATAACGAACAAATCTTTGTTACAAAGATGAAAAGGTAAGACTGCAATCTGCAAATGTCATATTTAGACAAAGACGGTAACAGTGTGCTGTTTTGAAAGGTGCCACTAAACTGGTTCCCTTGAGATACAAGCAGACATTTTCCATTTAGTTGAATCAGTCATGAATCAGTTATTATCTCCTGATGCACCATGTTCTCCACAGAAAGAAGCATGTCAACCTTCTACTACATCAAGCTCCATGATATCAGCTCTCCTTCCAAACAGCACTATCTAGCTGGCCTCCAATCTTGTCAAAAGATGAATTCAGCTCACTGCATCAAGCTCAGTGACCTGGCCCCCAGTGATAATACATTGACTCATTTTGTTTCCTTGCTTAATATCTTCTCTAGGTGGCAGACTAGAGAGATGGTGTCTGGAAGGTGATTAGGTGAAAAGAGTGGTAATTTGTTAGCAATTTTAGTGGCTTCTGTACCCCAGTGGGAATCATTCTGTTCTATCATAAGTAAGAGCCTTGATCAAACATCCAGGTAGGGAAGCACATGCACTCGACATGTAGTTAAGTTGAAGAAATGGGTAAAACACACAGAGCTGATTCTAACCCAACAGGTAACACTCTATGCTAGATGTGATGTGAGTACACACATAAATGCTGAACTGTGGAGATGGCTTAGATAAGATCACAACTATCAACACTATCATTATTCTCTTTCCCTGTTCTTGGGGAGAACTCACAAATAAGGCTGAGTAGCAAATATAGAGCACTCTTCTTATTTTTTTCCTTTTCTTTTATTTTTAGCTGACATATCAAGAAAATAAAATCATCTCATTATTGTCTTTACAAAACCATAGCAGAAGATTATTTCAATTTACCTGAAACAAAGACCAGAAATCCTTTGAAATACAGTGTTTTGTCTGTGCCTTGCTTCCTGTTCAGTAGCTGATTTGCTCATCTATTTTGACAAGATTTTTTTTTTTGAGGGGAGAAGGAAAGTGAAGCTAGAGTGCCTATTTCCTGTCTCCTTGTCTCTTCAAAAACCTGTAGCTATATTGAAAATAGATTTTCAACATGCATAGCTTGATTTAAATGGAAGAACAGAGGGATCTATAACCTATTATATATATATATATGTATGTATGTATGTATGTATGTATGTATGTATGTATGTATGTATGTATTGATACTCCTAATCCTAATTCTCCTCATGGAATGTAAGGAATAGCAGCTAGAACCCAGTGGCAGCAGAATTGTTGATCAGTGCATGCATGGTTCCAGCAAATGCCATGATCAATGCATGTGTTACATGGGTGATAATGAAGACAGTTCTGCAGTATGCATCACAAACCATGATTTATGAGGATTAGTGAATCCCAATGCATCCTCAAGATCTAAGAAGCTTGATTAAGGTGAAGTATCTCCTGAGTACAGAAAGACAGAACTTTGAGAAAATATTTAGAACTATTGAAAAATGTAAATGGAACAAATTATGGTGGCTTTTACATATAAATTTCTCTGTGAATAGCTATATTCAGGTATGAAATTGAACTCAACCTATAAAAAAGGGAACACTATTAGAATTCTGTAAAAGTTATTCAGCTTGTGAATCAGAGGATGAGTTGATAACTCAGAAAGGTTTTACATGAGACTAATAATCTGTTTCTCTTTTCTCAGACTTTTTCCAGTTTTCCCCAGTTCAGGGGGCATGCAGAGGTGAAAAGTAGAAATCGAGCTTCTTATTTTGAGAAATAATATATGCAAATATATGAGAAATAATAAATGAGAAATTGAGAACATTATTTAGGTTTCTTTACAAAAAAAATTTTCAGTGTTCTCCCAATTAAGACCATAGTTGCCTATAGGGGCAAATAATGCTTCAACTTTTATGAGGTCATTTTTGCCATCTGGGCTGTTTAAAATAGTATGTACCTCATGCTCTTAAGAAGGTCTAGTGTGAGTGACCAACAAATTGTACTGCTTTTTTGCCCATTCTGCCTTATGTCCCTCTTAGGTCATGCCACTAAATTTTAATAGATGCCAAAGCATTATAGGACACTGTTAATCCATCATTCTATTGTGAAATACTACATAAAAACCCCAACAGTCATCAGGTAATAGATAGAAAGTTGGAATAAACCTTAATCCATCCCCTTCCTGAGGAAACTGAACCTCAAAGAGTTTAAGTGACTTGCCCAGGGTCTTACATACAGTATGTGTGAGAGGAAAGATTTAAACCAATGTTTTAAGTCCAGGGTTACATTTCTTATGCCACAGGATAAAACATTCCTTCACACAGAGAGATCCAGGAACACATGACTATTTCCTTTAGTGTTTCTAGTTTTATCAAGTTGCACGTATGTTTTCCCAAATTCTAGATGGATGTTCCATCTGTTGTCAAAGACTTTGCAATTGAAAACAATGTTTGCACAAAATCTAATCAAGCGATCTCAAGTCCTAGCTCTGCCATTTACAACTCTGGTGACCTTGGGCAAGGTGCTTCATTTTCCTAAGCCTCAGTCTTCTCATTACCAAAATGAAGGGGCTGAATCGTATGAGTACTAAGGTCTCTTCCAGCAGTAATACCATAATATGACATGTGTTTTTGTCTGACACACATGATGCCCTCATTTATTTCAGCCATGAAGATAAGAAAGTCTGAAACTCCATGTCTTGGTATCTAAACTATGCCTGACGTATAGAAAGAGAGTTTTGTTCCTGTTATTTGCTTTTTTTTTATTGAGCATCCCATAGGAGCAAATATGTTCATAGGGCCATATTCCCACATCTATACTACTGAGTTAATCATTCCCCATTGGTAAGAGGAAAAGGCACTCATTTTTACTCTGACATATAGTGTCTGCTGCTCTATAGATTTTTTCAAAGGAAATAGTTTAAATCTACATCAGACTGAAGGCCTAGGAAATAATCATCACAGATTCTTCTTTCTAAGCCATTTGTCCTTTTGCTCCTGATTTTCATCCATTCTGTTGTAATTTTCATCCACTCTGTCTCAGGATCATGAGTTATCATTGGTTGCCACTGGAACACTACGATGCAATTTGTCTTATTGAAACATGGGCTAGCCCCATGGCTGTGAACAATCATTCACTTTCTAATATATCAAACATTCACTAAAATTCTCTCCCTTCCTGACACAAAAGGGAGAGCAGATAATGATGTCCTATGGGCTGAAAAGGACAGAAATTAATAGTTTTCTTGTGACTTGAAAATTACCATAGTGTGTTCTGACAAATTCATTTTTAAACTTTGCAGTCACTTTTAAGACATATCATGAAAACCAAATGGTTAAAATTCTCATTGATTAATAAAGAAGTCTTTGGCAAAATAGGATATAGCTGAGTACTGGGGGCCACTCTATGGTACTCTATTATAATTACCCTTGAAAAGCAGCTCATATATCTGAGCCATCTTACGATACAAAGTGAAAATCCTTGCACTGAGCAAATCTAACACTTTTAAGCTTGTTATAGATATACTGAGAGTATTGTGATTTGAGGAATCTGGGCTCTAATGACTCTGCTATAGGGTTTGGAGGTGAGTGAGTATATCATACAAGATGTGAGCATTGCTGCTTAGATTTTTTAGGGGACAAATATAACAAAACCAACTTGATCTCTACCCATCACAGCCCTAAATTTGCTACTATTTTATTTTATTATAATTTTTTTTTCTCACTAAGCTTAAAAATACTGCATAGATATGCTCTGGAATAATAACATTAATTACCAAAATTACAAGAAAAGATTTCAAATCATCATAGAACCCACGAAGGAACAAACCAAGGTAATATCCTTTCCCGCAGGGTAGCTTCACCTATCTCAGTCTCAAAAACACAAGTTTTTTAGATGAACAATTATCTAAGACACAAACTTTTTTTTCTTCTTTGCTCTCAAAATGGGACCTGATGGGAACCTACAGATTTTACCATTATAAGGAATTCTAGTTACAAAGACAACCTCTACTAATTCAGATCTCTAATTATTCACACATGAATAATTAATTCACCTGTAACTTATACTTTTAGAGAATTATCTGAGGCTAATAAGAATTTAAGTTTCTTGCTTATGGCCAAATAGCTCTTAGGTGTCAGAGACAGGACGTGAAATCAGGTCTTCCTGACTCCAAGGCAAACATTCTATACACTGTACCTAACTGTCTCTCTTACTAGTAGGTTTAAATACAAATAAATATTCCTACGATAGGCATATAAATGCTATTAGTTAGTGGGAGGATGTTTGCCATATGTAAAGTCTACTTGATCCTTTGGCTTTCTAAGTATCAAACTACAGTCAAAACATTAAGCTTTTCTTTCTCATTGATTTACTCCATTCAGATGATACTTTTTTTAAAAAGAAATACATGTAAAAATATTTCAAAAGGCCCTTTGGACATCAAAATAATTTCTGTAAGGCAACAGTTTGGTGAATTAAATGCAAACAAATCAGAAACATATGGATTTAATTTTCCTTAAAGTACACATGGGCTTAAGAATTAAGGGAAATAGTGTTTGGCACAACCTATCTTGGGTCTTGCCAAACATAAAAACATTTGAAAACTAGTTTGATATATTCAGTCAACAAAAAATGTGTCCAGGTTTGTCCATCTCTATTAATTACTAGGCAACCATGACAACTCATTCTTTTTAACTGTTATAAATGTTACTGAAATGACAATGCAGAATGGGTAGCAACAGTATCTGTCTTGTTTTTGTATTCCCTATCCACTCTAAAACAGTACTTTGCACATAGTAAGCACTTCATAAATGTTGATTCAATTGAGTAGCTTAATTTAATTGGAAACACCTTCTCTATAAAAATCATACCCAGCAGAATTATTGCCAAAATGGGATGGCAAATCAGTTTGTCTACTTGTAGCAAGAAAAGGAGAATAACTTTTACTGAAATATGTAGCTACCTGAGCTGGCATAATGTTCCCTTGGCATTCAGATGTACACAGAAGAGTTTTTCTGTGACAAGTCTGAAAGTATGCTTATAATGGAGAATGCTTCAGCCCTCTTTGACCACACCAGAGAATGACTAGTAGAATATTTAGGAGGAAGAAGTTTTATTATTTATTAAATTATTTTTTATTTATTAAATAATTTTTATTTATTCACTATATTCATTAAATAAATAATGAAATTATACACAATATTCATTTTGTATTTTTAAAAAATGTTAGAGTAGCATAATGGATAGAACCCTGGACATCGTTTCTAAAAGACCTGGTTCAAATTCCACCTCAGAAACTTAATAGCTTTGTAACTATGGACAAATTATTTCACTTCTCTGCCATCTATAAAATGAGAGAATCGACTCTATGGCCTCTAAATATCCTTGCAGCTTAAAAATTGTCAGTGCTCTCTTTCTTGGACTTGTCATTGATAACGAGCATATTCACACTTTAAAAACCTTGCAACATATTCCTTGCAAGAACTGATACAGTAAAACAATTCATAATATTAGCCAATGGTGATGCATATAGTAATTACTAATGACTTGGACAAAGTTCAGAAAATGTTTTCTGTTTTGGATCAGATAAAATGTTTAAAATGACCTCAATAATAGTTTAAAATCACAAATCAATTTGATTGTAACACAGTAGAGGCAATGTGGTATATTAGATAGATGTGACCTTAAAACCAGGGAGATCTGAGTTCAAGTACTGTTTCTGACACACCCTGGCTATGTGATGTCAGAAAAGTCATTTAACCTTTCGACACTAGCTGATCTCGAAGACTCAGTTGCAGAGAAGGTGCCAACTTCTATTAGTAGAAAGGCTTTCCTTCTCTGGGAGTTCCATATACTAATTAAATCATAGGTCTAGTCCTCATCCTTTGTCTATAAAGTGCTTTATGTGTATTTGATCTTCACATTAATCCCATGAGAAAATTACTATTATTATTCCATTTTTATAGATGAAACAAAGACCAAGAAAGGTAAAGTGATTTGTCCAGGCTTATTCAGCTAATAAGCGTCTGAGGTAGAGTTTGAACTAACTTTTTCCTAACTTCAAGTCCATTGATCTCTGTACACATAATATTCCTTTATCAGATTCAAAACACCATATATTGAATCCAAAATATATACTTTACATTTTCTATAGTAAATGCTAATAAATCTTAAGTTTTTTGTACCTACACAAGAAGAATAAGAATCATTATTTTGTATAGACATTTCATCTGGACTCACAAAATAATTGTAAAGTGATTTATAATATTCTTGAAGTTCAAATGATTCACTGACTCAGTTATTCAATCAAGCCATTTTTTTGAATATGTACTGTGTGAGGAGCACTATAAAAAAGTAGACATCATTACTGGAACAAGGCAAGCAAATTATAACTCTTAATGTTTCACATATAGTTTTCCCACCCCGAGATTCATCTGGAGCTTTTGAATATTTATTATAGCAGGATTCCCCCTTTCCCACCTCAGATTCTTTGATTTGAAGCAAATTTTTTAACAAATGGGAACAAACTGTTATCAAGGAACATCAGAGAGAGAAAATGGCATCTACATTTTTCCTGGTTGTGTTTTTTTGTGGGGGGTTTTTGTGCCCACTAAAATCTGAGCCAATTGACTGAAATGCAGTTGAATTGAATACATAAATGAACTGGGCCTAATGTGGCTTATAGGAGCACATTAAAAAAAATGTGTCTCAATGTATTGAAAACCTTTTAGTGCAAGGTAGGGGGTTCTCAGCCTTTTTCAAACTATGACCCTACATTCAGGCACACACAACTAGCCCTCTTCAGATGTGCCGCAGTATCTTTTGTTCTCCCTTCGCTTGGAAAGACATGCCAGCTGAATCCTACAGTGATACACAGAGGGTGTCATGGGAATTAGTACAAAGGTTATGGGGTGCTCCTGGCACATGAAGGGTTCCTCACTGCAAGCGACTGAACACATCCACTTCAACGGAGGGAAGGTCAGCGCCTGGGAATAGGTTTCAGCCTCATGGCACCCCTCACCCCTGGAAAACTGCAGACAGAAGACCCTTAGATTGCGAATCACGGGGCTAGTGAGCACCAGCTCCATGGAACTATCCCCTTGTGATGATTTCCCAGCATGTGTTTAATTACTGTTAGTGAAACACTTTGCAGCTGGCAATGCTAACAATTCTCCTATGTAACTCGCCTGATGCTCTGAGTATAAGGAAACTTAGGTCTTTTAGGAGGAAGGAGCCTAAAAATAATTTGCATCAAATACAATCATTCCTGGCCATGTGCTTTAGCTCCCCCCACCCTATATTTTGGTGGGGAGGGGGAAAGGAGGGAAGCAACAAACAGGATTTCTCCAATGAATTAAGTCTAGCACCTGGGGTGTATCAATATTTCAACATGCTGTGTGGGAGTGAGCAAGGGTAGGTGAGTGGGAGGTGAGCTCCAAATGCTTTTCCTGTAGATTTACTATATAGGAGGTCACTCCAGGTTGCATCTGTCCAGCATTTATCTTTAACACAATCATTTTCTTTCCTTGATATTAGCAATACTTATAGAGGTGTTAAAAGCAAGCCCTAATGTAAACCAAGCCTTTGATTTATTCTGTTTATATTCAAAGCCATGCATTACTCAACCCCTAATACAAACAGCTCACATTCACACATTTTAGATTGCAACACTCATGGTTTCACAATCATTTTTCAAAATGTAAACAGAAACCTTTATCTTCCCCAGTGATTGGGGAGGTAAAATCCCTCTGCAGTGGAAATACATTCTTAAGAGACTTTTTTTATCCTAAAAAGTTTGCATTTAGGATTATGAATTCATATAGACAGTGTCTGAAGAAGATGACCGGTTAGGAAGACTATTCACCCTTCTCACTTGTGAGGCATGAAAGCAGCTTTAAAATCCATGCTGTGCTCATTTACATGCTAATACCCACAATGCTTATTCTGGTGCTCAGCTATTTCATAGTAATACTGGACTGTTTGTGCTTCTCAGCACCCAAGTTCTCTCTCTGTCTCCAATTAAAACAGTGAACTGTAAATATAAATTTGCTATCATGTTATATCTACCACACACACACACACACACACACACACACACACAAAAGGTTTCACTTAAAACTCTCAAAAAATCATTCATTTGCTTTTCAGTTTCTCTGTAAGGCCCCCAAATCTAGAAGCAGTCAAATATTAATAACCAGCTGATACTTAGATATTGCTTTATGATTCACAAAACACTTATATTTAAGATTATACCACGTTGTTACTTTTTTATACTTTAATATGTAATGCCCATAAACATAATTTCTATAGTTTCACCCAAGCTGAATCTCAATAAAGTTTTGATTTGTCCATGATTAAAATGAGCCAGTAACCATTATTAACAACAGTTTATATTCTGCTCACCTCACAGGCACAACAAGAGAACTGAAACCAACAAGTCATGGAATTCACCTAACTCAGCATCCCTCAATCTTTTTCTGCATTCTTAGATGAATGAATAGATATCATTTATCTTTGTATTGGAGTTCTATGCATTTTTATATTTTTTGTCCATTTAAACTTTACAAGCATCACATTTCTCTTTTATGGAAACAAATCTATTTAAGACCAAAAGAGCTTCAATTTGCCTTTTTAGTACCTAAAATAGTTATTTACCATTAAAATTTAGTACTCAAAAATAGTATATTACTATGCACTTTTGGGACTAATCAGTACTGGTTATTAGTAGAAATAAAATAGGTGTTATCAGTCAATAAATATTTATTAAGGACCCTACTATGCTCTAGGCACTGTCCTAAGTACTTGGGATTCAAAGAAAGGAAAAAAAAAAGCAATGTCAGCTCTCAAGCAGGGCCCACTTTAAGAGAAGAGACAATAAGCAAAGAGATATGTGCAACCACCTATATGCAAGCTAAATTAGAAACAACCAATAATAGGAAGTCACTAGAATTAAGAGGTATCAAGAAATGGCTCATATAGAAGGTAGAATTAATTTAACTGTAATTTGAAGGACTCCAGGAAAACCAGATGGTATCAGTAGAGCAAGACCTAATACAAACTAGCAGAAATGCTAAACATGAGACAATAGGGCTAAGTGCAAGAGCTGTCCTGAATGTTGCCTAATTGGGCCTTTATTTCTTTAATTCAAGTACCAAATTTTCTGTCAAGTTTTGACTTCACATTCCTGAATCTAAATGACTGAAGTCAGACTTTGTATTATCCAGTACTCATATTTATAGTTTTCAATATTGGTTTTCAGTAAATATGGTCTACGTGTCAACTCATTCATTTGGTGGGTTTGAATATAACTCAGCAGCCAAGTATTTGAAGTATAGCAGGCTAAATATTGTTTTGTGTTTACTGAGTGACAAGAAAAAGGAGTAATATAATTGATTTTTATTGAATACATAATAAGCTCCCATAATTTTCAAAGCATATGAAAGGCATTGACCATACTATTTCCATATTTTAAATCTTTAAATCTCTGGCCCTTTTATTGACAAGAAAAGTGAATGTACTTGTGAAAAATCCTTCATTTCTGATCGAATACATTCTATGAGAGGCTCACACTTGGAGAGTATGTGTTTATATAGTATACAAAGTGTTTTCCTCGTAGCAACTCTGAAGGGTTAAGGGGTGAATGAACAGCCATCCCTATTTTTACAGTTGAGGGAAATGAGGCCCAAGCAAATGGCCCAAGGTCACACAGTAGCACATGTTGGAAACAGGAAAAAACAAACAAAAACAACAGCAGTGTTTCTGATTCCTAATGAAGTTTGAATGAAATTCCTATCTCTGACTAAAACTGTTATGCGGAATGAAATAAAATTTTATTAAACAACTACTATGTGTAGAGCTCTGTGTTAGGAGCTAAAGGAATTCATCGATTAAAAAATCAGCCATGTTCTCATAATCTCATGGTATTTATAGAGTACTGAGAACACACACATACATATATGTGTATGTATATATCTATGACATCATACTCCCAAACAAACAAAAAAAAACCCTAATACACCCAAACACACACATTTTTTTTTACTGAGAATATACACAAAATAATATATGAAGTCCATGAGGAAAACTATTGTCAGGATTCTGGAATTTGATTCTTTGAATAAATAAATAAGGTGAGCTTTAAAAACGAGGTAGGAACTTAATAGGCAAAGGGAAGAGAGGATGTTTCAAGCTAAGTGAATAATATTAGCAATGTCTGGGAGATGGAAAACTGCAGGAAAAATTCAGGTGACTCTAGTTTCAATGGAATAGCATGAGATCATACTTAGCATCATAACATTATAGTTGAAAAGTTTTTGAAGTTATTTAGTTCATTTTTTTCATGTTACAGATGAGAAATCCGAAACCCAAAGAGATGAAATGACTTTCTCAAAGCATTGGGATTTGAACATGGAACAGCTGGGATTTGAACATGGAGCCACCCAGAGCCACAGAATATAAAAACCCCATTTGTTTTGTAAGGGAAGTATTGAAACAACCCCCAATTTGGCTCTTGTGCCTTGAGGAGGAGCAGATATTTTTTGGTTGAATCAATCAGAACTGAGTAAGGCCAGGCCCTGTAAAATGCTATGAATCAAACACAATCATTGCAATAGAGTAGGTCATTCCTTAAGTAATTCATAAAAAGGAGCAATTTCAGAACTGACAAAGAAGAGATTCGCAATATTCACATTTGAGAGGTTTAGGGAAGCATGGAATTAATGGAGGACTAAGCTGTGACAGAGAATAGCTAAAGAGGAGAGTCATTAGTTCACTGAGTATCTCAGAGAAAAGTATCCAACTTGAGGGAAGTTCCAAGAAAAGGTCTTTCTCTAATTTTTTTCTCCTAAACTTGTCTATCCACAGATACTAATATAATCTACACTTTCACTATCCAAATATTTCCAGTAAGATGAATTTTGCTCCAACCACAGAGTCCAGAGGTTAATCAGAGAGAGATATGAATGTAGGATTAGCCAAAAGTGTCCAGCTTATGCCTAGCTTTAAGTAACTTTTCCAAACTAGACTTTTAGAGTGATTATGACTAAAATCAGAATTTTTCAACTAAAAATAAACTTCCTAATGATGAATAGAATGGAACCAAGTTTTTCTTAGGGACCAATGTTGAGGATTGTTGAGAGAAGTATACAAGAAACATTTTCTAAATCTTTGAAGTGCTACAGAAGCATGTTAGATGATAAATATTATTTAACATGATATCATGTAGGAGTATTTATTTATTTAGTTATTTATTCATAATTCTTATATAACTTTTTAAGATGAGAATTTGAAGGAAAAGAGAAAGCTAAGATGCTTGACAGGGTAATATGAATCAGCTGACATTTATTTAAATACATGCTAATTGTCAAAGATTATACTGAATACTAAAAAAAATGAGACTAAAGTAAAACAGTTTGTACCTTCAATGAATTGATATTCTGAATTGATAATATAGGAAATTATGGAGTAGGTGGCAGACATGTCTAATTCTTTGGATACTCATTGAAAAAGACACTGATGGCAATGGGAAATGTGATTATAATCATGCTTTACTAAACACCAATCATGTGGGGGCAAACAGCACAGAAAGTAGAGATAAATGGTAAAAGGGGTACAGAGGCAGGTGTTGTGGTGATGGGCCATGGAATGGTGAAGGAAGGTGGACAGCATGAAGAAGAGGCTGGAGAGAGGCAGACAGTATCATGTACATAGATTGGGATTCGGGAGCACTAGGCAGCATGGACCCAATGAAGATGGAAGTGTGCTTGGGAGCTAAGAGTTTGAGGTCTCATTTTTATGAGTTTTTTGGGGGAGTGGGAATTGATTCAACTGTGCCACCTTAAGTTAGCTCATTAACATATTGTAATGCCAATGCAATATTTACAGCACCAGCAATCATGATAAAGATCATGACTATAAATATCACATGATGCTTGATAGCAAAATATACCAAATTCTCCAGGGAGAGGACATAACTGAAGCATTTATTTAGACAGCAGAAAATGGAATCCCAAAACCAGTAAGCTGATTCCATCATAGTACCAAAGATATTCAGAAGGCATAATAACACTGAGAGCCACAGCACCTTCACTCTTCCACTAATTAATACAAGATCAACACCTACTTATGAGTCTATCTGACTCCTTGCCTGAGCTCTCTCCCCTACCATCTCACTAGCTCTGACTAGGAGCTTCCTGTGGGCTCTGCTTCCCTTCAGCAAACTCCTCCCACCACAGGCTCCATGTGACCATATTTAAGCTATTAGGGGATAGAGTTTATCTTCACAGCAGGGAAGCTTCCTGATCCTGCTGCTCCCTTCAGCAAATTCCCTCCATCACAGGCTCCATGTGACTACATTCAGCCTATCAGCGGGCAGAGTTTACTTTCAAAGCAGGGGAGGTCTTCAAACTCCCCCCTAGGTCTATTAAGGGTCGGGGAAGATCTTCAAATTCCCCATTCCATTATACATATCCAAGTCATTTCAAAGTTGTCAGTAAAACTTTAAGTTTAACATGTCCACATCAGCTCAAAATTATCAACACCATTTAGTGTTCTGCTCATCTTCTGACTTGTCTAAGATCTACGTGTCATGAAACCAAAAGGCACTCATAGCAAAGCCTAGATTGCTTCCCCTGATTCAGCACACATCACCAGGATGATATTTTTGGTTAATTTATAATACAATTTGTAAATTATGCCCCTTTGATCTTTGGTATGATTGCACATCACTTTCTGGTTCCTCTTTTCAATCTTACTTCCTGATATTACCTCTTTATACTGGCTACTCATAAACTTACTATACTGACCAGAAGAGGAGGGGCAGTCAGGGGGATCAAAATAAGATATAATTTTACATTTATTTCAACAGGGGAAACAACATACACATCTACAAGTCTATATTAAACACATACAAAGTAAATTCAAAGTTACCTTTAGGGGAAAGCATGGTATGTTATGGGATTAAGATATATAGGAATCAGGAAAATCCTCAAAAGCGGGTAGAGACTGAGTATTAACAAAAACAAGGGATTCCAAAAGGTAGAGCTGAGGAGCAAGATAGTTGCAGGAGTACAAAGGAGCAGACAAGAGGTGATGGGGTTAAAATGAGAAGAAAAACATGAAACTCAGTATGGCCGTAATGTATGGTGCATGAAGGGGAGAAAGCAATCCATATTCAATCAGGAAATGCAGCCTGGGGTTAGATTTTGAAGAGTTTTAAATGACAGAAACAGTCATTGATATTTGCTCTGTATTTGAGGTTTGGGGTATAACTTTTAGGGTAGATAATATGGTCAGAGCAAAATTTTAGGAAAATTACTTTGGTAGCTGTGTGGAAAAAGGTTTAGAGTTGGGAGAGACTTGAGGAAGGAGGATCAATTATGAAGTTATTGTGATAGTACAGGAGAGAAGTGACAAATGCCTAGACTAAGGTTGTGAATGCACTAGTGAAAAGAAGCAAAACGTCAAAGCAAAAAAAAACAAAAACTCAAGTGATGTGGAGATAAAAATGACAATATTGGACAACTGATTATGAATGTAGGATAATAGAGTCTTTTAGACCTAGGCAGAGGTTGGGCTCTCTGTCTAATCTTACATTAATGTCTCTATCTGGTTAACCTCTTGACTCTTTTTGTTTGAATTAAAATTCATCTCATTGGAAACATCTGGGTAATGAAAGACTATATTACATTAGTATTATATATACATACATGATATACATATACACACATGTATAATACATTATATAGGGACATGAAGAACAACATACCTAATAGGCAGTTAGTGATGTAGGCCTAGTACTTAGGAGGAAGACCAACCGAGGATGTATAGCTCTTGGAGTCATTTGCATATGAATGATCATTGAGCCCATTAGAGCTGATAAAGTCACCAAGTTAGACTTCTTAGAAAGAAAAAAGGTGTAGACCTTGGGGTATACACAGAGTTTGGAAGCATCACATGGACAACAATCAAGCAAAGTAGAGGCTGAGGAATGGTAAGATGTATAAGATAACTGGGAGAAAACAATGCTAACAACAACTTGGAGAGAAGAGAGGATCCAGGAGGAAATATGGCAAAGAGTGTGTGGATGCAGGGGTCATTAAATCTGACAATAACTAAATAATCGGTAGTTATGGAGCAAATACTGTCAATTGTATGGTGACATCAGAATTTATTTGGAATAAAATTTAAAGAACAGAGGAAAGGAGAAGAAATGAAGACAAGGAGTATAGACAGGTTTTTTTCTAGGATTTTGGCTAGAAAAGTGGGTGAAATATAGAAAAATATCTTGAGGAGATAAGGAGATAATGGGTCCTAATGAGTTGTTTTGTTGTTCTTTTTTTTTTTAGAGAAGAAAGACTTAGGTATGTGGGTAGGCCTTAGATAGAACAGTATTAAAGCTAAAAGAGAGAGACAGGATTATTGTGGGGCAATTTTCTGAAGAAAATGAGAGGACGTGGGGTCATGAAAAGAAAGCCCACTTATTCATCAGTTTAGAGTAAAGAAGACAAAAAGAGAAAAAGGGGGAGCAAGGAAGAGTAAAATGTAATGGGTTGTAGAAGAATAGAAGGAATAGTTTAAGGAATAGTTTTTTTTAATTATTATTATTTTAAGAATGAAGAGAATGGAGTGTGTTTTTGCACATGGATGAGAAGGAGCCCATAACGCATAGTAGCTAATGATTTGTGAAAAGGAAGAGATGTCTGTTGGATCATGATGCAAGAAGAGGATGAAATCAAGGGCACAGGAAGTAAACTTTGCCTTAGTGAGGTCTGAGGATAGATTTTTGTTTTATTGTAGAAATTAAGGATGAAGAGGTAGATGGACATTTTAGTTCTAAACATTTAATTTCCTAAGTTCTGTTTAGGGAATAGAGAAGGGGAATTGGGCATCTGGGGAATTCAAAGGGCTGTTAAGTAGAAGAAGTATTAGACCTTTTTTTAATGGCCTCAGAGACCCAACTGAGAGTAATGGGTAGAAACTGAAAATTTTCCTCACAATTAGAGCCATTCAAAAGTGAAATGAACTGCCTCAGGAGGCAATGGATTTCCCTTCATCAGAGTTATTCAAGTAAAGACTACTTGTCATGTGATCTATAAAAGAGAATCTTATTTAAGTATAGACTTCTGAGGTCCCATCTTCATCACTCCCCAGTTCAAGCAACTTCCTTTGCTCCCTGTGACCTCTAAAGTAAAACACAAATGTCTTTGATTAGTATTTGAAGCCCTTTACAAACTAGCTCTAACCTACCTTTCCAGGCTTATTGCACATTACTTTCTTTTATAAATTATGTGTTCCAGTTAACCTGTTCTACTTGCTTTATATCTCATTCTATATCTCACCCTCCACCTATGAAATTATTTTTCATTTAAAATACATATATATTTATACAGCTATAAATATACATTTTGTTGCTACTATTATTTTTGTTGTTGTTAGAAAAACTTTGCATATTGACTATTGTAGGCACAACTCCAAAGCCAGTACCCTCTTAATTTAGAATTAATATTGAGATTAAAAGAGGCACTCACAAGTTACTGACCATTTAACAAAGTAAAAGATTGACTTTACCCTAACAGAGCAAAGGTAATAGAACAAGGATACAGTGACACCTGAATTCTCTGGATATGGCTGTCTTTATTACCATCTTCAAATACTTCTGGTCCATCAGTCATCAGAGTATGATGACTCGCATGGTCTCAGACATCCACCAAGTCTGAAAGGTGGCAACTAAAAGAATTTGGGACATCTTATGCCCCTAGATCACTAAACTGCATCAGTTAATTGAGGCCAAACTTATTATGTAGGAGAAGGAAACTGTGTCCAGATAAGGATGGCTCTGTCAGGAAACTGCTCTCCTATCATAGTGACTGCCACATGAAAGGTGTTTAAGAAGTATTGCTGAATGAATGAATGCATCAATGAATGAATGAATGAATGAATGAATGAATGAATTTCTGAGATTCTGTGATTGGATGGCTTCTGTATACTCTAAGAAGTTGGAGTATATTTCAAGAATCTTAAGAGAAATGAGAATGTTGAGAGTATGTTGATTTGGGGAAAGATTAGATTGAAGAATCTGGGAGACAAAAAAAGGTTTGGAACATTTATTGTGGGAATAAACAGTCATAAGAATCTAGCTAAAGTTAAATCATCATGCATTTATGAGATAAATTAGATGAATTTCATAACTTTTTTATGGACATCAGATTTTGGGAAATTACCTAAAGTTGAATCTTAGCAGGTCAGTACTCAAAATATTGGAGATTAGGAAGATTCTAGTGAATCAATAACATGTCCAACCATAGGGTCAAGACTAGCCATGGAAACATATCTAGCCATAGTGGGGCAGATGAATTACTTGCAAAAGTTAAAGGATGAAATATCATGATGAAAATGAAGCAAATGAGACAGTGGGGAAAGTGGGAAGATAGAAATCTGTGATGAGACTGTTGTTGCAAAGTTTAAGATGATGGAGGTAAGTACAATTCCTCTAAGACACAGATTCTTGTATCAAAGACTTTGCATCGTGGATTTTTGTATCATAGACCTCTTTGTTAGTCTGGTGAAGCCTATGCCTGCCTTCTCAGAATAAATGATTTTTAAACATTTTTAAAATGTTTAGAAATGAGAGATCTAGGTTGAGAGACAGACAGACAGACAGATATAGACAGAAAGAGAAAGAAGCAGAGACAGAGAAAGACAGGGAGCTGATCCTTAAGTCAGGAAAATCTGAGTTTAAATATAGCCTCAGACAGTGCCTCACTGTGTGACCTTAGAGAAATTCACTGAATCACTGTCTAATTTCTTTATGTATAAAGTGGGAATAACAAAAGCACTTACCTCTCAATGTTGTTGTGAGAATCAAATGAGTTCCTCACATATTTGTGCTTTCAAACTTTAAAGCACTATACAAGTGTTATATGTTTTTATTACTAAAAGCATAGAGTTAAATGAATAGGATTACAAAATAAATCAATTACATTTAAATACAGTTACCAAAATGGTTTTTTAAAATACCCACAGAACCCCAGGTTAAGAATTCCTCACTAGATCATTAAGTCTCAGGTGTGATCATACTTAGGCGATGCTAAAATCAGGTGATGTTTGGATGAGAAATGATTAGGATTAGGAATTTAATGTCAGCATATAAGAGGGATGAACAACATGAATACTTATGTTCCTGAGGATGGTGTAAAAAGTGAGGTGAAGAGGAAGGTTGTGAGTTAGATATTAAAGTTTGGTTTTTGTTTTTTGTTTTGTGTGTGTGTGTGTGTGTGTGTGTTGAGAAAATTGGGAGAATGACCTAGAATTTCTTAGAAAGCAGCTAGTAATTATGTGGAAAGGATGAAATCGATTGTACAGACTTCAAAGAAGAAAAGACTACTGAAATTATCATCATTACTACATAGCCTTCATCATTCACTCCTTAGTCATTATTATTCAGTTAAAATATTGGCCCCTGTGCTGAGAAATCTCTCTGATGTAATGGTAGGCCTTGGGATGGGCAATTAGGTGGCACAGTGGATAAAGGACTGAGCCTGGATTCAGGAAGATTCCTCTTCTTGAATTCAAATCTGGTCTCAGTCATTTACTAGCTGTGTGACCCTGGCCAAGTCACTTAACCCTGTTTGTCTCAGTTTTCCTTTCTATAAAATGAGCTGGAGAAAGATATGGGAAACCACTCCAGTATCTTTACCAAGGAGACACGGAAGGGGGTTGTGGGAAGTCAGATGTTACTCAATAACAACAACAAAAACAATAAGCCTTGGGATACAGCAAAATCACCTTTTATTTTTTTTCAATTTTTCTCTCTTTTCATAGAATCAGAATAGAATAAATTTCTTTAAAATAAATCTCTTTCACTTTTCTGAGAGGAGGGATCATTGAGAGTAATCTGTCCTCTTTACTATATCAATCATTCAGCTCTACACATTGATATTTTGTCTCTGTGTAAAGCCCTTTTTTAGTTTATTTATTTATTTTTTTTGTTTGCAACATTCATTTCCACATAATTTTGAATTACACTTTTTTCTCCCCATCTTTTCCCTACCCCCACCCCCAAATAGCAAGCCTGCTGAATACCTCTTCCCCCAATCTGTTCTCTCTTATATCCTCCGCCATTAACCCCACCCACCCAACTTTCTAGTAGGGCAAGATGTATTTCTATACCCCAGTGCCCGTATATCTTATTTCCCAGTCGTACGTAAAAAACTAATTTTTAAACCATTTGTTTTTAAAACTCTGAGTTCCAGATTTTTTCACTTTTTCCCTCCTCACCCACCCCCAACTGAGAAGATAAGCAATTCAATATTGCTTATACATGTGTAGTTATATCCAAATAATTTCCATAGTAGGTATATTGTGAAAGGCTAACTATATTTCCCTCCATCCTGTCCTGCCCCTCACTTATTCTAATTTTCTCCTTTGACCCTATCCCTTTTCAAAAATGTTTGCTTCTAACTAGCCTCTCCCCCAATCTACCCTCCCTTCTATCATCCCCCTTTTATTCCCTACCCCCCCATTTTCCCATAGAGTAAGATACCCAAATGAGTGTGTATGTTATTCCCTCCTTAATTCAAATTTAATGAGAGTAAGATTATCCCATTTCCTTTCACCTTCCTGCTCTTCCCCTCCATTGTAGTAGTTTTCTCTTGCCTCTTTTACATGATATTTTACTCCAATCTACCTCTCCCTTTCTCCTTCTCCCAATAAATTCCTCTCTCACCTCTCAATTTTATTTTTTTAGAAATCATCCCTTCCTATTCAATTCATCCTGTGCCCTCTGTCTATGTACATGTGCCCACACTCACATATATATTTATATACACATACATCTTCCTATACATACATACATATGTATGTATACATATATGCATATATATTTCCTTCAACTATCTTCATACTGAGAAAAGTCTCATGAGTTGCATTATTATTTTTCCATGTAGGAATATGAATAGTTCAGCTTTAATAAGCTCCTTATGATTTCTTTTTCCTGTTTACCTTCCCATGTTTCTCTTGCTTCTTGTATTTGAAAGTCAAATTTTCTGTTCAGCTCTCTTTTTTTCATCAAGAATACTTGAAAGTCCTCTGTTTCATTGAATAACCATATTTTCCCCTGAAGCATTATACTCAGTGTTGCTGGGTAGGTGATTCTTGGTTTTAGTCCTAGCTCCTTTGACCTCTGGAATATCATATTCCAAGCCTTTTGATCCCTTAATGTAGAAGCTGATCGGGCTTGTGTTATACTGATTGTGTCTCCACAATACTCAAATTGTTTCTTCTTGAGTGCTTGCAGTACTTTCTCCTTGACCTGAGAACTCTGGAATTTGGCTATGATATTCCTAGGAGTTTTCTTTTGGGGATTTTTCAAGAGGCAGTCAATGAATTATTTCCATTTCTATTTTGCCCTCTAGTTCTGGAACTTCAGGCAAATTTTGCTTGATAATTCTTGAAAGATGAGGTCTGGGTTCTTTTTTGATTATGGCTTTCAGGTGGTCAAATAATTTTTAAATGATCTCTCCTGGATCTATTTTCCAGGTCAATGGTTTTTCCAATGAGATATTTCATGTTGCCTTCTATTTTTTCATTTGTTTGGATCTGTTTTAGAGTGTTTCATAAAGTCATTAGCTTCCAATTGCTCCCATCTAATTTTGAAGGAGTTATCCTTTTCAGTGAAATTTTAAAATTCCTTTTCCATCTGGCAAATTTGGCTTTCTAAGGCATTCATCTCCTCATTGGTTTTTTGGGCCTCTTTTTCTATTTGAGTTAGTCTATTTTTAAGACATTATTTTCTTCAGTGTATTTTTGGGTCTCCTTTAGCAGGCTGTTGACTTGCTTTTCATGATTTTCCTGCATCATTCTCATTTCTCTTCCCAACTTTTCCTCCACTTCTCTTGCTTGATTTTCAAAATCCTTCTTGAGCTCTTTCATGGCCTGTAACCAATTCATATTTTTCCTGGAGGCTTTTGATGCAGGAATTCTAACTTCATTGTCTTCCTCCCCCTCCATGCCTTGATCTTTTTTGTTCCCAAAAAAGGATTCTATCGTCTCTTTGTGCTTCTTTTTGCTTGCTCATATTGCCAACCAATTACTTGACTTTTGAGCTCTTTGCCACAGTAGAATTCTGCTTCCAGAATGGAAAGAGCTTTGTCCCAAAGCACTGGGGTTTTTGTAACTACTGCAGCTATTAGGATAGCACTGTCTCTACAGCCCCCATAAGCTCTGGCTCACTAGTCACACACCTAGGACTACCACTCAAGACCATGATGCAGATCCAAGCAGGTTAAAGCAAGAGGGATTACCCTTTGAATGATTGCTTAGTCTCCCTATAATATGTAGACCAGGAGTTCCTGAGGCAGCCAGGTAGTGCAGCTGCCACACCTCTGTCCACTTCTTACCTTGGGGGAAGCAACAGGATAGTACTCTTCCATCCATACCCCACCTCCATTCCAACAAAGTTCCACACTAACCTTTTACTTTGGTGGTTATGGGTAGAGAAGTCTGGAAGCCTCCACAGCTGCTGGCTATTCACTCTCCTGAAGTCTGCTCTGGCTGCTGCTGGTCAGGCCTCCCTGGGGCTGGAACCACACGGTTCTTGCAGGACTGTGCTCAGCTTTCTTGTTGGCCTGCTGGGCTGTCTTCAATGGGATATTTGTTTCTATCTCTTACTTTGTGCGTTCTAAAGCTTTAAAATTTGTTTAGAGTCATTTTGAACAGCTTTTAAGATTCTGATTACACAGTATTAGTGAACACTCTGTTTATTCCATTACAAAATCAAGATTCAGTACAATATTCACAGTATCAACAATTCACAATATTATATACAATCTTCAGAACAAGGAAAGTACAAAAAGGAACAAGGAACAAGAGAAGAATCACTTGGTTTCCCTAAGGGGGGAACCAGCTTCACTTCACATTTAGATTCAATCAATCAATTAACAAAGGAGTGACCTAGTTTCCCTAAGAGGGAGTTGATTCAATCAA
>CM053598.1:107350866-107367519 GCA_028646575.1 Pseudocheirus occidentalis | reverse complement strand
TCCTTCCTTCCTTCCTTCCTTCCTTCCTTCCTTCCGTGAAGAGGGAAGGGAAAAGGAGAATAGGATTATAGGTTTAGAATTGAAAAGGACATTATAGGTCATCTTGTCCAAAGTCTTCATTTTTTTCAAATGAAAAAACTGAGGTTAGAGAATTTAAATGTCTTGTTCATGGTTATGCTGGTAGTAAATGGCAAAACCAATATTCAAACCAAGGTCCTTTGATACCAGTAGCAACACTCCCTTCAGGTCAATAAATGCTTACTATGTTCCTGTCACTCGGCATGGTTAGGAAGGGTCTGTTTTGGGATGAATGTTAATGTAAATGTTGGGAGTTGGTGGATAGTGATGCAAGTGCCAATGTGTGTGTGTGTGTGTGTGTGTGTGTGTGCGTATAATATATATATACATATATACACATATTTATATTTATATATGTACATACACACAAATATATATAATTAAGAAAGAAAAAACAAAATCAAGGAGAGTATCAGCAAAATATTTTAAAATACATAGAAGAAGAAGGAAGTTCAGAAAGGGATACAGACAAATAGGGCAGCTTTGTTACTACTGAGTTAAATTTAATTTACACTAAAAAAAGTCCCACCAAATCATATGCTTAAAAACTCAGTTCCATTCTATTCTTTTTGCACGTTGAAATATTCACGTTAAGTTCATAATTTAAAAGAGGACTGTTTTTTCCTTTTTCTATGACTTGTAGAACTCATTACTTTTTTTCCTAAGTCTTGAAACCCTCTGAATCTTTGTTCTAAAATCTATGGCTCAGGGAAACAAGGGTTGACATTGGAGCTATAAGGTCTGAGTTCCAGTCTTACTTTTGTCATTTATTGTTCAACTTTGGACAGGTCACTTAAACTTTCTGGGCCTCGCTAGTTGATATGCAAGGTCCCTTCTAGTTCCAAACATAGGATTTTCTTCTACTCTGATTGAAGTTTTCACGAAATAAATCCAGAGTTAGAAATACCTCCTGTGAGTGCTAGAGGTTTGAGTCTACGTCAAAGGTTTTAAAATGGACAGTTTTAAGTATGGTTGAATTTTATTACACCTCTGCTGGGTAAAAATCTTTGACCTTTTCCCAGACAGTTTAATTCTATCTAGTACTCTGTGACTAATGTGGTAGATACTTAAAGTACTTTGTTGCTGAAATTAGAGTCACATTTTTTCCCTCCAAAAATTTCCCCTGAGAAGTTGCTGATTATAATTTCTAAATGTATTGCATATTTCCATACATATTACAATTGGTTTTTCTTTGAGACAATACAATGTTATATTTATTTTATTAAATATTGCTTTGTTATAAGATATTTTGTTATACAGTATTTTATTTATTACATTAAAGTAAGATAAGCAGAATTATATTATTTTAGAAATTAGAGCAAACTCAAAATGATGAATTGACCTAAATCTTCCTGATTCTCCTCTTAATATAAACATAAAAATGAGTCATATTGTGGCCAAATATTTCCTGGAACATAGTAAAGTTCTGTGTGGAGCATCAAAGAGTGGAGGAATTGGAAGAGATAAAAAGGAGTTCACTTGTTCATTCTTTTGTTCAATAAAGTATTGGCCTCTTTAAAAATTGTTTTGAGGTCAGGTTATTTTGTTTACTCTGTAACATGGGGAAATCTATAGTACCTTTTGAGAACGAAATTCCTTAGTGGACCATGTGAGGTGGCACTTGAGTGTGGTAGGATAAGCATCAGACTGCTGGTTGGGGGTGGGGGTTTTTAATTCCTGCTCTGCCTCTGCCTCTAACTAGTCTATGACTATGGGCAAATCACTTAAGCTTTCACATTTGTAGAATGAGGAGAGCAGGCTAGAATATAATATCTGACATTTATATAGTGTTTGGAGATTTACAAAGCACTTTTATCTATACAGTTTCATTTGAATCAAGGTTGCTTTCAACTCCAAAAACCTATAACTCAATTAGAACACAATATTTTCCTTTGATTTATAATACACCATATTTCCATCATATTTAGGAGAACCCCCTCCCTCCGCAAAAGCATATGCAAACATGTTCTCCTTTGTAGGACCCAGAGCTCATACATGGATAGCTGTAATGAGGGAAAAAAGTCTTAAGGGACTTAGTGTGGACACTTGATCATCTAGGTCATGAGATCTACCATCCTCAGCCTCCTCTTTGGTGAGGGTTATGTGCCTCATTGCCCACCAGGTTTAGCTCCACATTTGAAGTGAAAATGTGACGTGTTTAGGAAGAGAAGCACGAGAAATTCTCTGGGGCAGAAAGGTTTCAGGGCTTGGAATCATGAGACCTGAGTTCATAGACTTAGAGCAGAAGGGGTCTTAGAGATCCTCCATAATAAACTCATTTTACTTGTCAGGAAACTGAGATTAAAGAGGTTAAGTGACTTGCTTAAGGTTTTCACAGGTATTAGCTTCTTTGCCTTTTTTTGGGGGGGGGAGGCAGGGCAATTGGGGTTAAGTGACTTGCTCAAGGTCACAAGGCTAGTAAGTGTTCAGTGTCTGAGGTCAGTTTTGAACTCAGATCCTCCTGAGTCCAGGACCAGTGCTCTATTCACTGTGCCACCTAGCTTCCCCAGCTTCTTTATCTTTCACCAGTCTTCTCTCTGGAGCCACAGGTCCAGAATGATCTGCTATTGTTTAGTTGTTTCAGTCATGACTGATTCGTCATGACCTATTTGTGATTTTCTTGACAAAGATATTGGAATGGTTTGCCATTTCCTTCTCCAGCTCATTTTACAGCTGAGGAAACTGAAGTAAAGAAGGTTTGAGTGACTTGCCAGGTATCTGAAACTGGATCTGAACTCAAGTCTTCCTGACTCCAGGCTTGGCACTTTCTCCACTGCCCCAACTAATTTCCTTCCAGAATAACCTAGAAGATGTCTGATCCCATCACTCTCATTTTGTGGATAAGCATACTGAGGTGAAGTGATTTGCTCCAACTCCTATAGGCAGGGGCAAAAGTGAAATTTGAACCAAGGTCCTTAGATTCCAAATGTAGTATTTTTTCCACCATACTAACAATTAGAAAGGTTGGGATTTAATTTAATTTAATTGGTATTGATATTCTGAATTCAGTGCTCTTTCCAGGGTATCATGAAGACATGGCAAAGTCTGTTTGGGGAAGTGAAGTGTAGCTTTTTCTCTATGTAAGAAGAGAAGCCCATTTGGAAGTAGTAGAAATTTTAAATGGAGAGGAATGTGATGTAAAAAAAATAAAGGACTGGAATGTAAAAAATAAAAGATATCAATAAAAGTGGTTCAGAGGTAGAGCAAGAACAATCAAAAAACCCCAAGAAAAGACTGCACAAATATTTGACAGTTATCTGTACCAGCAAGCACTAAGTTCAGTCTAATGGTTTTAATCCATGTTAACCACACAAGCGGTGCCATTATCAGTGTCCTTGTCCAGGAGTGGGGCTCCTTTAATTTCTTCCTACCTTTGGCAGGAATATTGACATTTATCATATCCTGTACAATTTATTTGGGTAAAAAAAGATCCTTTAATCAAGATGTATATATGATTCTTCTAATCTCAGGCTTCCAACTCAGCCCCTTTTGCATTAGGCTCCTGAGTGTCATAAGTGGTACTGAATTTCCACTGTCTTAATCAAAAAGTGGTTAGTCTCCCAGGTTTATGTGTATTACATAGCTATAGTTTCAGAAAGGCAGCTAGTGGACCTGGAGTCAGGAAGACCTAAGTTCAGATCTGGCCTCAGACACTTACGAGCTATGTGACCCTGGACAAATCACTTAGCCTCTGTTTGCCTCAGTTTCCTCAATTATAAAATGAAGATAATACTAGCATCTATCTCACAAGGTTGTTGTGTGGATCAAGTCAGATAATATTTGCAAAGTGCTTTGCATAATTTCAAGTACATAGCAGGCACTTAATAAATACCTGTTCCCTTCCCTTCACCAATGAGAGGGCAGCTGGGTGGCTCAGTGGATAGAATCCTGGGCCTGGAGTCAGGAAGACTCCTCTGCCCGAGTTCAGATCTGGCCTTAGACACTTACTAGCTGTGTGACCCTGGGCAAGTCACTTCACCCTGTTTGCCTCAGTTCCTCATCTGTAAAATGAGCCGGAGAAGGAAATGGTCAGTGCCTTTGCCAAGAAAACCGCCCCAAAATGGGGTCACAAGGAATTGGAGATGACTGAAATGATTCAACTGCTGCTCTAGTAACAGAGGCCAGAACATACATTTTTTTTTCTTTCTCTGCGTCTATTTTAGACCTGACTAGATCCAAGACAGTATGTGAAGAGCACATAACGTAGATGCCTGAAGTCTCAGGTGAACAGGTATCCTTGGTGTGGTTAATATAGTTTCTTTCATCCTTCTTTCCCTTCCCTTCTTCCAGTATGGGGAACTTCTAGCTTTATCCTGGCTGTTTCTGGATCTAATTCTAGAGTTCATACTCTAGAAATAAGATTAACCTCTGAAATTCTGTCAGAGAGCTAGTTCTTTCCAGGACAGTCTTCACAGTAGGGGAGGCCCTATAAATTTAACAGGATACTAACGCTCACTCCTGAGGTATGCTGCAATGTGGCCAATAAGAGCTTTCTATCTTGTCTATGTTACCAGGGCATGTTTCACCTTCTGTCCCACAGGAACTCATGGTATAAATGACCAACTAAGTTCTTTTGTGATTGCAGGTGCTCCTCAGGTTTCTCAGGAATGGGCTATGGTTCATTTTTTTTGGAGGGTCGAATGCCAGGCAGTTGGGGTTAAGTGACTTGCCCAAGGTCACAAGGCTAGTAAGTGTTAAGTGTCTGAGATTTGAACTCAGGTTCTCCTGACTTCAGGGCCAGTGCTCTATTCATTGTGTCACCTAGCTGCCCCCTATGATTCAGTTGTGATGACTTTTGTTGGTCAGGGGCACAAGGGATACTAGAGAACCTAGTTGAAGGAAATCTGTAGAGACAGGCCTCAGATTTGGGGTCTTTAATTGAAACTAATCTTGGAGGGTCAAGGAAGCATTGAGTTAGAGCTTCATGGGATCATAGGATAATATATTTAAATCTGTAAGGGACTTAGAGATCAACTCATCAAAGAATCATAAGCTTTTTACTTTATAGATGGGGAAGCTGAGAACTAATGAGGTCAAGTAACTTATCCAGGACTATCTATATGTGTTAAGCAGCAAGGCAAGGATCAAACTGAGGTCTTTTAATTCCAAATCCAGAAATATTTCATTATGCCATGTTGCTTCTCAAATGAACAGGCAAATAAATAGAATTCAGGAAAGTGAGAGCTACAAAGACTAGGTTCTGTCGTCCCCTCTAAAACCAAGCTAATTTTAATTAACAGCAACGGCTGTTTATATTTGATGACCTACCTTGGGCATCTGAAACACAGCAAGGGACCCCTAGCATTAGGGAGATACTTGAGTGTGACATCATCCTTCTGCATTTCTCCTCTTACCGTCTGAGTTCAGAAGGAAATAATTAATTTTTACCTGGTAGGCTAAGGGAGACCTACTGAAGTTGGATGCAAGGACTTTTAGCAAGGGAGAAGGTTTCTGAAGAACCAGATCACACTGATATCTGTGACCTCATTGTTAGCTTTTTTTTCCTTTCTGGTTTTCCTAATTACATACATACACACACACACACACAAACACACACACACACACACACACACACACACATATATATCAGTCTGGCTTTTATATAGTTTTACATTTCTTTTAGATTTCCTTTACATTCTTTTACATTTCTGCTCCAGTGGTTCTCAACCTTCCTAATGCCGTGACCCTTTAACACTTGTATGTGGGTGTATCTGCACATGGGCGGGCCCTCCTGGAGACAGAAAGAGGAGCAGTGTCTTGGTTCCTAAGACCATCGGAAATTCGTGTTTTCTGATGGTCTTAGGTGATTCCCCAAAGGGGTCACGACCCACAGGTTGAGAACTGCTGCTCTAGTTAGTTATATCCCTATTAGAAAAGAGGGAAACAGCTCCATGCCAGCCAGTTCTTTACTATAAAAAACATAGGAATACCCAAAGTGGGTGCCACCTTCATAATCATCGTCATCATCATCATCACCATCACCACTACCATCATTTTCTTCTTCTACTCTCTTCTTTTTCCTGTCATCATTGTCATTGTCATCCTTCTTGTTCCTCTTCTTCCTTCTCTTCTTGTTCTTCTCCTTCTTCTTTTCCTCTTCTCCCTCCTTCTCCTCTTCCTTCTCCTTCTTTTAATCTTTCTTCTCCTTCCTCTTTTTCATCTCCTTCAATATACATTCTTGAGCATAGCATAGCTAATGTACCTCTCCTCCACTCTCAGCAGCCACCTATATCTTAATATTTACCCTTGAATCCCCATTGCTCCTAGTTAGATATCAGCCAGATGGTGTGGCAGATAGAGCCATAGGTCTGGAATCAGGAAGACCTGAGTTCAAATCCAGCCTCAGACACTTAGTAGCAGTGTGACTGACAAGTCACTTAACCATTGTTTGTCTCAGTTTCTTTGACTCTAAAATGGCGATAGTGATAGCACCTATATTGTAGACTTGTTATGGGGGTCATATTAGATAATATCTGTAAAAAAAATTAGCACAATGCCTAACACAGAGCAAGTGCTTGATAAATTGTTGCGGCTGGCACAGTCTGGGTCTAGCTACAAGCTGAGTGAAATAAAGAGAGAGTGAGGAAAAGCTTTCAGCTGAATAAAGGAAAGAGACAGAGAGACTGGGAGGTATTTCATAGTCTATTTATTGCAGAGCCATTCCATACCAACCTGAACATACATTGAAGTTACAAGGTTTATATACCCTTTTGCAAAATGCAAGGAACCACCCTTGGTCTCCATGCCCAAAGCCAATCACTTGTTAAGCTCTTTATCCTAAGACCATGTCCAGAGGCACAAACAAACAGGGCCTTGCAATCAAGGCTTTGCAAATTAACTCAGTAGTTTCTTTAGATATTCATGAAACCAATGAGAGCATCCAAGAAGATTTTACTCTCCTTGCATATCAGCCTAAGGGCCTCATAGAACTGGGGAGCCAAGACCCCAGAAGGTCTTGGCCTACTACAATAAATGTTTGTTTCCTTCCTTGGTTATCATGATTACTTTCACAACTCTTTCAATAATGGTGAGCTATATAGATGTAATTATAGCAACCCATGCTAGGGAGTTCAGTCCTACGGTGATGCTGCCTAAGTGATGTCTGTATTGAGGGAAGGTTTGAAAGCATTTTTAAATTTGAAGAGGACATTGGATTCAACAATTTTGCGAGAGCTGACGCTGTCTGGGATGACGCCAAGAGGCACAGCTTGGCTTTGGAGTGTTAGATTTATGTCATCTTTGTGAGATGGCATTTGAACCTAAGAGGGTGGTCAATGTGACCCAGAACTTTGGAAGATAAGGAATGAATAGCAGAGTCCTGGCTACGCACAGATTCACAAGAGGTGGGTGGATGAGAACTTAGTATAAGAATACCTAGAGAGATGGAAGGAAAAGCTAGGCAAACACTCTGTGAGACCTAATTAATTTAAACAAAGTCTTTCTGAATTTGACAAGTTTAAAGGTGGAAAACATTATAAAGATGAAAGCCTTAAAGTAAGGGCTGCAGATGTTGGCACCTGAGAATAGTAGACATTTTCTTCGAAGGATCTTAGCAGAAATTCTATTTACCTGACATTACTGTAGCTATCAAATTCAAATGTGGGCTCACCACCTTCAGAGTGGTAACCCAGGGCATCACCTTTACGAAGCACCTGGAGTGAAAGTACTTAGGTGTCTCAAAGTCATTCCCTACAAAGCATCAAATGGATTTTTTTTTCCATTTTTTAAATAAAGATAATCTATGGAGTAGATGGCAGTAATTTCCATTAAATAGGCAGCTAAAAAAGGGAAAAAAAGCTTTGAAAACTTGACTTAGCAATACCTTTTCATTCTTTCTTTGCTGTGTTTGGAGTAAGAAGAATGCATTAGTGCTGTTTAACTCAGCTGCTAACTCTCTGACTATAAGTAACTGGAAAAGAACTAACTGGAGTATTTACTTTATTTCCGACATTCTAATGTCAAGACTGTTTTTTCAAGAGAAAAAAAAGCTGTAGTGAGGTTTTACACAACAGCTCTGTTTCTCTAAAAAGTCTTCTTAAATTAGAAAGATGCATGCCAGCTTGTGAGCTTTTTCTAATTCAATAAGAAAATCACCACGATCACATGTATCATAGAATATTTGCTGCGTTAATGAATCCATGGTTACCCTAGTGTGTTGTGGTCATTTTCTTCATTGGGGCAGAATGCAAACTTTCCTTGCTTCTTATCCTTTTATCCATATCTTATAAAGCCTTAGCACATGTGCACATAGTAGCACAACGCTTAATAAATGTTTATTGATCAAATGATGTCTTTGATTTAATACTCCATAAAGGATCAGTCCAATATAATAGTGAACTTTTCCCACCTCTCTTAATGCCATGATGGGACCAATGTAGTACTTGGATTTTTAATTTGTTTACCATGGCAAGAAGACTTTTCATGGTAGATAGTAAGGACAGTATAATGGATAACTATGGGAAGTAAGTGGTCAGAAGGATTTTAAGATCATTGATAGAGAGCTGGAAAGGTCTTTGGAGTTCCAGAACCATATTAGAGTTGGAATTTCAGTGCAGGTTCTTCTTGACTCTGAGGCTAGCTTTTATTCACTATAGCAAAAATGCCTCTGTGTTTGCACATATTTTTCTTAAAAAATGCTAAGGCCATGGTTTACCTAGTGTATTTTGGGTAATTCCTTCATTGGGAGAGAGGGCAACTTCTTACTTTCTCATCCCATTTGATTCTCATCCATGTCTTTGCTTGGATATTACATAGAGGGTAAGTCCAACACAATAGTGCTGTTTCTAACCTTTTTGATGTCATAGAGGTACCAGTGTAGTATTTGGGTTGTCCATCTGTTTTCCAATAGTTCATATCAAGAACAAAATTACCATGGTAGATAATGACCAAAAGCCTAGGGAAGTCACCTAATCTCTCAGTGCTCTACGAAACTCTCTGAGATGGTAAATTTCAGAAAAAGTCTTAAAAGTTTTATCTTTCATTGCTAAGCAGAGTTTCCTTGTCTAGGAGTTTCCTGTAATCAATTAAATCATTGCCTCTCTGCCTCCTCTCTTTCCACAGACATATCTATATATACACTACATTACTTTGAGCATGAGACAGACAGACAGACAAGACTTCTTGTACCAGTGCAGACAGACACCTCTTCAATTTATAGTCATAGAATTGCCTTGACATTGAAAAGTGAAGTGATTTGTCAAAGGTCATACAGCCAATATATATTAGAAGTGGAACTAGAACCCAGGTTCAGGCATCTAGGTGGCACAGTGGACAGAGTGCTAGGCCTGGAGTCAGGAAGACTATTCTTCCTGAGTTCAAATCTGGCCCCTAACATTTACTATCAGTGTGACTCTGGGCAAGTCATTGAACCCTGTTTGCCTCAGTTTCCTCATCTATAAAATGAATTGGAGAAGGAAATGGAAAACCACTCTAGTATGTTTACCAAGAAAAGCCCAAATGGAGTCATGAAGAGTCAAGCGCAACTAAACCAACTGAACAACAGAGCCCTAGGTGCTTTCTGATTGTGAAGTTATCTTTCTATGTGTCCTGACCCACAGCACACATATATAAATGGAATATACATACAGATGCCTGCAGATTTACATGTAGACATGCATAAATACATACATACATATGTGTGAGCATGTGAGATGCATCCTCCATCCTATTCCACTTCCCCGTTCAGTTGATGGAATCACACGTGAAGTATTAATGTGATCCCTTTGAAACAGAGAAAGAGACATCGCATTCAGTGGGGAACAGAGTCACACAATGCAGACAGATGAGGGAGAGACTGCTTCAAGGTAGCAGAAGAAATTCTGTATCCAAAGGGAGCTTTCTAAGCCCTCTACAGAGAAAAAAGACTTCCAGGTCCTGAAGTTTTGGGAGCTGTGAGCTGCCTTTGCCACTATTTACTCTATTGGTGTGCTTTACTGACATCGTACTTTAAGTATGAGCCCACCCTACACATGTGTGTGCTGGAGGGAGAATGTGTCCCAGGTTTTTTGGGGAACATGCTTTATAGCTATTATTTTTACTATGCTATCTTAGTAAATTCCCTTGCTAAGAGCTAATTGTGTCTGTTGAATGATTGTTAATGGAAAAGTTGTGAGCTCCAATATGATTTCCCACCCACAGGATGTCTTAGAATGTGTGAGGGGGCCAGCTACCCTCTGGGGACTCAACCCACAAGCATGAGTGCAAGTTAGAGGAGTAACCCAGAGGGGATGCCACACACACACAAACATGCACACACACATGCATTCACATATGTAGATATACAATAAGCAGAAGTACATCATACATTTTTAAAAAAGGAATCGTAGGGACAAATTAAAAAAATTATTGAAATCTTATGGGTAGCATTAAAGATAATTAAAATATAAAGGAAGACTTCCTCCAAAATCATCATTCATTAAAATAGTATGAAATTCCTGCATAATACTTTAGAGTATGTTGGTTATTCATAACACACAAAATAATTTGTGACAGAGTTGAGGCTAGGAGTCAGGACTCTTGCCTCCCAGCCAGCTGCTCTTTGACCAGGGTTGAATGTCATTAACTATGTCTACATGATACAAATAATTAAACACAAATGAATTGGTTGATTAGTTGTTTTGGTCATCATAGCAATCAAACAAGGAATGGTTTTAATGACCACATCTGACTACTCACTCGCAATCTGATGAATAAATTTGCAGTAAAGATTTACTTTCTACATGGGATGTTAGTAAATTTTAAAGTGGACAAAAGGAGAGAATTTAGCAATGATACTTATTTGCTATAATTTACAAAAAAATAGCACCAGACTTTCAAAATCAGATGTATCTTACTTTAAGAATATTTGATATTAAAAAAATAATCTATCAGATAATGGAAACTGATCAATTAGGGGGTGGTAGCTATGGGTAATATAAAAGAATCTCCCACTGGCTTCCTTTAACAGTTACATTTCTCTATATTTAAATATAATTTGATAAATACAAATTTTGATGTACCAAAACAACTTTCATGAACCTATCTGTTTTGTAAAAAGAAGTACATTGCAC
The DNA here is from genome assembly GCA_028646575.1 of Pseudocheirus occidentalis. NCBI lineage: Eukaryota > Metazoa > Chordata > Mammalia > Diprotodontia > Pseudocheiridae > Pseudocheirus > Pseudocheirus occidentalis. Next base: position 107,356,393 of record CM053598.1, on the reverse strand, counting down.
TCTTCTCTGAATTCTGGACTGGAATTACAGAGGATAAAAAGCTGTCTTCTATATATAGCTTCTTAACACCTTACATACCCACCCACACACAGTTCTGCAGACCTGCAGTCTGTTCACACAAAATTCTGCTGGGAAATGAAAGCTTTTCTTACTGAGCTGCTGTAAACAGTGGCCTATCAGGAGAATAAACCCACAAACATACATTTGCTGTCATTTACCCAGTGGGACTGGTGTTTATTAAAATTTTGTGCATGCTAATTTTCATTTTACAGCAAGGAGTATACTTTTGTACCCTTTAAAAATTTACCAGGTCAGTGGTATTTTTTTTTCTTGCCAGAGATAGCAACAAATAGGTGATAGAAAAGGAAATTTAAAATAGTATTCTGTGGCTTTCAAAGTTATGATGTTCTTTAGGGGGCAGGATGATTACACCACAGCTATCCATTTTCCATTTTTCCTACTTTCTCCTGAACCTAAACAATTCTTCAACTTTGAAACTTAGTCTTATTCCTCTTATTTTTTTATCCCATAGAAACATACATAGACCTATTTACACATGTTTCTGAGAAACAGTGGTCCTCAGCTGTGTGAAACAAAGTCTACTTTAAGCATAAGTAACCAACTATTTGTCTTAGATGCGTCAGTCCTAGTTTTCAGTATCTTGTTTTATTTGGACAGAAGCCCCAAATTTATTTATTTTTCCTGAGTCTGGAGGTGCTAACATTCTCTGTAGTTTTCAAGAAGATTTCTGTTGAAGGCATTCTCATTCTTCCCATGCCCTCAGGTTTAGAATCTTAAAATAATACTCAACTTATTTATCTACCTAACTTTTCTCTCACTTCCAAATAAATGCAATATATTTAGAAATCTAATGTCTATAACATCTCTTGCATCTGATTCCTTTTCAGTCACACAGCCCCCATCACTGTTCAAGCCTTTATCCCTTTTCCTTTGGATTACTGTAATAGCTTCCTTATTGGTTTCCCTGTATCCAACATCTCCCTTCACCCACCCATTTTTCACACATCTACCAAAATAATATTTTCAAGGCACAGATCTGACCACATCACTGTTGTCTTTAACAACCTTCCATGGCTCCCTGTTACCTCTAGGATAAAATACATTCTTCTCAGTCTAGCCTGGAATACATATCTTTTTGCCTTTTCAGCTTTATTTCACATTATTTCTCCTTGTGAATTGTGTTTTCCAGGCAAACAGAGGAATTTTATGTTCTTTGAACTGAACACTGCATTTACAATTTCTCACATTTGTACAAACCATCCATCCTTCATTTCTTCTCTACTCCACACACCCTCCCCCCATATCCTTCTTCATCTCCATCTTCCTGTATCCTCAGATGCTATCTTCATGAAGCCTTACATGCTTTCCCCTTGTTTAATGTCCCCTCTCTCCCCTCCAGTTACTTTACATTTGTTTATCTGGGTATATGTTTTATTCTTGAAAAATGAGAAAATTTCACTTTTCATCATTATATCCCTAGTCCCTGCATAAATTTGGAACTTTGTTTGTTGAGTTGAAAAATTAATTGGTCAAGTAAGAAGAGACATTTCCTCTAGTTTAATATGTCTAGATGAGGAAGCCCACAATATTTTTGTCAATCTAATGTAAACAGTGAGTGGTTTGAAGGCTATTGACTTCCAAGGGATGATAGACCCCAAATTTAAGAATGAGATGAGAAAGTAGCATTTTCTGTGACTAAATCTAATAGAAAACAAAACAAAAATAAATGAAATTACTGTAGTTTGCACAGTACTGTCACTTGAAAAGTAGCTTACTGTGGAATATACCCTGGATGACCCTATCTATAAGATGACAACCCTGTGATGGCCAGGCTAGATGAGCCATTACTTACAGCATTATAGCAATTGTTGACCCTTTCATTAAAAAAGTGATTCCTTTATAAATTAGTTAGCAATGGTTCCCTACATGTAAATAGATCATGTTCCAGAAGTTCATCTTTTTAAGCAAGGGTATACTGGTAAATGTTTAACAACTAGCTTTCCCCACAAAAAATGTACATAGACACACTTTTTAAAATTTACTGCACAAATAACATTTTGTCTACCACTTTCTTAAGTCTAGACAATCAGCATAACTATAAATCAAATCCTGATTTTGAGCGTTTGCCCATTTATGATGTGTAAATACAACGAAAATTTAACAATCCATCCTCCCAAGCCCTCTGGAACTGGCTCCAGCATTTTCCTGTCTGTAAACCATTTGAAACTTTACTCCGCAATTTCCCATAGAGACAGTATTATAAATGATGGTTAGGTTTTTAAGTTAGCCCACAGATATCCATTTAACCCATAATGTAACTGAACAGTAATACTAACAGTTTTAGACTAAATTCTGCTGGGACCAGTTGACTGACGGATAGAAAAATAAGGAGGAAAAGTAAGGGAGCTTTCTTTTCCTGGGTACATGGTGGCTCCTAGGAAAATTCAGATATAGGTATGCTTGTCTTTAACACTGGCTCATGTCATCTTCCATATTTTTTAAACTTTGTGTTGCTTTTGTGCCCAGACCTTCAGGCATATACTCAACATCTTTATACTACTTTAAGGAACCTCACATTGGCTTCTAAATTCCCTGTGTTCTCTCATTCTACCCAGTAAAAATATTCATATGCTTCCTCGCACTTAACCAGAGGTAGATGTTAGCAGGGAAATTATTTGATGCAACTAATTCATAAAAAAATATTGACTTAAAATACCCAATGGACCTGACATTTAAAAAAGAGGATTCTCTATTAACAAAGATTTATTTATAATTGGTTGAATTTAGTAGTGTAACAATGCAAAAAAGTTCAGACCGTGGGAGAAATATTTTTGGGCAGTAGGCTCACGATGTAGGTCAGCAACACTGTATATACTCCCCTGCTGGGTGGTGGGTCGACATAGGAAATCAAATTATAAATCATAAAATCACTTGATGAGCAAAGAATTGGGCATAGGGAATGAAATATGCCAAAAAAATCACATGAGCCTTATAGGTTAGTGAGCTTAATCTCACTCCACCAAGGTCAGTTTCTTTAAGCTATGATGACTTTTTACATCTTCTCCCTTTTCAATATAAATGAAACTACAGATTCTTAAAACAAACAACCAAAACCAAACCCAAAAAAGTCCAGTTCTTTCCATAATGGCTCTAAGGTAGTATGAGACTAGATTAAGCAGTTGACTGGTGTGGCTAGGGGCAACTTGCATGTTTGTATTTATGGGTCCTTTGTAAGCTGAATATTTATGTCAGGAATTGCCAGGGAATCCTAGGCTGGTCACCCTGTGACAGGCTATTATAGGTTTTTAGTCTATAGTTTGTGCAAGTTAAGAAATTCAACTTTAATGAATGGGGATTGAACCTTTAGAAACTGAATCAAATTAGTTAAACTGTAAATCCAGAGTTAAATTACTAAAATTATAATGGAAGCTGTACGTAGCCCAATGATTGGGACAAATTGTCTAGACTCCCCTTCTGATGGGTAAGTCCATATGATTAACTAAATTGTAAATCATAAGATTACTTATTGAGCAAAGAATTGGACATAGGAGTACACCAACTAGATCTTGTCACATTAGACTATGGGTCAATGTGTTATTCTGTTCTATTTTATGGATATTTTTGTCTAAAGAAATGCAACTCATTTTCAAGATTCATAATACCCTCTCTTCTCATCAGAGAAGGAGATATACACCAACAAATTCTTGCTAGTTCTCTTGTATATAGAATTCTCACTGGTTGCAAAAATCTTGTCTACAGATACTGCTTATTTGTTATTGATTACAATGGATTTTTAAAGTGGGCACACAGCTATATGAATGACTAGCCGAAGATTATTTGGAGGAATCTGAATGGTTGTTGTCATTCTCTATACTGGAAGCTTGCAGCTTAATTTTCATTCTCTTCACTATTAAACATTGTCAAATCATTTTCAAGTTAGACAGGTTTATAATATGTATTATGCACCTTGGAACTTGGTGGGCACTAATTCCACTCAATTTAACTGTGTCACATTGGAATACAGTTTAACTTGACCTCAGTGAAAAATTGATTCATGAATCAGTTGGTTTGAATTTATCATGGAAACTACTTTTATCAGAAAGTCTCCACATTAATTCAAGAAATTAAATGACTTATTTAGCTACCTCTTTGGGTTGATGGCTACAGTAAAGAGACAAAAAGGAATGGATTATAATTAAGGCCTATTTTAAATTGATTTATGTGATTTTAAAAATCATGATTAACATAAGGCTTTAATAAATAGAAAGAAATATGAGTCAGACATAAGACAAACAAACAAAAAAACAAAACCCAGTATGTCCCACTGTAGATCGTATTCTCTATGGAAGGAAGAGGAAAAATGTTACAGTAGAAAGAAAAATGACTTTGAATTTAGAAGGAATTGGGTTCATGTCTTTCTGAAACATAATGACTGTTTGATCATAGGCAAGTTAATTAAACTTTTAGTGTTGCAAGCAACTATTTAAGACTATTGACATATTATATATCAGATATAGGCAATCAGACCAGTGGCCGATGTATCTTTATGAAAGGAATTTCCATATTGGGAGCTCCCCACACCAGTGAAATCACAGGTTCACACCTCAAACAAAAATAAACATTGATAACATTTTAATTCAGGCATGGTCTTGTTTGTAGGAAAAAAAAACCATCTATAGGCATTATTTTATTTCTTATTAGATATCCCAGATGCTTGAAATCTAATTGTGAGGGTGATGTTATAGATAAGAAAACAGAAGTAGAATGTTTCAGTGACTTATTCAAGGTTGCTTAGTTAATTTGTGACCAAATCAGGTCTAGGACATAGGACTATTGATTCCCAGTCAGTTGCTCTTTTGACTACTATTCAATGTCATTGACAAATGATAATTATTAAACAAATAATTATTAATTAAACAATTAATATCTTCAGTTCATTGGTCTTAATGGTCTTACAATATGATCAATCCCTCATTGATTAACCTGTAAGTGATTATCTCCAGGGTTTTTTCACCTTTGGCAGTATGGTGGAGCCTATAGACCCCTACTTAGAATAATGTTTTTAAATGAATAAAATAAAACACACAGGATTACAAAGGAAACCAAATGTTAGTGAAAATAAAGATGTATTTCCCCCCCATCTAAGTTCATGGACTCCCTAAAATTTATCCAAATATCCCTTGTGGGATAAGAATCTCTAATCTTCATAGATCTTTACAAGTTAGAGAAGTGCTCCTTAAATAGTAAATATTATGTATAGAATATATGCAAAGAATATTTTTATCTCAGAATAAAATGAACATTAATAAGTAAGGACTGACCTAAGCTATCAACAAAAGAATTGAGTTTGCTTTCAAGGCTGATTCACCAAAACAAAGAAAGGTACCTTCTCTTTTCCTAGTGAATCAAGAATGTTCATCTAAATTCCTCAATCAATAAATGGTCAAAGGATATGAACAAGGCAATTTTCAGAGGTAGGAATTAAAGATATATATATATATATATA
>CM053598.1:107332288-107350366 GCA_028646575.1 Pseudocheirus occidentalis | reverse complement strand
TTTTATTTTGCCTCCTTTTCCTCATGTTGGCCAGTCAATTAATTGGCTGGGTTTTTTTTAGGTCCATGAAACTCTGCTTCTAGGGAGGAAAGCTCTGTTCCAAATCGCTGGGGTTTTCCCAACTGCCGGAGCTATAGGGGGGTGTTGCAAGTCTCCCCAGCTTTGGCTTGCTGAAAGTTCACCCCAGGGCCACCACACAAGACCACAATCCGGATCCAGGCCGCTCAGCGCAAGAGCACTTGGCCCTGGTCTATCGATTCAGCCCCCCTGCAGAGTCTGCAGCCCAGGGGCTCTGAAGCAGCCTGGTGGTGGCTGCTGCTGGTTCTAGCAGTTCCCTTCCCCCACTGCTTCCTTGCCCCAGGGGCAGAATGGCCAAACTGCTATATCACCCCCAAATTCATTTTCAAAGTTTCACTTTCACTAACGGACTCTGCCGATTTTAAGCTCCCCTCAGGCAGGTGCTTTAGATTTTCTTTGAAGTAGACTCACCCTGCGGTTTGGGAGGTTCTGCGTGGCCTTGGCTGCAGTTTTGGGCTGGCCCTTCTCTGCTCGGCTGCTGCTGCACTGGGAGGTGCCCCTCTGCCATCCTGTTCCTCACACCTTGGCAGATGTGGAGGTGCTGGAGGCTGTAGCGGGGCTCGGCTCAGCTCAGCTCAGCCTGGCTCCTTCCCACCGTCCCAGGCCTGGCCACGGTCTCGGTTTCAGGCTGTTCCAGCCTCCGTTCTGGCTGCTGTGATGAGCCTCTGCTGCTGAGCTGCCTTCAGCGAGAGGTTTGTTCTCTGTATTTTTGTGTGAGTCTGAGAGTCCTAGACTTTATCTGGGCTTATAATTTAATGGGTGTTTAGGGTTGCGGTGTGGGAGCTATGGGACCTTGCTGCTTCTACCAAGTGTATTATTTCTTAGTCCTTTTCATTCCCATCTTTAGTCTTTGAGTCTTTGCAGCAGTTAGTCCATCGTGTCTACCCCCTTAGAATTGCTAGCTGCTTGCAATGCTCAACTCATCATACAGGAGACTGTTTCTTATTTTTCAAAATTTTATTTGAGACTCAAACGCCAGAACACAAATACAGAATAAAGAAACAAAAACATATCATAAACTTAAGTATTAGAACTTAAACACAAAGAAAGAAAAAATGCATGTTGGTTACATGGCAGAGCATAAGAGAGAATTCAAAATATGTTACAATACCATTTCAAAAAATCCTGTATGAAAAATAATATTTGTGTTGCTAATTACCCATCTTTGCTTCCTTGTGAGTTTTCTTTTGTTCTCTGCTGCGCACTTTTTTACTTTGTTCTTTTTTTCCCTCCCCCGGAGCACTCGCCAGAAGGCTACAATAAAATTTAGATATGTTTCTCTATAGCTATAGATATATGCATATATACACATATATAGACATATTCTTTCCCAAACCTATTCTACTCCTGATCTTTGTTTTTATCTTTGTGCATATCTCTTGTTTCCTAACCCTCCTTCCTCCTCTACTTTACTTCTACTCACTGCCTTGCCTTCCAATGACTTGCCTACCCCTAGGCAAGGATCCCTCCCCTATCCTCCTATTCCCATAAATCTAAACACACTTCTATACCCCTATTTACCTATTCCCTCACACTCCACTCTAAAGATCCCTCCTTTGTCTTCTCCACCCTTCTTATGCCCCTACCATTTTATTTCTTCTGAATCTATACTCTTTTAAATACATATATATGTATTGTTCCTTCTTACACCCATTTCCAATGAAAGTAGGTTACCAAAACTACCAAGCCCTCTTTCCCTAATTTCTGTGTAACAATTCTTCATCTCGCACATCATTTGTATAAAATACCTACTCTTTTAAGCTATTCCTAAATGCTTTTACTTTTTAAATTCATATCATACTCAGGTTTACCTCAATCTTTCTTATGAACTACCCAATTATTAATAAGAATCTTAGACATACTTTTTACATATATAAAAAGTAAACAGCCTGTTATGAATCCCTTATAATCAATCTTTATTAAGTACTTTATATTTCTTTTGGTTGTTGTATGTTGAATCGTCTATTAATTTCAGGATCTTTAAAAAAAGGTTTTGAAAGTCTGAGAGTTTATCAGATGTTCTTTTTTTTCATTCAAGATAATACTTAACTTTGCAGGATATGATATTTTTGGCCAGAGCCCCAGTATTGCTCTTCAATATGTTGTGTTCCAAGACCCTTGGTCTTTTAATGTCTCTGCTGCTAGATCTTGTGTAATTCTAATTGTGGCACTATCATATTTCAATTGTTTTCATCTTGATGTTTTTAATATTTTTTCCTTGAGCTGGCAGCTGGGGAATTTGACTATTATATTTTTATGAGCTTTCCTCATATGATCTCTTCTACACCTAAAACCAAAGCCAAACCTCCAACCTTCTCTAAGTGCCTACAGCCAGGAACTTTCTGCCTCACTGCTTCTGCACTCACCTGGTGTGCTGGTTTCTTCTCACCCCTACCACTCTTCACAGCACAGTTGGGTCTGGTGTTCCTGGTCAGCAGAGGTTCACTCAATCTTCCTGGCTCAGACACCCAAATCTCCTTGCTACCCTAGGAGAAAAATTTGGTGCCTGGGGCAGAGGCAGTCTCTCAACCAACTAACCCCAGGGCTTGATGCTTATTGTTTAAGAGGCTCCCTGCCTGCTCTCAAAACTGAACCTAATCTGGAGGTGTTTACTCTTCACTAGGACCAAACCTTGTCCTAGGATTTTTTCTTCTGATCTTCTCAAATTGTCTTAGGAGGATCCTGGTTATGCCCCTGTTCTTATTTATCTCCACCCACACTCTGTTCACCCTAAGCTGCTATTTTAACTCTTTTGTGGGAGAAAACCTTGAGAGCTCAGAATTTTCTCACTTATTCTGTCATCTTCCCAGAATCCTCTTGAACCCCTTCTCTATGTAAATATGTTGTATTAGTTATATGTGTACATATTATTTTCCCCAATATAAGCTCTTTGAGAGTAGAGACCTTTTTTTTCTTTCTATCTTCAATACTGGTTGATTGATGGATGGATTGATTTTTGCTACCAGTACCTATGAGTAAGGGTAGATGTTAAGTGGACTTTAAGTGAGTTATCCAGTGACATGCTTTATAACACAGGATTGTCTGTAGATAATTATTTGGGAGAAATCCAATATCATCCATTTCTGATACACAGACAATTCTGAGAAACTGTTGTCATAATGAGTTATAGACTCTTTCCCAGTGAAACTATTTTGCTAGAGACCGTCCATATTTGGTTTTAAGTATTTTGGAAAAAAACATGCATATGGCAATTAAGAAAGACAAGACCCAAACCCTTGTATTCTAACTCCAAATATAGTGAGTTTTCTAGTATAGCACTTGGGTTCAAATTCTAGTTCTGCCACTTACTAGTTGTATGGCCTTAGTCAAATCACTCAGTTTCTTTAGCTTATGTTCCCTTAATAGTGAGAAAAAAAAATCTCTATTCTTACTTCCCAGAGTTGTTAGAAAGATTAAATGTGATAATGGATCACTGTGTTTTGAAACTATATGGCACTATGAAAACATATACTCATGATGGTGAATGCATGTGAATTATTTCTATAGGTCTACTTAAAAACAAACAAAAATAATATCTAACTATGTAGGATCTAGACATACTATATTTTTCACCTATCCTCCATGCTTCTATGAATTGAAGAACCTGCCATGTCATCTGTTTAAAGAAAATTAAAACTTCATTGATATCTTCTGTTTTTACAACTCTATCCCCCAATATATTCCATTTCAACCAGGCCATCTCAGAGAGCCATTTCTCATAACAAAGAATAAAAGAAATGGGGGGAGGAGACAGTTCAGCCAAACTAACCAATATATCTCTCCCTTAAATATATAACATTATATTCAGTGTTCTATACTTAAAGTCCCCCCCCCCTCCTGTAAGAAGGTGTTGGGAGCCATCTCCTCCAGCATTTATCACAGTGTTTGGCACTTAATTAATTTTTATTTATTGATTGATTATCATACATTTAGGGGTGGGGTCTTAGCTTTGTCATTATAATTTCACAGGAATTCAATTCCATTTTATTGTTGTTGTTTTATTGTAGTTATTATATATAATATTTTCCTGATTCTCTGTACTTCACTTTGCATCATTTCATATGTCTTCCATTCATTATTTCATACAGTATAGTAATATACCATTACATCTGTGCACCACAATTTCTTTAGCCCTTTCTCAGTAGATGGAAATTTCCTTTGTTTCCACTTCTCTTGCTATGAAAATGTGCTGTTGTAAACATGTTGGTATACATAGCAGCTTGAATTTTGTCATTGACCTCATTGAGGTATGTGCCAGGAGCTGAATCTCTGAGTCAAAGAATATGGAAATATTAGTCACTTTCTTTACATAATTCCAAATTGCTTTCCATTATGTACCAAACCACAGCTCTACAAACAACAATGCATTAGGGTTTTCATCTTTCCACAGTTTCTACTGGTAAGGCAACTTGAGGCCAACAAGGAAGTTCACCAAAGAAATTCATCTTCAAATACAATCAAATGGGAATTGTAAATGAGAGTTACCAAGGAGGGAGAAGAATTAAATCATTATTATAAAGTCCAAGTTATGTTCCTTTACCAAAGACCTATCCTAAATGGAACAAGGTGTATTCAGGTAAACCCTGATGATAGGATAAGACTAAAAATATCAAGTAATTGATCAAATGTGATCAAGGTTGCATATAGTACATTTTTTAAAAAAGCCTCGGCTAGGTGGTACAGTACATAGAGCACCGGCCCTGGAGTCAGGAGTACCTGAGTTCAAATCCAGCCTCAGACAATTAACACAAAAAACTAGCTGTGTGACCTTGGGCAAGTCATTTAACCCCAAATGCCCCCCAAAAAAACCAAAACAAAGCAAAAGAAAAGTCTCTAAAGTGGTGACAGTATAGAGGATTTGCCCGTGATTTTCAGGAGTTGTATGCTTTTTCCACCCAGCTTTGCCCTAATGAGAGTAAAGAGGCTCAAATGGCATCCATATGCCTCTTTTTCAGTCTTTACATTAAACATAAGTGTTCTCTTCTTATATGTTCTATTTCAATGGAAATTAGAACTTTAAGTCTATATCAGAATCTTAATATTACTTCTACCCATTCTGAGTGGGCCACAGATGTTTTTTAACCTATTTGCCTCTCAAACTGATCTCTTTACATTTTTTATATATTTTTCCTGTGTTTGCTAAATAACTTTTTATTCTAACACTGACATAAAGAGGTCAAAGGAACCATAATGTAATGGGACCTAACTCACAAACTACATGAAAATAATACTCCAAATGATGCCTTCAACCAACATAATTTTGCAATGACATTTTTGTAACATTTCAAAGGCCTTACATTATTTATTCTTGAAATCAAACATTTATGTCATTGTTTTGTAAACCTAATTGCCCCCCACACACATACAAACACAAAACCATCATTTTATCCACCAGTAAGGATCTGACTAGACATTATAATCAAATCTTACTCATTATAATTTTCCTCTTTTCCATTCTTCCTTTTCTTCTCCTACATTTTTTGTCTTGTTTTGGGAAATAAAGTATTTGTCTCTTCCAACTACAAACAAGTGTCTTTTTCTATGATCCGTTAGTGCCATGCTAACCTTCACCTGCTTTGTTAAGCAGCAGTGCTCTGGAATTGGCCTCAATTCGCTAACTCACCCCCACACCCGCCCAATGCTGAAAGAGTTTAATACCAAACGCTGACTGTCACTAGGAAACTTGAGGATGTGCTAGGGTCTGTGCCAAAGTGAAATTCCATAAATGTCCCAAGGTATTCTGTGTAGCACCTGACTGTAATTCTGAATCAGGGGGAGTGATAATTCCTGGACAGTAAAGCCAACACATGCTAAAATAGGTCTCCACACAGCCCCTGGATTTCTGCCATTCTCTCTCCAGTGTTGTAATTACATCTAAATTTAACACACATTCATTAATGATGGCTCCTATGAGAATCTGATAATATTTCCATTACTTTATTGGATAAGAGCCCCTGCCCATGACACCCTACTTTTTTTTTTTACAAATACAGCTCTAGATTAGAAAATTGCAGTTTTGTCCGATCCCAACTAACATATAAAGCTTCAAGTTTTCTCTATTCTAAAGTCCGCTGAAGTATTTTTCTGCTTTCCTACAGTTTTTAAGTAGATAATAAGTCCCAAAATTCACCAGCCTTTAGCTGAAAGAAGCTTGTCACGGTGGTTGGTAGCTAATGAAGATCCCTTTAGTTTATCTTCATCAATTGTCAAATATTTGAGTCCGTGAAGTGGTGTGATGAGGTACAAAGACAGATATTTGAAGGGATTTTAACTCATTTGAGCAATTACATGCTTAACTGCCCTGCGATAATCTGTCAGTCTGAGTCTTTTCTACACAGCACAAGTGGGGAGCATTAGAATAGCTGGATTTAGAACATAAAGGCCTAGTCTGAATGGAAGAAAGGCACCAGAGAAATTAATTGCCAGTAACAAACAGCAGGACTGCTTGCAAGTTATATATCACATAGTTACCTACCAGCAATGATGGAAGCCAGCTTTAAAATAACACACTGAATTGTGACAAACTCATCACTGCTACAAGACTACCTGGCACCACAAAGAATGGAGAGGGACTCAGCAAATTCTATTTAGAAATTTTTAAAAAGCAAAAGCATGTAAAAATAACAGTTTTGTCAGCAAGCATGTGACTATCAAGCCTCTAACACCAAATTCTCATTAATCACTATAGTATGCACCTCTCTGAAAAAGGAAAAGGCATTAAAACCATTAGTAATTTAGCTAAAATTAGAGAAATAATTTATTAAATGTCAGACTTGGTTGTTTGAATAATACTAGAAATCAAATCAATAAATATTTACTGAATACCTACTATGCTAAAGGCCAGGAGCTGTTCTAAGTGCTGAGGATACAGAGGAAAATAAATGTAGATGATGGGTTGATTTGCAGTATTTAACATTAATTTGGTGTGGCATGCCTGAAAACTACACTTTAAATTTTCTTTCCTACAAGTTTGGGCGAAAATTGTTTTCTTCAAAGAGGAGTATCAAATATCTTGTCTTTGATATTTTTTTATTACAATAATAGTTTAGGGCAAAACTCTAGATAGCCTATGTTCATATAAGCAGCAAAGAATTTGAAAAAAAAAGTGTCTCATGATGTAAGAGAATTTAGAGCTGGAAGCTATCTCAGAGATCCTCTAATTTAACACCTTCATTTTACAAATGAAAAAACCTGAAGAGCATAGACAGAGACACCACACAGGTAGTGAGTAGCCGAGTCAGTATTAGAACTCAAGTCCTCTGATGCCAAGTTGAGTTTTCTTGTCATGACAACACAGCAGGAATGAGAAAGTAATGATGGCTAATCATGCAGTTGGGTGGTCATTAAGAGAGCAATCTAGAAGGTTTTTAGTGGAGTAACAGTGGACTTAGTCATTAGACTTCCCCTGGGATGTAAAATTAGACTTTCCATCAATACCTTGAATGAAGACATAGATGGAAATCTTACCGAATTTGTAGACGATGCAACACTCAGCTATTATGTTGAATGACAGAAACAGCATCCAAAATGATCTCAGCAAGCAGGAGAAAAAGGATAGATGTAAATTAAATTTAATGGGGATAAATGTAAACTTGTTCACTGATGTGCTACTATGCTGATTCATTGTAGAGACAAACTGAGAATCTCAAAAGTTTTCTGATCTGAAGATAAAAAATATAAAATCCTGTACTTCGGTTATGTTAACAGCATTGAATCTTACTTTCTTCAGGGTGCATATATCCCAGATGCAAAAAGGGTTCTACTAACTTACAAGATGTGTCATTTATGGTGATTTTACATGGGTAAAGATGATAGTGTTGGAAAAAATTAGACAGTGTTGCTAGAAATTATGATTTCTTCAGTAAGAAACTGAAGACCCACAAATCCTCTGATATAGGTGTTATTTTTATCCCTATTTTATGGATGGGGAAACTGAGGCTGAGAGAAGTTTAAAGATTTGTCCAGTGTCACAGGAATACTAAGTGTCTGACACATGATTCAAAACCATCTTTTCCTGACCACAAGTTCAGCAATATCCACTCTGCTATTTATCTACCAAAGAAAGATTTTTTAAAAAGGAAAAATAGATGAGTAGCCATTTTGTATAATGACAGCACTTCTGATTCTATTTATTTGAGCAAGTTACCAACTCTGAAAAAATGGGGAATGACAAATGTAAACTGACTCTAACTTTTACCACTAGATTTGACCAAGGAAAAAAAGTCAACACAATGAGTAGATAGAAAGATCACAGAAACTGCTTCAGCTTCAGCCAGTAAAACTCCATTTCTTTGACAAAGAGAAATAAGGAAACCAAGAGATGGTTTTGAATGCAAATTCATTTTCAAAGCATTACAGAGAAAGAGGACAGAAGATTGTGACTGGTATCATGACACAAAAGAGGAAAAAATAGTTCATCTTGATTGGATGCTAAATTGTCAAATTATCCCTAAAACATTTGCAAATGAAACTGGTAAAACAATAAATAAATAGATTGGCATTTCCATAGTAATTTATGTCATCAATAATAGCAGTACTAATATCTAAAATGTATATTGAACTTTGAGTTTTGCAAAGTGCTCCACGTATATTATATTATTTTAGCCTAGTAATTTTTCTGTGAAGTATATATTCCATTCCTCATTTCATAGATGAAGAAGCTGATGATCGAAAAGTTTAAGGGACTTGTCTAAGACCAAAAACCCAGCAAATGTTAGGAATGAGATTCAAATTTAGACATTCCTGATTCTAAATACCTAGTACCTCAGCACCTGTTATCCTATGTAAGAAAGTGGCACTTGAGGTGGCTAGGTGTTGCAGTGAATAGAGCACCAGTCAGGAGGAACTGAGTTCAAATCTGACCTCAGACACAACACTTACTAGCCATGTGATCTTGGTCAAATCACTTATCCCCAATTGCCCTGCCTTTTCCCCCTCTAAAAAAGCAGAAATAGTGGCACTTAAGACAAAGTCAAGGATGACATACATCTGACCAAATGTAAACAGAGGAAATATGTGATGCATGTAATAAAATTATAATGGAAAAAATAGATCTGACTGCAGAAACAGCTTTACTCACTGAACCATTGAATATCAACCTTTTTTTGAGTTGTTGATTTTTTTTTTGAGTCATGTCCAATTCCTTGTGACACCATTTGAGGTTTTCTTGGCAGATGCTAGAGTGGTTTGCCATGTCCTTCTCTAGTTCAATTTACAGATGAGGAAACTGAGGCAAACAGGATTAAGTAACTTGCCAAAGGTCACATAGCTAGTGAGTGTCTGAGGCCAGATTTGAACTCAGGAAGAAAAGTCTTTCTGATTCCAAGCCCAGACCTCTATCTATTGAGCCACCTAGCTTCCCTCAGAGAAACACTTAATAAAGCTCAAAACAGTTAGGTATTTGTTTATCTAAGGTGTTTATCAGTGTCATAGAGAAAAGATCTGACTAAAAGAAAGATTTCTTACTGATAATAAGATTTTCCAAATGTTGCCATTCACAAAAACCCTCTGTAATTATACTGAGCCACAGAAAACTACCAAACATCCTCAATAAAATCCAGGTATTTAAAACAATGTAATACTAAAAAATTAAGTGCCTACTATTTTGCTAAGTGCTGAGAATATCATTTTTTTAAATGACAGTCCCTGCTATTAAGGAGTTCACAGTCTAATGGAGAAAGACAACACACAAATGGAAATAGAAAATCATGAGTGGTGAGTATGAAAATTATCAGTTCAAAAAGCTCATACATACACATATGTAAATATAGAAGCAAATATTTATATACACATAAATACATATACACATGTTTTCTGGACAGAGAGTTCAAATATTAGATTACAACTCATGAACTTGGAACAAAGTAAATTTCTAACAACTTATTCAGGGTTTGAATCCATGACTTTGGTTGTTAGCAAGGCATGTCACATATACTATATTAATTGTCCTATCATACTTTTGGTTATCAAATAGATCATAGTTCAAGACAATAATAGTAATAATAATAATAATAAATATAATTAACATAAATAAACTCCATATAGTGCTTTGGGTTTTACAAATATTTTGCATATATTTACTCTTTCAATCAGAGATAGAAATATTCAAGAGAAATATTCAAAAGGCTTTTATTGACAGGTATGTTGGTGAACACCTGCAATCCCTGCTACCAGAAAAGATAAGACTGGCATATCTCTTGAGCTCAGGTGTATAGAACTGCAGTGGGCTAAGCAGATTGTTTATCCATACTAAATTTAGTTTAAATCTGATGAACTCCCAGGGTTGGAAAAAAATTCATAGGATCAAATAAAGTAAAGATAAGAGGGGCCCAGGCTAGGAAGTATTTCGAACACCAAACAGAGGATTTTATATTTGAGCCTAGAGGTGATATGAGAGAACTAGAATTTTTATGTGGCCAGGATAGAGGGCGGTGAGGAGGATTGAGTGTGTTGTGATCAGACCTGTGCTTTAGGAAGAGATTAATTTGCTAGCAGAATGGAGGATAGATTGACGTAGGAAGAGACTTGAGACAAGAAGACCAACCAGTAGGCTGTCACAATAGTCTAAGCATGAGGTGATGAGACCCTGCATCTGAGTGGTGACAGAGTCAGAGAAAAGGAGGCCTATATGAGAGCATTATGAAAGCAAAATCCACAAGACTTAGCAACAGATTCAGTATAAGAATAAGAGAGAGGCAGTGAAGATTTGAGAATAACCTGTAGGTTGCTAGCCTGAATAACTGAGACAATGATGGTGTGCTCATCAATATTAGGGAAGTTCAGAAGGAAAGGTGGTTAGGAGGAAAGGTAAGTTTAGTTTTGGGACCTGTTGAGTTTAAAATGTTTATGAGACATTCAGTTCTAGATGTACAATGGATAGTTGAAGATGTGAATCTAAAAGATAGGAAAGATGTTAGGGATGGACAAATAGATTTGAGAATCAGGAGTATAGACTGAACTCATGAGAGTTAATGAGATTGCCAAGTGAATAAATTTCCTTCTGCATAAAATTATGCAGTTGAATTAGGTAATCTCAGAGAGATTTTTTTCAAATATTTGATAGTTCTATGAAAATAAAATAAAACCCAATTATATTTGGTGTCAAGCAACAATAATTACCCATAATTAAAACACTTCCTATGGTTGGATAAAAGAGCTGATCTATACACATCACTGCACTGTACACATTATTTTGTATTTATTCTGATCATACACATAACACACACAATACACACATAGAATGACATTGTATATGGGAAAATGTAAATATAATCTCTCCCAATAGAATGCAAGCTGTTTGGGGTCAGGAACAATGTCATTTTTTGTCTTTGTACTTCTAGCAACTAATAGCATAATACTTAGAGCATCATAGATACTTAATAAATGCTTATTGAGTGATCAATTGATACAACAGACTTCACTGTATTTGTGTTTTATCTCCCCCATTGATTTAAAACATATGGATTGTTTCTTATTCATTTGTGCATCTTACCCCAGGACTTAATGAATATTTGTTGTTGAATTGATTTGAAACTGAAACTGCCACACCAAGATCATTTGAAATTTTTTCCCCTTATTTACAAATGAGGGAAATAACATCCAATATTTCTTGGTCCCATTCTTCATAGAGGGAAGATATTGCTTTTACATATTCAAAGTGGTTGAATGTAATATGATTAGAGCTCAAACCTTAATTTGACCCTCTTAAGTAATAATTCCAAAGAACTACATAGGCTAAATTTGACTTTAGTTTAAATTTAAACTTGTCTTTAGAGAAAAGACCATGTTCTCAGGTCTTCGACTTTTCCACATTTGATAGCCCCTTACAATTTCACTGGACTGGGATATGGAGGAATCAACTTGCCAAGGCCTGTATAGCAGTGCACTTCCAACATCAGACCTTAAAACAGTGTCCCAAATAGCAGAAATACTATAGCACAAAGACTGAAAAATCAATCCAAATCTGAGGGCACTGTTTTTTACAGGTTTAAGTAAAATTATGGCATGAAGTCAGCTTTCATCATTCTGCATCAGCATTTTCTTTAGAATCATGCTGTACGTTGTATACAACCTCCACAGTGGGCACACAATACCCTCCTGCTTTCCTTTTGCTTGCTGAAAGCCCTCACTGCAGAAGACCTGCTAGCCCCAGACAGAGCCTTATGATCCAGACATCTCACTCCCCCAAAACTTATTTAATGCCTCTCTTCTTCACTAGGAGACTTTCATCACATTTCAAGTCCTATTATTTAAGTCACTGACTAGTCCAGCTATATTTAAGGATAAAAATAATAACATATTTAAATAGGTAATTTAAGGCTCCCTAAATTCTTTATTTACAATATCTCTGAAGTAGGTAGCGCAAGCATTATTCTTTCCCATTTTACATCTTATCAACTGAGACTTTGGGAAATTAAGGACAACTATGATTACACTTCTAACAAGTATCTGATGTGGGATTTGAACCCAGTTCTCCTGATTCCAGTTCCAGTACTCTCTCCCTTATGTCTTCTGTAATCTCTCAGTGCTAATTACTAAAATCATTCTTTAGAAGTCAGTTTTCTAACTAGTAAGTCAATTTAACCCTTTAACATAATCTCATATAAACCAATTATATTAGCGACGATGGAAATTATTCAGTTTCTCAGGTTGTCACACCACCACATTTCCATTATTAATTTCAATGAATGATGTATAATCTAAAATTGTTCCTCTTTATGCCTCTGGACAGGCTGGTTTCTTTATCTTTCTTCCTTTGTTTTTCATTTTTGTTTTTGCAAAAGAAGTCTGTTCTATTAATGGCTATAGTCTGCCATTACTTTCCTGTTCTCCTTTCTACATGATACCAGGTAGAAAGAAAGGAGAAGGGAAGTAGATTAGACAGTAGTGGCAGCGGAGCCGACAGTTGAGGACAATTTTCTCTATGTACATTCCTACAAGTGCAAGGAAAAGAACTGAGTAGATTAATTATGAATGCTAATAACCTGACACTTGTAAAATGGAATAAAGGTAATATGATGGTATAAAGATGACATGAATGAATAGGGAAAGTTGAATACAGTAGCAGTGTTACCTTTTCTTCATCTCATGGATGCCGAAGTTGTCACTTCCAAATCTCAACGTGTAAATGTGCTCTGAATATATAATACTGAATGCAGCAGAACAAGGTCAAGACAAAAGTCTGAACATTTCCTATGCTTGAGTTTCACATCTGACATCTACCTCCCTGGGGACACAACTTTTTAATTATTATTTATAGATCATCTTTCTGCTAACCACCTGAGAAGTGCAATTATCACCCTGAAATGCAGTCTGAAGAATCTTATTTTTTTCTGAAATGGAAATTTTATACTGAAGAAAAGACCTAGACATACAATTCATGGCTATGGGCTTCTTGACAGCCAGGCAGAGATATATGTGTCCAAAATGCGAAAACTAGCTCATAATTAATGATGAGACTCAGGTCATTTTTTAAGAGGAAAAACAGACCCAAATCTTACATTTTCTCCTAAGATTACCATTTTCTTCTCTCTTTACTACAGTTAATCATATTGTTGGTTCCAATTTTTGCCCTTCTTACATTCTTGGTTCTGATCGTGAGGTGTCAAAATGAGTAATTTTTGTGAAATTTAATGGTGTAAGATACACATTTCTTCTCCATTGCACATTTTTATTGGTTCAGTATGTCCCCCACATTGGCATATTAGCTAAATAGACAGCCATAGTATGAATGGAGGTCTAGCTACTACTCAAAAGGGATATAAATGACCACTGAGCACTAAATACCAAATGTGAAAGTCTTATTTTTTTGTTACAAAACTTGTTACCCAAAATGGCATCAATCTGTACAATTGACCTTTGATGTGACAAATACTTCATTTTTGGCAGGGTGAGTGAGTGGACAGAACCTTAGAGTAGCAGTCAGTATACTTTGGTCTCATATCCAACTTCCTGTAAAATGAAAGCCAGGTTTCCACACCCAACAGAAGCTTAAGGTAAAAATCCATGGAATATAGATAGATGGAGTC
The DNA here is from genome assembly GCA_028646575.1 of Pseudocheirus occidentalis. Lineage (NCBI taxonomy): Eukaryota > Metazoa > Chordata > Mammalia > Diprotodontia > Pseudocheiridae > Pseudocheirus > Pseudocheirus occidentalis. Next base: position 107,336,261 of record CM053598.1, on the reverse strand, counting down.
TGGGGTAGGATAAGATAGAACATTTAAGATGATTATGATAATACTTAAAGGAAAATACCAAAGTATTGCATAATTGGTCGCTATAGTGACCAATACTGAATTGAGTTGACCTCTGTACAAAGGTGATAGCCTACAAATGGCAGAATGAGGTATACATTTTCACACATGCCCAGGCTCTGATATGCTTTGCTTAGCTATATTTATTACAAGGGAGAATTCTTTTTGGCACTGGGGAGAGCCATTGCAATGTCAGTAAGCACTTATTGAGGCACTTAGATGATATAATAGAAGTAGCACAGGACTTGGAATCTGGAAGACCTGGGATCAAACCCTGCCTCAGTCATTTACTAGTTTTATGACCCTGAGAAGGTCATTTAACATCTCATAGCCTCAGTCTCCTCATCTATAAAATGGGAATAGTAATAACACACACATCTAATAATAACACCTAATGCAGGGGTGTTGTGAGAATAGAGTGAGATAATATGTATAAAGCACTGTGTAAATCTTAAAGTGTTATATAAATGCTAGCCATAACCAGTATTATTAATGACCTACTATGTGCTAGGCATGAGGTAAAAAGAAAATAGCACCCGTAAAGCATTTTAAAGAGAAAAGCATCTAGATAAAGGATTTAGAGCATTGCTTGAAGTTTTGGCTTCAAATTTTGCCTTCACTGTGATTACATTTAGCTCACTGATATCCCTGTGTTCCTATTTATCTGCCTAGTGGGATCTAAATAACCCATTAAGTACTGTAACCTTCCAGCAAAGGCTTGAAATAGAAATAAGAATGTGCACACCTGCTATCTTATTACCTTCTTTATTCACTTGTTGGAAACACTTGATTTATTTGGTCTTCCATCAGAGGCTTTAAAGGATATTATAACCCATCTCCCAACACATTGTCTCTTTCCTCAACACACCAAAGAAAATCTTTCTCTTAGTTATTTCACAATAAGAAACTTCTGTCCCATGCTCCCTCTGCCACCATCTTTTCTCTTCATACACTCCACTCTCTCATGAAACACATTTTCTTTTTTTCTGGATAGCTGTCAATAGTTTAATTAGCCATAAACATTTGCTTAACATTTTAAAGTTTTTGTGCATTATTTAATTTGAGTTTCACAATAATTTCGAGTGGCAAGTAGGTACTGCTATCCTTGTGTTACAGATGAAGAAATTGTGGCTCAAAGTCATTGAATGCCTTGGCCATATTCACATTGCTGGCATCAGAAGTCAGATTTAATACAGGTTTCTTGACTCCTAATTCAATACTATATCTACAATTTCATGATGCCACCCAATTATAAAAAGTTAGAACTAGGAGTATCTTAGGCATCAGGAAACTCATTGTCATGCAAATGACTCCCCAGATTCTATATCTACCTCTGATTTCTCTCCTGCACAATAGTTTTGCATTACCAGCTTCCTACTGATATGACCTGCAAGTCCTGTAGATGTCTCAAGTTCAACATGAAATGAAATGCATGTATATATACACACATATGTGATATGAATAATATAATATACAATGGATATGTATATATATGTATGTATATATATATATATACATTGTGTATATATGTATAAGTATAGTGTGTGTATGTAAAATATTGTACTAAGTACTGGAGATGTAAAAAAGAAAACTGAGACAGTCCCTGTTCTCAAGGAGTTCACATTCTAATTATTGAAGAGAACACATAAAATATGCTTTATCTTTATGGTAGATGCAAAGTGCAGATGGTACTTAGGGTCTAGTAGGCAAAGCCAAAGAACAGAGGGTAAGGCCCTGTTGACTTTGGTTACCAATGTCAAGAGAGATAGAACCCAATCTCTGACTTTTGAAAAGAGTAGTAGGCACAAGGGTTCTGGCTTATCTTACAAAAATGATAATGGGTGGGAGAAAATGGGTATGAGAACCTGGTAGAAATTTAGGGCAGTGGGAAATTTAGGGTTGATTTTAAAAAACATATACTAATAAATTTTAAAAGAAATTTACTACTTACAACCTGGGGGATTTGGGATAATGGCAAGTCAATAGCAAGATGGATAGATGGACAGATAGGTAGGTAAAGTAAAAGATAATTTACTAAGTACTTGCTATGTGAGGTAGGAGAAGGCATATGACGGGCATTCTAAGCTACTACCATAATTTCAACCACCTCCTCAGACTCCAGTAGAAGACATTCAGGATCTTTTCCCCTAGACTCTAGGAACTAGAACCTCAGGAAGAGCAGCGTCCTTCCTGATGCCAGACCAGCTCTATTTCTAACCCAGTCTCTCCCAGAGCCATTTTCCAAGGGAGAAACCCTGTGGAGACAGAAGATGCCCCTTCTTTCTTTCTTTTTTTTTTGCTTTTTGGAGGGCAGTTGGGGTTAAGTGACTTGCCCAAGGTCACACGGCTAGTTTTTTTGTGTTAAGTGTCTGAGGCCGGATTTGAACTCAGGTACTCCTGACTCCAGGACCGGTCCTCTATTCACTGCGCCACCTAGCCGCCCCGATGCCCCTCCTTTCTTTCCCCCTTTCCTTTCTCCCATCCTGAACATTAAAATGTAAACTGCCTGAAGAAGGGGACTATTCTGTTTTTCTATGTGTATCTTAAGTGCTTTGCATATAGTAAGAGATTCATAAGTACTTATTAGGGTAGGTAGGTAAGTAGTACAATTATAAAGAGCCTGTCTTGAAGTCAGGAAGTTGTTATTGCTGTTCTTGTGTCATTTTCAATTCAATTCTTTATGACCCCATTTGGAGTTTTCTTAGCAAAGATACTGGAGTGTTTTGTCATTTCTCTCCAGTTCATTTTAGAAATGAGAAACTGAGGCAAATACGATTAAGTAATTTGTTCAATTACTAAATATCTTTAGCCAGATTTGAACTCAGGTCTTTCTGACTCCAGACTCTATCCACTGCACCACCTAATTGCCCCCTTGGACACATTTGACCCTTACTAAATATTTGTTGAATAGAATTAACCCTCCTGATTTTCATAAAAGGAAATCAAATTTATAAAAATGTAAATGATTTATTTGAGATAAAGATCAGAGAGTGGCAGAAGCACACTTTGGCCTCAGGTATTCAGTGCTCTCTCCACAACACCATGTGTCTTTTTGCTTATATTTTCTAACCAATCATGGTACTATATTTCCTTGTAGTATAAGCAGTTTTTAGGTGAGGATTGTGTGAGGTATAATAAGCTGATGAGATCATGAGATTTGCTGTCAGGAGAAACCCAAATTCAAATCCTGCCTCTGATATCCAGCTAAATTTGATCAGAGTTTTTGCTTGAATTCCTTTGGTCTCAGTTTCTTCATCTGTAAAATGTTAAGGAGCATATCTCACACTGTAATATTCTTTTTTTTCAGTTGTAATAAATTTTATTTGTTTTCTTGTTTACATCATTCATTTTCATGAGATTTTTGAATTACAAATTTTCTCCCTGTCTTTCCCCTACCCCAACCCCAAAACAGTAATCCCCCTGTAAAGCCCCTCCCCTGATCTGCTCTCTAACTTTCTGGTAGGGCAGGGAGGGTCTCCCTAACCCAGCCCCTGTATATCTTAATTCCTAGTTGGAGGTATTACAGAGCTTTAAATTCTAGATTCTTTCGATTACTCCCTTGTCACCCACCTCTGCTGGAAGTATAACGAATTCAATACAGGCTGTGTAGGAGTGATTATAAAGGATATCTTCATAATGGACATATTGTGACAATGATCATATGTCCTTCCTTCCTATCCCTCCCCCCTTGTTCTGTTCTCTACCCCGTCCCTGTCCTTTTATTGAAGTGTGAGCATCCAGCAACCCTCCCCCAGACCCTGCCCTCCCCTCCATCATCAGGCCTTTCATCCCCATGCCCCCTACTCTCTTGTGTGGCATGATGCCGAGTTTAGAGTTTACCATTTCTTCCCTAAGCCAGATTCAATGAGAGTAAATGAAAGTCAAGTTGTAACAGTTATCCCTTGCCTCTTCCACA
>CM053598.1:107307356-107331788 GCA_028646575.1 Pseudocheirus occidentalis | reverse complement strand
AATTCACACCTTTTCACCAATGGACAGAGTTCTATACTTAACACTAGGTTACTAGGATCTACTTAACATCTAATCAAACAAATTAATTACCATTACATGGAGCTGTGAATTACTCCAAGTATTCTGGGAAGTAATCTGGAGCTATACCCCCCCAATCAATCTTATGCATACTCTTTGACTTATCAATAGTACTAATAGATATATACCCCAAAGAGGTCAGATAAACAGGGAAGGAACCCACATCTTCAAAAATCTCTGGCTATACTCTTTGTTGTAGCAAAGGAATGGAAATGAAGTGAATGGCTATCATTTGGAAAATAGCTGGATAAATTTTGTTATATTAATATGGATGTCCTAAAAAGTGTTAGTTCATTGTTAAACTGTAATTGCTTACTCATGTATAATGCTTAATAAAATTCACAAAGTTTTATTTAGCTCTTATTTAATAAAATTAGTAAACTTTTAAGCTTAAAACCATACTAAAACATTTGGGACACTATGTATAACAGAGTAAAAATAATCTCATTGTAAAAATAATGAATGTGGTAATCTTAGTGAAACATTGGAAGCCTTATATGAATTTAAGTAGAATTAATTCAGCAGAACTGGGAGAAAAATTTATACAATGACCACAGTCTTGTAAAAAAAATGACCAAAGGACTTCAGAAGGTTGATCAAGGCAATGACCAATTATCACTTCAGAAGACTGATGATGAAACATACTTGTATCTTGGCAGAGAGGTGATGGATATAAGTTATTGGAAAGGGAAAAAAAAACATTTTAAGATACAGCCAATGTGTTGATTCATTTTAATAGTACTGATTTATTACAAAAGAAACCTTTGATTTGGATGTGATGAGGAATTTATAGGTAGTGATAGAGATGTGAACAAAAGAAGAAAAGAAAGAGAATAATATTAAGGTAATAGTAAAAATGAATAAATAAAAAGTGGAAAAAAGATTAGAAGTGGACATAGTACAGTATAGGTTTTTTTAAACTTATACTGTATTTAGAAAAACAAACTCCTGTAGAAATAAGAAGTTTCATAATTTATTTCTGAAGCAAACATTCTTCTTTGTAGATGAAGATTTCCATGGCTATGGATGTTTATTAAATTCATAAAAAGGAAAATTAAAAAAGAAAAGATGGGACAGAGAGCTCTAAGAATCATATATATTTTAGATCATCTATAAACATTAACTCACCTGCTGGAAAATTAAATGTGAAACGTTTTTTCCAAGATAAAATGAATGATCAAATTACTGGAGGGACAGACTCTGATTACTCTTGACACTCTTCACTATTAAAAAAAAATCCTCCCCCCCCAAAAAGTGAATAAACAAGGAAGCTGTGGCTAAATGGAAGAATGACTGATAGGTTCTTCTTGGAAAGATAAAGGAGTAAGGACTATTGATTTTTTAAAGTACCTAAAAGCAACAACAAACACAGCGACCATTAAGTCAACAAGCATTTATTAAGCACTTACTACATTCCAGGCACTATGCTAAGTTCTGGGAATAGGAATACTAGTAAAAATAAAGACAGTTCCTGTTTGCAAGGAACTTACATTCTAGTAGAGGAAGACCATTTATAAAAGGAAGCTGAAAAGTTGGGGCTTGGAGACGGACAGGAATGAGAAGAGAGTAGTCCTGCAGGTTAATGACAGAGAAAGAAGTTTGGAGATTCAGAAGAAGAATGAAGGAGTAAATATGGCTAGTGTGGGCATCTCCCTTAAATTGTAGGTTCTTGGGGAAGTGACCAATCAGCAGAAGGAGTCACAGGGTGACCTGGGTGGTCATCTAGAGTAAAAAAGCTGCTTGGTTATGGTGGTAAAAGAAGCATGCAGAATCAAGATAGAGACCAGTGAAAAAGAAGGAATTCTATTTTGTTATCTCATACCTCAGTGCTCATAGGAAGTCTTTCCAAAATGACAAGGCTTTCCAAAATGACAGATCTCATTCCCTTTGGGAGGCTGCAAAGTTCCTTTAATAATCCCAAATTTCTCCCAGAAACAAAAGATCATCTTTTTAATGTCAATATTTTACTGGCATTGTATGATTGTGAATACTCATGGAATACTCTAATCTTTGAAGAATTAAATATAAGTATTACACAAAGAGCAATGGAGAGATGAATGGTGGCTACACATAGGTGGGTGAAATACTGATTTATAAAGAAGAACCAGCAAATATTGCATAATGATTATTTTTGCATCTTATGAACCAAAATCTGTTGTAGAGAAAATGTAGAAAAATTTAGTGAACTCTAAAAGACGAGAGAAAATATGTTGTATCACTTCATTAAACAGAGGAAGGAAATGGAGAATTAAACAAATTAGCTTTAAAAAGACTCATCTAAGAAAAATTAAGGATTAAAAAAAATAACACTTTAGGATGAAAATGAAAGGAAGATAACAAATCTAAGAATAAACAAGATTCGCCAAGTATTCATAAGAACTTTTTCACCATCAGGAATAATAAATCCATTATGCTAGGATAAAACTTTCTGTCACAATGTTGGCCATACTTGTATAGTAAAAGAAATAGACATATCACTAAAGAGAACAAAAGTGGGCAAGCACTTAGATTAGATCAGAGGAAGTATGTGCTTTAAGGTGTACAGCTGTGACCGCATCAAGAAATTGATCCTCAAGGAATCTGAAAAACCAGAAGATATCAAAGACATGGAAAAAACCTTAGACCTCAATAAAACTAAGATAATGAGACAAAGAATATCAGCTCCCATATTATCATTATCACCATCAAAAGTAGCATTTGTATGGCAGTTTAAAGTTTCCAAAGTGCTTAACATATGTTAACTCATTTGATCCTAATAACAACCCTTTGAAATAGGTTTTATTATTACATCCCTATTTTACAGATGGAGAAACTAAGGCACAAATAATTTAAGTGTCTTGTCCAGGGTCACATAGTCACCAAGTATCTGTGGCAGAATTCAAAAGCACATCTTCCTGGCTCCAAGTCCAAAATTCTATCCCATTTACCAGTTTTCTCTGTCTCTCTCTGTCTCTGTCTCTGTCTCTGTCTCTGTCTCTCTCTTTGTGTCTGCCTCTCCCTCCAACCATAATAGATATATTATATGTCTATATATGTATTCACACATATTCTATGGAAACACATTCTTATCTATGTGAAATTTCCATGAGACTAATCACCATATATATCAATGAATGTGTTCGTTGATATAAGTGCTAGTAATCCTGTAAGTGATTTTCTTCTTCCTGTTGAGTTGCATCAGTCATGTGGGACTCTTCAGCTCCATTTGGAGTTATCTTTGCAATGATCCTGGAGTGGTTTGTCATTTTGTTCTCCAGCTCATTTTAGAAATGATACAAACAGGGTTAAATAACTTTCCCAGGGTCACATAGCTATGAAGAATGGTAGCTGGATTTGAACCTTGGAAGCTGAGTCTTCTTGACTTCAGGCCAAGACTCTATCCGCTGCAGGTGGTAAATTACATCTTTACACAATTCTTTGGAAAGTGTAAAAGTTGCGATATACTACTTTGTCTTGCTTGTTGACTGTAAAAATCTATTTGATTTAGTAGAGCGAAGCACTCTATTAAATCTGCTCTTTGAACAAGTTATCTCCCCTCCATATATAAAAATGATTCAAGATTTGTTGAAAGAGATAAATCATAGCTAACTGTTCAATGTTCCTGATCATCAATATCAGGCAAGGCTTAAAACAGACACATGTATGCTTGACAAATGAATTTACCACTTATCATGGAGGAGATCCAGCATAGGACTCTATGATATAGTCTTTCGCATGCTTCTGTTCACAGATGACATTGACATGTTTGTATAAAGTACCAGAACATCTTATGTCCTCATTTGAGATTAATAAGCATTCAGAGGTGTTTGGCCTAACCATTCACATAGCAATGGGTGACAAGCCATTTTGCCTAGAATGTGCTACGAATTTCATTGTTTATTCCCTCTGTAGTTTAGATGAAGGAGTTGGGCTTCCTGACTAGGTCTTTACAGCTCAGGAAATTTATATTATGCAGATAATGCCTGAACTAAGATAACGGTGTTCACAATACGCAAGAGGAAGGACATTCCAACTTTTCATTTTCTGTTTAAGGACAGTAAACAGAAAATAATTAGCTTCATTATAAAGCAGTCAAATCTGATGGTTAATTGAGAACAAACAGTTCTGAGTTCTATAAGTAAACTATCAGTATTTGAGATAAATTATATTAAATGAAAAAGTCAGAGTAACTCCAAATGGAATGTTCAGTCCTTTCTCCAATGCACATTTAGGACAACTTGGCAAAATAGTTTTCCAAAGATATAGGAAGGCACATATCTCTGTCAATTTGACCATGTGAATCACCTAAGAAATATTCAAAAACCTTCATTTATTTCTTCTTGCCTCTAAGACAAAATAAGATCTTAGTTTTTGTGGCATCTGATATCCTCTACAATTTGATTCCAATCTATCTTATCAATTTTTTGGTAATACAGCCAGGTCCCAATTAGTACAAGTCCCCAGAAGTGGCTACCAATATTCAGATTTCTACTATTTGAATTTAAGATCATTTAAAATACAGTAATTTTTTCCTTTCATGCTATTCAGGATTCAGCTAAAAGGAACTCCTATGTTCCTTCTCCTATCTCCTTGGAGTAACATGTATTCTTATTGTTTCCTGTATCTAGAATGTATTCCAGAATGGTTATCATCCCTCAATGTTCAGCTCATTGTCCATTGCCTCTTTTGGGCCTTTCCTGGTACTGGTAGCTCCCTACTAATTCAAACATTCTTAAAGCTCATTACCTATCTTTGTCTCTTTGAATTTCCATCCCCCTGAATCTTGCATTAAACTCATCAGTGTTCATGTTTTATCCTCCTAACTCACTCTTAGAATATAATATCCCGGAGGCCAAGGGCCTTATTTATTTATCTATTTTAATTTTACCTCTGTTACCTCAATACTTATCAGAGTGCCTTGAACGTTAAAAAAAGCCCATGATTTCATTGGTGGATGGAATTCCTGATGAGGACACTCCCTTCATTATGGATTATTGGAAAATTGCCATTTTATAGAGTTTTCCTAAGAGGTTAAGTGACTTAACCAACATCACATAGACAGTATGTATCTGTCATATTTGTAAAGTTTACTAATTACTGAGGGAGAAAAACTCCCATTGAAAATAAAACAATCAGTTCTGGGTCTTGAGAGCTGGTCTGAGCTTACTCTAAAACACCCCTAACTCATAGTACAGCTTGAAGAGAGCAAGACTAGAAGTGGAAGTCTAAATAAAGACTTTCTCTAGACTACTCTGGAGGGCTCCTGTAGGAGGTGATTCTGTTAGTACTTTGTTATATTATTACTAAGGCTCATCATAAGGTAAGGTAATGGAGATGCCATGACCTATTGATCTAATTATGCCATTAAAGAATCAACCTATTCTCTAGAAAGTGATGGATCTCTTCATTATGATTCACACATTGCCCAGAAGCCTCTGACTTCCTGGAATTTTTGTTAAAAATTGTAAATCTCTTAGCAATCATTTTCACGTACTACAATTTTCACTAGCAATGGAGGAGGGGAGACCTGTAAACTTATTAATGTTTCATTTAAAGCTCTCTCAATGTATGTTTTTTTATTATATTAAAACATCCTGGAGAACATATCAAAAGGGAATGAGAAATATGGTGTTAGAGCTGAGGCATCATCTTGGTATATCATAGTGTGTCATTTTATGTTAAAAATCTAGGGAAGTTTAAGGTGGGAAAGAATAGTAATCACTGGGGGTTCCGTGAAATACCATCACAGAGGGAGTTACACCTGAGCTGAGCCCTGGTGGTAGGAGAATGTTACAGTTTTTTGGGGTCAGGCTGTATAGGTTTCACCTATACCCTTCCTCAACAGGCTTCGGGCATCCCCGGCTCCTAGCTTCTGCTTTCTCCGGGAGAAACAGCTGCACAGAAAACTTAAGACACAGGGCTTGCTTCTTGCTACTTTCTCTTAGGCTTGGTGTGGCTGGAACTCCCTCTCATTCTCTAAGCTTGGCCCGGCTGGACTTTCTCTTCTTTAGAACACAACACTTGCCTCTAGCCACGTTCTCTAAACTTGGTGTGGCTGGACTTCCTTCTGCCTCCGGGTAGCCTGTATTTAAGTCCTTTCTCCAGGGCCCCTTAGGGCCCCTCCCCTGGCCTTGCCCTCGCCACAGGGAGCCAATCCTGCATCACCCCAAAGGTGGAGAGATAATCCTGCTTATTGCAAACAGGTGCAACCTTCCCATTCTGCCCCCAGGTGATCACCGGCCTCCTGTTAGCTGAGGACCAATACAACCCATTACCAACAAGAGCCCCAACAGGAGAACAATCTTATTCTTTGTGCTTAGGACAGTGTTTGATACACAGTGTCTCATATCTTGGGGCTGTTTAGTTGACATTCACAGAAAGGATTTGTGATTTCTTGATCATGTGGGAAAGTTTAGGCTGGGAATTTCTTTCACTGATTTAAAACACCTCTTTTTCTCTAGAGAAAGGACAGAAATAGAACCAATGGTTAATGGCCCTGAATTAGAGAAGTGGTTGGAACTCAAGTTGTACATTTAGGAAGTATGTCCAATTTCTCTGAGACTTTAGTTTTATTTGTCATCTTGGGTTGAGACAAACTAGAGATACAGGGATGGAACTACCTTGACACACAGGTTTAGGACCAGAGAGCAAATGGCCATGTAGTAAAGATGACCAGATTCAGGGACCTAACAAAAACTATTTATAAGCTCTATAATCCACAAGTATTGGAAACAGGTAATTGGTCCATTAAAGGGTGAACTAGACAAATGATTTGGTTTGTATAATCTACTTCAGGGAAGCAGTAAATTAAAGTCTCTTGAGGCAGCTAGGCTTCTGCATTCCATAGCTCTTTTCCTCTAATTTACTCTGTAGGCTGCATCTTGTAGTTCCTTGTAGCATCTTGTAGTATCTCTGTCCCTGAACCCCAATTATTGACTAAATTAAGCTGACAGACATAGCTAAGGGTTGTTATATTGAGGGCCAAAAAAAAAAATCTTTATATCAGTGTTTCCTAGAAATTGACCAAATTATTTATTTCACTGCTATAACATGACATAATCCTTTGGCTGAGGTGATTCTAGAGATTGGATTTTTTCTTAAATACCTAGGAGCTGAACTCAGATTCAGAAAACCCACAATTTGTGTGCCATATCTGACACATACTTCTTAGTACCCTGAATACTCTCTGACTTTCAGTCCAAGAAAGAGTGTTTATCTACATTGACAGCTTAAGTTCCTTGCCATGAGCTCCCTATAATAATTAAATCACAGATCTGGTTTAAAAAATGCAATGTATAAATTCATGAACATATTAAAATGTCATCATATCTTCTTCACCCCACCCCTATAACTGGACAGCCATCTTGCCAGTCTATATTCATTTATACTTTCCTGATGAAGAATCAATTAGGTTTGTCTAGGGACAAGTAAGGCAAAATCCTTATTTTTGATACAATCATAACCATGTTAGAAATAATTCTTTTATCTGACTAATAAAAAATGTGCCCTGTACCATCTGTCCTGAAACTAGTTATTATCCATTGACTTTGTTAATAGAAAACCATGGATTCAGCTCTAGTGGCCAAAGGAGAGCTTTACTCTTTTAAGAAATTTTTTGCCTTATTCATTAAGAGAAAATTTATGAATTTTACACATGAAGGTCATATAAAAATCTTATATATGGAAGTTAAAATTATAGCTACTGCCTGAAAATATTAGTTATTGCATTAGATTTGATAAACCGCAGATTTATTGTATTCTCATAATGAAGGGTTAAGCAACTCACTTCAAAATCTTAAGAAAATAAATCTATAAACCCTACAATATCCATCAGGGGAAGAAATCTCATTATTATGTTGCATGTTCTCACATTTAAGGAATGGCATTCCGTTTTCAGTAAACCATTTATTATTTTGTTAAAAGTAATTTGGGCTCTTTATTTTTCATGCAGTCTTATTCGAATTTTATATTGTGGTGCTAATATTATTTTCACCTTGTTTGGCACTTACATTGGTAAGTCTAACCCTTACATTTTGAAATGTGCAAAGCATAAAAATGTTAACAACAGCATTGTGTTACTGATTAACAAAGGCACAACCTGACCTTCTAATTTAACAGTAGTCCAGTCCCATTATAAATATAATCACATTACATATTATATATTATTCCCCAAAGTCCTCAGGACTAACCACTCAGGGTAACTCTGCTGCCCATTGTTGTACTCTAAGCTCCCTGTAATTCTCACCTGTTCATCACAGACAAGTTCACCAACAGTCACCTCCTGCAGTTTAGGGGGAAGGGAGGTTGTGATACAACAAGTAGAAAATGTCAGTATCTTAATGAATTTCTCTAGACTTTACTATTCTCAGCTGAACTAGAAGCTCAAAATGAATTTTTCTCAAGTGTCTTGAAAGAAAATCACTTCAATAAAGATGGAATTTCATGTCATTTTCATTGAATCAAAGGTTTTAAATTTTCTTATAATAAATAACCAGCATCAATTTTCTACATGACATATCTTGGCAATGCTATTCCCTAGCCCTTCTACTTTAATTCAGATGAGGCAAAAGGCAGAAAAAATCCAAGAGGGCAAACAAAGAAACAGAAAAGCAAAGACTTGAAAATGGGGAGTGGGATATCTCAGAAGTTCTACATCTGAAGAGATATATCCTCTCAAGGTATTTAAAGATAAAGGATATATGAAATCAGTTCAGGGGTGGACACATTATCCTCATATCCTCTTCAGGGGGTTAGACATCATATAGACAGATAACTTCCGATATTCTAATTTCATTATCCTGGATCAGGATTGGATCTGACATATAGGAAGTTAAGTGTTTATGGTTCCTTCTTGAGGTCAACATGGGGGCCAAGAAATGTCACTTTTGAAAAGTTTTCTAGTTTCTTTACCCTTAGCTTTGAACTGATATTACTTATAATCTTATAAAAATATGGCTGATTTGGCTGTAAATTTTTTCTAATTGAAGGGAAATTCTGAATTTCTTACATTTTTATTTTAAAAGTAATAGAATGGCAGGATTATTTTATATTATGTATTGTCCCTGGCATGTATGACGTTGCATTAAGTTTAAATGTTCATTGAATTGTTATAATAATATAATGGTTTCTTCTTAACAATAGGTTAACTTAGAGTTCTTTAAGGCTTGCAAATTACTTAGCCAACAAAAGCCTTGTGAGAAAGACAGTAAAAATTTCATGAGACACATTTTATAGATGCGCAAAGAGGTAAAGAGATCACCAATGGCTAATGAATTATGTAGACAGGATTTAAATCCAAGTCTTTTGATTCTTTTCAGTTTATTGCATGTTTACACCTTGTTGTAGCCAGGTATAAAGAGAAGAAATATGACTGTGGAAGACTGTTGACTTAATTGTTGGAAGTTCCTTGAGGAAAGGGACTGATTTTGCTTTTTATTGTACCTTCATTGGTTAGCACAGTGCCTAGCACACTTAGCACTTAGTAAAAACTTTTTAATTGATCACTGTTGGTTGATCAAGAACGTTATTTGAAGTATTTTTCATCATTTTTAAAATAAAAGAATAATATTCTCCACTTATAATGTAAAACTTATTAATTATAAAAGTAACCAATACTAATCACCTAAAATTCCCTGGGAAAATGCTACATGTGTTATCTTAGGCCACATTGCCATGAAACAAGTCCATTTTGTTAATTTTTTATAGAGTCTATCATTTGTTTTCATTCCCTACATAGGAAATCACAAAACAAATGAACGATAATTTAAAAAAGCAAAAATCAAGTTCAAATATTCAGCTTAAGGGTCTTCCTTGTATAAAGTGTGTCTGAATTGTAATAGGAAAGACATACTTTGTTTTGCTCATGATACCATTGAAATTATTTGAATAAATTTTGCATTTTCCCAAGATTCAGGTAGGTGTGTCCAAAATAGTGATGAATCCCTCGAACACCTTTCCCTAAGAACAAGAAGAGTATAGTTCCTTCCAAAATATCACCAAGATATTTCAGTGTAGAGAGGAGGAAGAAAAAAAAATGACCATATAAACTTTCTACAAGCCCAACGCTGATTCTATTTATAAGTATTTTTGCAGGCATTTTATGTCTCTAAAAAATGACCAACTAAATCTATTTCTGAAATGCCAACATTATTCATTTAATAAAATCAGCAAAAGCAGTTTTTGGTGTCATATAGGGAATCTCTTTTTCATTTTTCACCATCTTGTTATGATATCACTTGGTCAACAGTCTTTACTTCAGTTCTGGCCTGGGTTGGCTTGTTGCAAAGTGATAGGGAAAGAACGTTAGAAGTGAGGTAATAGTAGGTTACATGACATAGAGTGGTTGGCTTTAATGTTGGGTTCCTTTACTCCATGTGTCAAGTCAGCTTTATGCCTCTCCACATTGATTTATGGTATTTCATTCTGGATGTGGAGAAGCTACGTCAATTTATTAAACATCTAAATGAGAAGTAATGAAGAAATGAAAAATAGTAGCTTGAAATCCAGGCTCAAATCTAGGAAAATCTGACTTCAAATTTTCTCTACATCACAACATTTCATTGCCTTGGATAGCTCTCAAAGAATTCCAGAGAAGGTTTTGAATTGTTTAGGCAGAGTAGTTCCCTCACCTATGTAGCACTGCTTCTTCTTAGGACGCTTGAAAAAGCATACATTATATTTTAAGAAAAGGACACATGATTCTTTCTTACATGGTGACATCCTAAATAAAAAAATAGAAATAAAAAACAAAAAAGGAAGGAACATGGCACATTTCTTTGGTTATCACTAAAATGCAATTAATTATTTTACACTGATCCTCAGATTTTGGATCATACTTTTACAACTATATGGTCACTTAGAAGTTATCTACTAATATTCTGGTTTCCATCCCCACAATTTTACAGAGATCCACACTACTTAAGAGACTTACTCAAGCTTATACCAGGGTAGAATTAGCATAAGAATCCAGGTCCTCTGACCCCAAAGTCATTGCTCTTTTCACTAAATCAAACTTCCTCTATTAGTGGCATGTTGATTATTTCATAACAAGATTCAGTCACGTGTAGTCATATGACTAGTTTAGAGACATGAATAAAAGCAGGAATGAAGTGAGTTCCAGTTGATCATAGCATTTCATTTCATACAATGAAACATTTTGATCAGAAGCTGGAAAACCAACAGTTGGGTTCAAATAGTATATTTGACAGAAATGCCATTTTGGATAGCCTAGTTTCTAGCAAAATGTCAAATGAACGACCTTTTTCTTCACCAAAATGGAAAGTTGTTCTCCTGGCCACAGACTTAATGGAAAAATTTCAGATTCTTATGATGTTCATTTTGAAAGTTCTTCATGTCTGCTGTATAGAAGGATTGGTTGTGCATTTGAAAAAAGTCACTTTACATGCAGAAAGTATCACTTAAACATAGCAGAATGGAAATTATTTTTCTCAGATCTTTTAGAATGCAATCCCTGTAGACATTCTATCCTTGTAAGAACTCATCTTTACCTTCTATAAGAACAACTCTCATCTAGTTATTTTAAATTGGTTGCAAAACACAATTATACATAAAGAACCCAAGCAAAGGGCTCCATCAAATGCACTAGAGCAGTAAATACTGTTTTCAATTAAATGTTAATCTATGGTATATTATCTCACTGTCCAAGACCTAAACAGATTAATTTTAAAGAAATTTGCATTCACTTCTAATTCCACAAACTGATTCCAAAAATGTCTCCTTGGTGCAGATTTGTTTTTCCTTTACTATTTATAATGAATTAACTGAAGTTAGACTATATGTCCTAACCTTCCTCTTTACTTTGACATATAACAAATGTTGTTGGTAAAAATGAAAGGAATTAGCACTATTTGAATTTTCTCAACATAAATACACATTTAATTATGATTAGTGGAATAGGATGCTTTAAAATATAGCAATATTACTGTAATGTTTAAACTAAAACTGGTAATGTCTGCTTAAACATTGATCATAGTCTCTTAGCTTTTTCTATTTTATCTATATCTCTCTATATGTGTATATACATATACACATATACATATGCACATGTTTTCTGTATGCATATATGTGGGTGCATGTTGTTACAGGGATATATATCTATATCTACATATACATATAATATTAGATATAGATATTGTCCAAACCTGTGATGTCACTGGGATACATAGTTCCTATAGAAGAAACTTCCTCTAGTGCTATTGTTCTGCAATTTAGTTTTATAGAGTTGGATTGATTTTACTTTAAAAAAATACATATGTACATATTTGTATATATACACATGCATGTGTGTAGATGTACACCACACACGCACATCATATGTATCTGTGCATGCACATGCATTGTCATAGGAACACACATAAATCTAAATAGATTTGGACTAGATCATCTTAAGGTAAACAATAAATACATTAATATGTGTATACAGACATGTATAGATTACATATACATGGACATGTAGTGTACACACAGACACATGCATATATGTGTGTGCATGATGTGCCACATATGTACATATTTGCATACACATACATATTTGCAGACATACATATGAACCTAGAATGGTAGGGCTGAAAGGATAGAACTTACATAATTATCAAATCCAAATTCATCTTAAAGATGAAGGGATTATTTTAGTGTTTAAATGACTCCTCATCACCTCTTAGGCAGCATGATTATAATGGTATGAGTACAGAATTTAGAATAAGATTATTTGAATTTGAATAATGACTCTCCAGCTTTTCAGCTTTGTGACCTTTGGCAATTCCATTCATCTCCACTGGTTTATTCTGCAAACTGGAAAATGGTCCTCTGTTAAATATTCTTGCTGTCCTTCTATTAAAATGATCCAAAATATGACATTTCCCTACCAGACTCATCTAGATTGAGATGTGAACCTAATCTCAACAACTCCTCTCTATTTTCTCTCATACCATTGGCAGTTTATATAGAGTAAAAGTCCATGTGAAAAATGGAATTGTGTGGATTCACACACACAATTTTACCTCTTTTAATTTATTCAATTTTAATACACACACAGGCATAGAGTCTGTGTGGTATAGAAGTGGTTGGTGGAGGAGATTATGATTTCCTTGTTGCCAGAATAATTTAGTGATTCAGAGGGAGTTCCTGACAAAATCCACCCTCAATGTTATAGATTATTCACCATATGATCAGCCTCCATATAGACCTCAGATGTGTGCAAGGTCAGGCCAAGTGATGTGAAGAAACCATGCAATGAATTAGAACAGTGAAGACAAGTTATTGGGGGTGATTTATAGGTTTATTTTATTTTATACTTCTTGATCTCTATCTTAATTGGCTTTCTACTCCCTCCCAATTCACCAAAAATTATATTATAACTTTTACCTTTATTTTGCCTTTCCAGGTCTTCGAAAAAGAAGCCAGTCAACAATCACTTTTAAGAACCTAATTTGTGCCAGCCATTGCACTAAATGCTGAGAATAAGAAAAGGGGAAAATTGTCCTTACTCTTAAGGAGGTTACATACAAAGGCCAAGCATTTTGAAATAATTGAAGAAGTGATTTGATGCTGGCACTTATGTCAAATTTACCAGTTTGTAATTTTTCATTTATTTACTTTGATTCATTGCTGCTTGATATAGTGAGAGTGCCAATATGCCCAGTACTAGGGCATTTGGATTTATGCTCAACATCCTTGTTTCCTTTTGAACACTCAGTCATGGTTCATTCCACCAAGTTTTTAGTCTCCTTGTCAGTCATTTGAGAGTAAATTTGTAAATCAGACAGCTCACCTATCTATTATTCTTGTTATGTGACCATCCAGCATTTCTTTGGGCTATTTATTGCCTTCTGGGCACCTGCCACCCCTACCTTCAAGGAAGCTCTTTATTGACAAAAGAACACATTCAGAAAGATGATGTACATGATTTCTCTATGTGCATTCAACTTTCTGTTTTCCATTCCTCATTGTGACTCATTATTCTGACATGTCATTCATTGCCGGAAAACTCTAGATTTGAATATTTCTGTTTTGATTTCAAGGACAACACCATCCTCTGTATTCTATGGATGTGACTAAAACTAATCCTAGGTACTTTGTTTCCTTACTGAAAAGGATTTTATTTAAAAATTTTGAATATATATTCATTAATGATATTGGTTTGCAGATATTCTGTGTTTTGTTCTTCTCTGGTTCAGGTATCAGGGCTATATTTGTCTCATAAAAGCATTCTGGTAAGACGTTTTTCTTTTCAAATTTTAAGAATAATTTGTGCAATCACGGGCACTAATTATTCTTTAAAAGTTTGATAGAAGTGTCCTGTGAAGCCATTAGGATAATGAGGTTTCTATTTGGTAGTTCCTTTGTAGCTAGTTGTATTTCCTATTCTGAGACTGATTCATTTAAGATCTTTATTTGGCTTTCTGTTAATTTATGTACTTTATATTTTTTGAAATTATTCCTATATTTCTTTTGCATTCTAAATTTTGTTAGCATTTATTTGTGCATAATAGGTTTGGATCATTCTTTTTATCTCTTATAGTTTTATTGTTATTTGTTTCCTCTGTTAACACAAATGATCCCTTATCACACTTATTTTACAAAGTGGTTAATAAAATAACTGTAAATTTCAGTTCAATTCCATCCAGTAAACACTTACCAGATCACAGAATTTTAGAGAGGAATCTCAGTATTGAGATCCATTCTGGTCCAACCCATTCTCCAAAGGACATCCTACTCTAAGATAACACAAATATGTTCATTCAGCCTCTGCTTGAAATCAATAAATATGGGAAAACTCAGCTGCTTACTAAGACAATCCATTCCATTCTACCTTTGGACTACCTCTCATGGTGCTTCTTTCCAGACATCATTAGGCATGATGCTTGTTTGTAACTTCTATCCAATGCTTTTTTCTCTACCCTCTGGGGCCAAACAAAACAAGATTCATACCTCTTCCATATAAAAACCCCTTGGCTACTGAAAGATATCTACTATGCCCCAATTGAATCTTTTCTATCCCAGAGAATGTCCATTTAATAGTCGACTGATCCTCCTATGGTATGAGATCAAGGCTCTTCACCATCCTGGTTGCCCTTCTCAGGATGACCTCCACTTAAATAATACCCACATTAAATTGGGGCATCCAGAACTGAACATGGCACTCTAGATATTGTTGGACCAGGGGAAAGTACAGAGGGACAATCACTTCCTTATAGTTGGAAGTGTTGTGTAGAGAAATAAGAGTGAGCCAAGACCTGAGTTCAAGATAAATTTAAATATGGATTTATTGATCAAGAGCGTGACTGCCAGAGTTCTCACTCAAATTGGCAATGATTTCTGGATTTTCAGATCTTGGTTTTATAGGCTAAAAGCACGAAATTATAATAGGGAGGGGAGCTAGCAAAAGTTATGATGTACAGAAGCAAAGATCAGCTACTGGTTAAATCTACATGAATCAGGGGAGGATGGTACAAGGGTACAAGGGGTCTTTCCTAGAACTGGGTGGAGGGCACAGTGTGGAGGGTTATGGTTGTAGTCAGAGGAGGCTGGAATTCCCCAGGACTGGTCGAGATCATGTTCTGGGCAAGGGAGGTGAAGGCCCTGCTTGGTCAGCGGGGCAGGACAGAATCGTACTTAGATAAGATCCTTGCACCATAATGAGCCTGGTACACTGTAACGATTCAAGGAGAAAATATGAAAAACTGATGCAGAGAGACAGAGTCAGGGAACACCTTGAGCAATATGCCCAGACATGCCTTAAGAAGTTTCAAGCTAAAATATAAAACAGGGACAAAGACAGAAATACAAAAGTGGCTAAATGGTGGTCCTCAAGTCAGGTGGTGTGTAGTGACATGGGATTTGGGTTTGGGTACAACAGAAAATAGGATTTTCTTAAGGTAACTCAAGATCATTTCAATTTTTGTTGTTGTCATTTGTTTGTTTTCACAATATTTTTCTAACAAATTGAGTTTGAAAGCCCAAGAATGCATCTGGATTTTTTTTTCAGAAAAACCACTCACCGTTCCTCCTTGATCTTGAAATTGTAAAGCTGGTTTTATGAACTCAAGAGAAATTTTTTTCACTTCTCCCTATGGAATTTCATCAGATTAGATGCAGTCTAATGCTCTACCCTGCCAAGATCTAGTTGGATCTCAATTCTGTCATCTAACACACTTTCTATTCTTCCTGACTTTGTGTCATTTGCGAATTTTGATTATCATGCCATTTTTCACTTTATGCAAATCATTGATATAAATGCTAAACAGCACAAGGCCAAGTATAAACTACAGGTTTACTCTATCTCTTGCTGATTTGAGCCATGAACTCTGTAAGTTCAACCATTCAGACACTTACAAAACATGACTATAGCATCACTTAATTCACATGCATCTATTTCTCCCCTACCACATCACTGTACTTCTTCAGAGATTCACCATGCTCAGGTAATAATCTCTTTATCCTGAAAGATCACTTGAGCTTTGGAATTCTCATCTCAGAAGTATCTTCCTCTCCTGAGGTCTCTCTCTCTCTCTGATTGGATGACTCTTCCAGGAATTTCTATTCATTTTTCACCACATTCCCTTTTCAGCTTCCTTTTAAGTGCTGTATTCCTCATTAGAATTTTAAACTCCTTGATGATAGGTATTGTCTTTCTTTTCTTTCTTATATTTATATTCACAGTGGTTAGAGCAACGACTAGCACACAGTAAGCTAGCAAATGTTTAATAGTTGCTTGTTGGATTGAAAATTTATTAAAGGCTTTGCTGAAATCTAGGTAAACTGTTACAAAGGGGAATAAGGTTAAGTCTCATGAAGCTACATGAGTTCCTTGTCATCATTGCTTCCTTTTCCAAATGCTCAATAAACATCTGCTTAATGATTTGTTCTAGGATTTTTTTTAGGAATCGAAGTCAAGCTCACTGGTCTATTCTGTTCTCTTTGTTACAAGGGAAAGGGTTATTTTTTTCAGCTCTGGGATTTTATTTCCTATAATTTTTCAAATATCACTGATGATGTCTCAATAATCATTTCTTCATGTTCTTTTGGTATCCAAGTGCGTAGCTCATTTGGGCCAAGTGATCGGAATTCATCAAAGCCAAAATCATCAAAGACTTTCTTACTATTTCTTCACTTTTTTGTCCATGAATTATCTGTTAGCCATATTCCTTCTATAATTTGCTATTTAAGGATTATCCTCCTTGGTAGAGAAAGCAGAAATGTCAACTACATGCAGAACTACTGGTCTTCTATCCATTGGAAGATGATGAGCCAATGTGATTTTTTTAAGGATATTATATTTAGGGTTTCAGATGTACTGTATTAGTGATGTTATTAAGAATTGTCTTTGACTTTTTAGCTTCTTGTGGGCATATCTATGCCTATTAATATGTTTTTATGGATAACTGAGTTTGTTTGTAAAAAACTTTCCAAAGTTCTTTTTCCTCCCCTCCCCTTCCCTTCTCTCTCTTTCCTTCTTTCCATCCTTCTCTCTATTTTTCTTCTCCTCCTCTTTTATTGTTATTTATCCCTTCATCTGAATATCTCATGTCCCTAGTTATTGTATTAATTTCTTGAAGGAAACAGCATGTTTAAGATGATTATTTTTTTGTATCTTTAGTGTTTAGCAGTTCATTTTGCACATGTTAAGAAGCATTTATTATTGATATCATGATGAGATTCGATGTGTTGTTTTTTCTCCTTGTTTTCAGATAGTCTACTATGAGTCTTTGAAAAATACATTAACTAGAATATTTGAGATGATTGTGTGTTTGTGTGTGTTTAGAAGAGTAGATATACAGAGGGTTGAAGAAAAACAAAAAAAATCAAAGGTGTTGATTTTTCAATGTTTTTTAAGGAGAAAAATAGTGACTGCAAATATATAAATCAGATTCATTTTGCTTTGGTAATGTTTTGCACTTCAGCAGAACTCTGCAAAAATCATTAGCACCTTTTTATCAAATTTCAATTCACTACTGTTTTTACCATCTGTTAATTATCTATTTTGATGTATAGCTTTTCCTAAGTTCATCGTCACTTAAGAAAATGTACAAATCACAAATTTCCAAAGTGACAATTAACAAACAACAGAAGAGTGCATTGTGCAAAACTTGAAACTATCACACTGGCCAATGGAATAATAAGGAGTGAGGTCTCCTAGAATAGTCTTTCTGGCTTCATGGAATGAACAGACATTCAATAAAGCAAGACTTGGGGAGTATCGATTCAAATCAACAGATCTGGAAAAAGTCTCAAAGAAAGTTGGAACGATTATGAAATAATGTGGCCTTACAGATTTCTGGTTTCCTTCCTGTGGGAAGTCTTTTTCAAACCATAATTGAACCTGAGAGGTCAAATGAAATAAACACAATTGTGTGCGACATTCCAAGGCACCACCATTTTCTTCCTTGAATATATTATTGTTATTGTGGAAAATGCACTGAAGTCCCAAAATGTCTATCTCACTACATGAGAATTTACAATTCATTAAAAAAAAACAATCTTTCCCTTACCTTGTCTCTTTTTCATTGTGTGCTGCATTGATGAGTATAGTGGCTCTGGAAACTGCCCAACATATTGTTGCTGTTCAGATGTCAAATAATTATTATTATCATCACAGTTATTGTCACCCTCAAAAACTCTGCTAATAAGCTCTGATGAGGAGAAGTGCAGGGGTGAAAAAATAATCATTTTTATATGATCCCTGTAAAGAACCAAATAAATGAAGGCAGCTCTTAGAGCACTCCACAAAGCAGTTGTCAGTGTTTCATTTTGTAAAAGAAAGTCCTTTCTTTTCTTATTAGTCTAAGGCCCTGTTTACATTTACTTGAGATAGCAGATGATTTATGAACCTTGCCCAGCTTATGTTGTCATCTCCATGCCCTCATGCTACACATGTAATCTCATACTATTTTCAACTACATTAGAACAAAACAGCTGAAGAATCATCTTTACAAAGGCCACTAAAGGTTGTGTATTGAAAGGTAAAGGTAAATATAGATGGAGGGGTTATCTTTTTTGCATTTTCATATCATATACTGAGAGTCTTTTTCCCCTGACATGGCATAAGTTACATCCTGAAAACAAATTGGGGGGATATTGGAAGTGGGGCACATTCCTTTAATTCACTAGATTAGTGCTCAGCACACTGAAATGGACTGTAATATGGCTTTATTCAACCAATCAGCACATATTTATTAAATACATATTGTGGTCATGACACTGTGAGGCAATGGGGGAGTACAAAGGATTATGAGGCAGGAACTCTACTCTCTAATAATTAACTATTTAATTCATAGGATCATATATTTCAAGTTGAAGGACCGAGTCATTAATTCCAGTCCTTTCATTTTGATAGATAATGAAACGATGTCCTGGGAGTTTAAGTGACTTCTCTAAAATCAGACTTTTATTTTTAAAAAAAGTGGCTAGAATGTGAAATCAGATGCTTTGCCTCAAAATTCAGCATTTCCACCACTTTATCCTTCTTCTAATAGTCCATTGGAAAGAGCACCAGTTCTGGATTCAGAGAACCTGAATCAAATTCTGCCTTTGATGCTTCCTACCCTCATGACCTTGAATTAGCCACTTTACCACCTTGGGCTCCTCAGTTTCTCAATTTTCAATATGTGGATTAGTTGGTCTTTGAGGCTCTTTCTAGCTCCAGATCTATGATCTACAATCTCATTCTAAAAGTGGAAGACTGTACAATGTTCAAAAGGGCTGAACTTACTTCCAAGTAGTTATTTGTCAACTCTTAGAATCTGGTATTGGTTGTTTGTATGTTTTTTTGTTTTTTGCAATTCTTATTAACTGTTAAAATAGTATTTAGTGTCCATAAAGGAACTATGCAGTCATTTCTAATTTCTAATCTAAAGTAGATAAACTGAGTACAGAAATGTAGAATTTATCTCTGCTTTAATAATAATGTTCAGGAATAAGACCAAGCATCCTTTCTGATGTTCTGAATTGACCCATAATGTAATTGACTTGTGAATCTTCATACAGTATTTTTAGCTGAAGAGCCTCTCTTTTTGTGGATAACTTGTTCTGTCTTACCTTTTCCCATGTGTAGGAGGAGGGTTTCCATAAGGTTGCATAGGGTCACACTAGATATTGTTTGACATTTCTTTCCCACTTAACACTCAAAACTTAGGACTTTTTCATGTCATTCTGTAGTTCATAATCTTGCTACCTAAAGACTGAAACAACCAGAGTCAAGTAGTAAGAAGGATCTTAGAAGAAGAGAAAAATAAAAAACCCATACCACATGAAAATATTTTTAGAAGAGGGTGTGTCACTTTAATCTACGAATATCAATCAGATTTTTTTTTAAGTAAAAAATGTTCGAATCACAAGGGGATCACATTAGCTGGGGTATCAGAAAATTTGAAGTATTACCATAATAAGAGTAAGCATAAATCAGGGCTGGTTGAGTGGTGAGAGAGGTGAGTGGCTTCAGGAATAAAATAGTGCATGGGGTGTGTGGGTGTGGAGAGAGAGAGAGAGAGGGAGAAACAGAAATGATGACATAGAGAAAGAGACAGAGAGGCATAAAGGGAGAGAGAGAGACAGAGAAATGGAGAGAGGCAGACAGAGAAGAGGAAAAGTACAGAGAAAAGAGAAAAGAAGGAAATGAAAAGAAAAGAAAGGAAGAGAACAGAAGAGAGAAGAAAGACAAGAGATAAGAAGACAGTCAGACAAGACAGACAATACATATGTTTCTGTGTAGGAAGCTGTAGAATTTGAACATCTACTACGTCTAGCCTACCTGGGTCAAGAAATTCAAGAGCTATAACTTTCAGGGTCCAGAATCTACTAAATAGGTATCACCACCAAATCTATTAACCAGAAGAGCCGTGCTACAATCAGATCTCCAGTTCAGGTGTAGGTCATTGACTTTTCTCTTGATTCCCAACCTAAATTCAGCATCCACTATGAGAAACTCTATCCCATCTCGCATATTCATAGCAAGAAAGGTAGTTTTAGTTCTTTTCTTCTCCAAATGTCCAAACCCTACAACAAATGAGAAAATGTCATAGTAAATACCAACATTTGAACCTAGGCCTTCCAGTCCCAGACAGGGATTCACAAAGTGTTTTGCCTTCTTATGTGACACTTAGCAAATTCAGTAAGAGTGATGAAATGCCACAAGGAAAACGTTTACAATCAATTTTTATTTCCAGTTCAATAGAAATTAGATCATGGTCCTTAGATTGCAACAGGCTATCTCATATCATTTTAGATTTTCCAGTTTTAATTTAGCAGGTATGATACTTCATTAAAATGCTTCAGAGACTCTATTTTCTATTAAATCTTTTCCCACCTATCTGATTGCACCTTCTCAATATTCTTTGCTGGTTGTTCTTCCACTTCCCACTTCCTAAGCATGGTTGTTCCATTGCCACACTCCCTTGGCCCTGTCTTGATTCCTCTTCTTTTTCCTCTCTCTGTTCTCTCCCATGATGGTCACACCCTCTCCAATTTATTACAAAAATCATCTCTTTGTAAATGGTTTCCAAATCTGTAATCCACCCAATCTGTCTCTTGATTACCAGTTTCATATCACTAACTGCCTTCTAGGTATCATTTGGATGTCTCATTGGTATCTCAAACTCAGTATGTCCAATATGAGACTTCTAATCTTCTTCCTTAAACTTATCCCTCCTACAGATTTTACTATGCCCGTTTGGGGTCCTATGAATACTCACAGTTATACAGTTAGCACTCCAATTCAGAGCTTTGTTATATTTTCCTTTGACAATTATGTTAATAGTTAACATTTGGGTAACACACTAGTTAAGGCTTAGAAAGAGCTTTGTGCATATTATTTGATCTTCACAACAATTCTGGGAAGTAATATGCTATTATTATTATTCCCATTTTAAAAAATGAGGAGACTGAAGTTGAGAGAGTTTAAAGTGACTTGACCAAGTTATTATATATAGGAGGCAGAATTATTGCTCAGTTTTTTTCCTGACCACAAATCTAGCACTCTGTCCTCCAGCCACTGTAATAGCTTTTTACATGGTTACCCCTTCATCAAATCTGTCTTCACTAATTTTCCTGAGACATAAATCTGGCTCTGTTATAACTATGTTAAACAAACAAACAAACAAAAAGAAACAAACAAAACCTTCAATGGTTCCGTACTTCTTTACTATAAAATATCAATTCTTCATTCTGGGATTTGAGAACTTTATAATCTAGGTCCAATTTACCTGTCTAGCCCTAATATATATTACTATCCTTCACACTGACTATGTTCCAGCCACCTAAATTACTAGCTTTCCTCTGAATTTGACATTCAGATTCTCACTTTCTTTGACTTTGCCCAAGCCATTCCTAATGTCAGAAATGTACTCCCAAATAAAATCTACTCATTTAAATCTGTATCTTCCTTCAAAGTTCTGCCATAGTGCCACTTTCTCTATTAAACCTTTGCTGAAGCTTTTCTCATCAGCTATCTATTTACTTTGTATAGTGTTGAGCCTGTAGTCAGGAAGACCTGAGTTCAGATCTGGCCTCAGACACTTACTAGCTGTGTGACCCTGGGCAAGTTACTTACCTTCTTGTTTGTGTTAATCTAATGGATAAGGAAATGACAAATTATTCTGTATATTTGCCAAGACAATCCCATGGACAGTATTGATGTTTTTTGGACCACGGGATCATAAAGAATCAGATTCACTTAAAAAAACTAAATGGAAAAAACATCCTTACAAATTATTTCTTTTCAAGCAGAATGTAAATTCTTTTAAAAAAAAGAGAGACTGTTTCATTTTTATCTTTGTTTCCCTATCATCTAGTAGAGTACCTTGACTATAACTGATGCTTAATAAATTTATGTTGAATTGAATTGAGTTGCCAAATGTGGGGCCAAAAGTGCTTGGGAAGGAACAGGAGAGCATCAGGTTACTGGACCGAAGTTCACTTTTGAAGGGTCATTTCATGTGCTAGAGATGTAGTTCTAGGCCTTCTTCTGCGATATACCAGAAATATTTGCCACCTGCCTGAAAGTACCACTCTATATCCTATCAGCTCTTCCCTGCCTACCTCCTTAAAGGCATCTCTAGTGCCTCCAGATGGTTGTTCTAAGAATTGGTTCATTCTTCTCTATTTAACACACTGAACTCTAGCACTGATCACAGAGCAAAGCAGTGTATGCTATGAGTATATATGTACAGTGCTTTTAAATGTACTGTTTGTTTTGATGTGTGACAGATTATATGTGGGCCCTCCAAGGACCTAGGAGAATTGCTTCACACCACCTGTCAGAAGCATAACCATACACATGTTCCACTTTTGTTTTTATGATTTTCTAATTGCCTCCATACACACATTATAACTCTATTTATAACCATGGCTATGTGGCAGGGTTCTTCACAAATTAACCATTAGCTGGTATTTGCTCATTTTTTTTGGCCAATTGTATTAATAAAGGAGCCAGGCATCATAATTAAGGGATTGAAAGGTGACTGACGCCAAATAGCTACAGAAACTTGGAAACCCGAGTAAACTGAAAACCATGTGATTAACAGAGTTTTCTGTGAATGAGCAGTGTGTGTGTGTGTGTGTGTGTGTGTGTGTGTGTGTGTGTGTCTTTGTTCACCTACAGATTTTCTGGTTTGTGTCTAAGGTTAATCTCTGTTTAACTGCAGTATTACATAATGGCAAAAAGTTAATAATGAAGAACTTGACCATAGAAGAAAGCCCTTCATTTTCAGTTTCTCTGCATAACTTGCTTATTTATATAAATTGGCAGATCAAGAAGAATTTTTTTAAAATTCATTTCTTGTCTCAAACTTTTTTAGGAAAATTGGCCTGAATCCAGAGATGATGAAGGAATTTTGAGTTTTCCTATTGCTAATAGTAAAAGACAGTGCTATTGACTCAGGAACAAAAATCTCAATGGCTGGTCAAGGCCAAAGTTTGGAATGAATGCCTTACTTCCAGGGTTGCCTTGAAGTATATAAAAGAGGAACAGCCTTATTGTAGCTATGTTTGACCTCTATGTTGTTGAGGGGATTGGTGAGCATGGAGGAGGAATGATATATCCCAAGAGAATAATAATGTACTTTTTGTGAAAAAAGTTAATGTCTTACCTAGAAGAGAGGGGAAAAAGGTGAGAGTTTTCAATTGTGTAGAAGTGGGATTTGGTCCCACTACTCCAACTGGATTGTAATCTTGGCCAAGTCCCCTGACTTCAGGATACATTAGAAAGAGGACTGGTGGGCGGAGCCAAGATGGTGGCATAGAAGCAGCAAAGCACCACAGCTCCCACACAAACACGCTGAAAAACTCATAAAATGGGACGTTAAACAGATTTTCAAGCTCCAAAACTCTCCACAAGACAGAAGGCACATCTGTTGCTACAGG
>CM053598.1:107271390-107297846 GCA_028646575.1 Pseudocheirus occidentalis | reverse complement strand
TTCAGTTAATCTATAGCTTGTAGGTATTCTTCGAGTGTCTTGGAAGCATTTGGTATGGGAATTCTGACTGTGTTGTCTTCCTCCCATTCCATGCTTTGATCCTTTTTGTCCATAAAAGAGGATTCTAGAGTTTTATTGCTGTTCTTATTTTGCTTCCTTTTCCTCATGTTGGCCAGTCAATTAATTGGATGGTTGTTTTAGCTTTCTGGAACTCTGCTTCTAGGGGGTAAAGACCTGTCCCAAATTGCTGGGGTTTTCACAGCTGCCAGAGCTATTAGGGGGGTGCTGCAACCCCCACCAACTTTGGCTTGCTGAAAGCACACCCCAGGTCCATGACACAAGACCATGATCCGGATCCAGGCCTCTCAACGCAAGAGCCCTTGGCCCTGATAAATCATCTCAGCTCCCCTGCAAGGTCGCACTCCAGGAGCTCTGAAGCAGCCCAGTGGGGGCAGTTGCCTGTTAGAGCAGATCCTGCCCTTCCCCCACTGCTTCCTTGCCCTGGGGGCAGATTGGCCCGGACTGCTTTTCGTCCCCCAAAGTTAGCTGAAAGCTTCACTTTCACTGACCTTTCTCTAATACTTATTCTTCCTGACTTGACAGATGTGGAGATTGCTCCATGTGCTGTAGATCTGCTCCCCAAGGCAGACTCACACTGTGGCTCCTTCCACCCTGGGGCCTGGCCATGGTTTTGGTTTTGTGCTGGGCTGGCCTCGGCTCCCAGCCTGCCACATGAGTCCCTGCTGCTGTGCTGCCTTCAGCAAGAGATGTGTTTTCTGCATTTTTGTGAGTTTGGGAGCCCTAGAATTTGATTAGAGTCATATTTTATGGGTATATAGGATGTCTGTGTGGGAGCTGCAGAGCTTTGCTGCTGTGCCATCTTGGCTCTGCCCTGACAAAATGAACTCATTTTCTAGCAGAGAATAGTGATATTTGCAAAACACTCCCAACAGGTGCAATAGTTCTTACACAGGAAATGTTTTATAGTGGGAACTGCCAATCATTTATTTTTCTTCTTTAATTTGAGATCCATTTTGTGTTTGTAGTTCTGACAGATGGTAAGCACTCTTTGAATTGCAAAATCTTTCCGAGCAACTTCAAAAAACTACAGGCAACTTAGGTGACCCTTTGAATAAAGCAGTGGGCCTAGAGTCAAGAAGATGAGCTCCAGTCTGGCCTTGGCTGCTTATTAGCTGTGTGACCCTGAGCAAATCACTTAACTTTGGTCTGTCTCAGTTTTCTTAACTGCAAAATGAAGATAACAATAGCACTTATCTGGCATGGCTATTGTGAGGATCAATGAGATAATATTTTTAAAGTGTGCACAATAAAATGCATAATACCTGGCACATAGTAGGTACTTTTAAAACACTTATTTTTTTCTCTTCTCTTCCCTTCTTTTCCCATCCCAACAGTGTTCCTCAAGTGAGCCTCTTCTTTATTTAACACTCTGAGCCCAAATTGAGCATGTATTTATACAAATCTTCCTCTTCAGGAATTTTATTAAATCAAACCAAATTGACTTTTGTTCTTTTTTTTCCCTTCAGAACTCTGCAGTATTAAAATAGTAGTTCAAATAGAGAGGAAATATGTGTTTTGTATCAGGAAATCAGGTGTTCTTAGAGGTATATCGGATCTAGCTCTAACTTCTCATGAGAACCCATTGTTACATTTTAATTGTAGGAAGAGGGAGAGTAAAAGACATCCTTGTACTATAGTACTTAAAGGCAAGCTGAAGCCCATCAAGGCTATGGTTTTTATGCAGTCTGACCAACTCAAGGATATCCATAGACCATCCAGGGATATGGGCAACAAAGTTATGGAATCTATGGGCAGCCTACTGATGTTAACTATGTATAGCTTCAGATGGCTGCAACATATGGAAAGACTGTATATGCAACCTTTTATGGATAGCTTCCAACAGGTTTGACTATACCAATTGCACCTCAAGTTTAACAGTCAGCCTGTTCAAGGATATGCCACAGGGGCCTACAATATCTCCACCGCTACAGTTAGAACCACCAAGGCATCATACGCAGTATAGTCTGCATAAGGCATCCAGCCTGCTTACCCAATCTATGGGCAGCAAGTAGCAACCACTATGCCCACAAGAACCCAGGATGAGAGCAAGTCTCCTGTGACTACTCAGCCTCCATCTTTTACAGTAGACTATAGCCAGACTTAGCATAGGATATGAAAAGATAAATTACAGTTATTCATGGGTGCCAGGCAGTTACCCCATACAACCGGCCGCCACACCTCCATCCTATCCTCCAAATAGCTATTTTTCCACCCAGCTGACTAGTTATTGAAAGCAATTACTCGTAGCAGAATGTTAATGACAGTAGAGCAGCTATGGGCAATAGAGTAAGATGCTCACCAGAGAAGCTATGGGAAGCAAACCCCCACTAATTATCCATCCCCTCCCCAATTGGATGCTACAGACAGATTCTAGGTCAATGTAGTCAAAGGAACAGCTGCTTCAGGCAGCAGAGTACATTCTGGCAAGACTATCTCAGTAGCATGGGTATATATGGGCAGGATTCTGGGTATGTTTTTGCACCTGGAGAAAACCAGGGCATGAGTGGCCCTGATAACCAGAGCAGGGGAAGAGGGAGATTTGATTATGGAGGCATGAGTAGAGATGTGTGGTGAGAAGGAAGAGGAAGAGAACGAGGAGGAGGAAGAAGAAGATATGGTGGTATGGTGCTAGAGAGTGAGGTAACTTCAGTAAGCCTGGTAGACCTATGAAAGAAGGATCAGACCTTGAATTAGGCCTACCTGTAGATCCAGATGAAGACTCAGAAAATGGTGCAATTTATGTATAGGGAGTCAATGAAAATATAACTGTTGATGAACTGGCAGACTTTTTCAAACTGTGTGTGGTTGTCAAGATGAACAAAAGAACTGGAGAATTGATGATAAACATTTACTTAGACAAGGAAACTAGAAAAACAAAAGGAGATGCCATAGTATCCTATGGTCACCCACCTACTACAAAGATAGAACGATTTTATAGGAGAGACTTCCAAGATAGGAAACAACCTCCATGAACAGCATGTGAGATGGCAAACCTCCCTCAGAAGGCAGAAGGGATGCCTCTCGCTCTCTAAGGAGGTCCTTAAGGGCTAAGGGGTCCAGGAGGTTCTATAAATAAAATGCGGAAAGGCAGAGAAGGAGACAGGGGAGGTTTTCCACTAACAGGACCTAGGGAATCCTGAGGAAACCCCTCAGGAAGAGGAAATGTCCAGCACAGAGCAGGGAATTGACAGTGTCCTAATCCATGCTCTACAAACTGGAATTTTGCCTGAAGAATGGAGTATAATTAGTGTAAGGCCCCTAAGCCTGAGGGATTCCTTCTAGCACCCTTTCTGCCTTCTGGTGGTAATCATGGCAGAGGTGGCCTTAGTGACATGAGGGGTGGGAGAAGTAGCCTCATGATCAGTGGTGGGCTTGGTGGTACATTCAGGGGAGTCTGAAGCAGAGACAAAGGTGTTTCAGGGAGGCTAAGGAATGAATCAAGGAGGCTTTAGTGGAAAAAGAAGAGGAGGACCTGGCAATCTTTCTGGACCTCTCATGGAGCTAATGGGAAAAAGATGAGGAGGGTATGGAAGACACAGAAAAACAGATAAAGGCAAGCATCATCAGGAATGCAGAGGCAGGCCCTGCTAAATGCAGAATCTTCGTAGAGCTGCATTTACTACCACATCTGTTTTTTAAACCAGAAAATGCCTTAAATTTATAATTTCATATGTATATTGACCACAGCAATATGATTATTCTTGTCTGTTCTTTAGTATTTATTATCATTTGTGGAGAAACATTAAAACAAGGTGAATGGTAAGTTTCTTTCCCTTCTAAGATGGTTGTTTAACAAAGACTGAGCCAATGAAAAAACATTGTCACAAGAATGCTCAAATATCATTGTGCAGAGATTCAGAAGGAGGATTAACTATGACAATGTTAATGGCTGTGGTGTTGTTGTTTTAAAATAAAATTCCAAATGTTTATAAACATAAGCAGATTCGTTGTAAGTATGCCTCAGAAACTGGCAATTCATACAAATCAGAGTTTGATTTATTATTTGTTGATTGTCTAAACTTATGAAAGTGTTAATAATGTATATTAAATGTACAATTTCAGAGCCAAGTTGTTAAATGTTTAGCAGAACATTCCTATATTACTCTATAAACATTACTTGGTCTCCGCAGGTCTGCAGTTGAAGGCTCAGGGAATGAAGCCATCACCAGTTCTGGAGTAATAGCAACAATAATGATAATAGATATTATATGATAATATATTTATTTAACAGACATTTAATAATAATAATCAAATAGTAGGAGTAGGTATTTATATAATGCTTTAATGTTTTCAAGGTGCTTGAAATCCATTATCTCACTTGAGTCTCAAAACAACCCCGAGTATCCTTATGTTTGATTCTATTAACAAAGATTTCAGGGTGTGTATGAAATTGAATGGGGAAAAATACACCTTTATTTTCACAAATCTCAACTTGAAATGTAGCATTTCATTTAATGATGAATGTAGGCAATAAATATTATTCTGAGAAGGCATTTATCAGATTGCCAAAGGGGTCCATGACACATATAGAAAATTAAGAACCCCTGCAATAAGTAAGTTCTTATTTTACAAGTTTACATCATTCAGACTAAACAAGCTTGCTTAAGTAAAACTATAGTTAAAAGGAAGTATAATGTTATATATAGAATGCTTGTTATAGTCAAGCATGTAGTTGAAATAGTATCTGGTTTTAAGAAAGAGGAATTCAGATGAAATTCCACTTTTCTCCTTAATGGCTACTAAGTAAACTTTGTGACCATAGGCAAGTTACTACTTTTCTCTAGGTTTCACTTATTTATAAAGTGAATTGGTTGGAAGAATGACAGTTAAGGAACCTTTTGTCTCAAAAACTAACATCCTAAGAACACTGTTCGTATCTTGACTTTGTCATACAAAGGATATATGATCATGGAGAAAGCACTTAATCTCTTTCGGTGTCCTAGGAAACTTGCTGAAATGACAAATTTTGAATGAGTTTGATAATCTAAATAACTGGCGAGAGTTTCTAAACCAGGAATGCACCTGACTTATGAAATCACAAATCTAGACTCAACCCTACTCCTCCGCAATGCAGTTAGCATATATTCAAAGCAGACTAAAACACATCTTTTAAGAAATAATCTTAAAAGTGTTCTTCACTTGTTTTCCTCCTCTTTCTCCATCTTCTTTTTCTCTATAATTAGTAATAAACTTGGTTGGGATATAAATGAATCAGGAAATGCTTTTTATTAGGTACTAACATGAGGGTGAAGTTTATTACCTTATCATTTGAATGATAATGTATTTAAGACCTGAAATACTTATTAGATAAGAAAGATAGCATATTTTTAAAAGTTAAAGGAGAAATCATTTTATGTAGAAATACATAGTTCATATAATTCTAAGATGAAATATCCTCTAAACTTATATTATGCATTTGAAGTCTCTAATTATAGTCTTGAACATCAATCCCTTCAACTGAAAAGATCTTGGGTTTGCTATGCTCTCGTGGGCAATATACTGCACCTGAAATCTTCTACCCTCTTTGGAATGATACTCTTTGGGAGAGTATCTTTTCTTTTTGTACTGACTCTAGTGCGCGGTAGTAAAGAGTTTCCATGCAGTCTATTTACTGCTTATGTTCTTTATTTTTAGAGTCTTTCAAAAATGCAAAATGGTCAAAATTCATTGTCATTGCTTGTTATGGATGTAAGCCAGAAATGAGATCTCTTCCTTATTCCACTAATCAGCGTCCACCATATCTGCATGCTCATTTTCTGATGGCTGATGAGGCGACAAGGTCATTGGACATACAAGTGCTGATTTAAAAACAGACATGAGAGTGAGATCGAGGTTAGTTGGGTCTATCAGAGCTGTCAATCAATTAATGAAAATTATTGAGCAAGGACACTGTGGGGGAAGTGAACAGAAGGAATGAAAATGACCATGGAGACACAACATAGGGAAAACGACAGAACTGACTAAATGTGCTCACGTGAGTGCTAAAAACAGACATGCTCATATCACAAGTGAAAGACAGCTCTGAGAAACAGTGACTGGAATATGTTGGCGCCCACAGGCTCACAGGCTGACAGCTCTTGCCTTTTGCCCAAAGGTACACCACCGAACACTGCAATTTCTGAGTCAATAGAGAGAGAAGCAGAATGCATGCGGAATATTTTATTAAGGTACTAGTGACCAGGGACAAAGTTTTCAGGTGTTTTAAAGATGCAATTGTCCAGGCTAAAGTTTGGAGTAAATAAAGGCCAAAAGTCCATTATTCCAAATTATTCAAAGGGAAATTATATATATATATATATATATATATATATATATATATATATATTACAATTCCATTCTTACCTGTAAATAAATGGTGGATATGAATAAGAAAATAGGACAGTACTAAGGGGGCCCACAAAAGCTCACTTAAAAGCTACTCTCTCCCCACAGTACACCAAGTACTGGCACAAGACAAGAGTATACTATTTATCAGTACAAAAAAGAAATAATTTATAACTTGATCCTTGGAGGTGGGGGGGGTGCAGAGAATTTTTTTAAAGCCATTCTCCCCCCCCAAAAAAAAAGAAATGGGAAAGGAAAAAATGCCAATATGTTTGTGTGAATGAAAGATAGTGAGGGAGAAAAATGAAAAGACAGTGAAGTCAGAAGCAGGGAGATACTGACACCAAATCTCTGCAAAGCGTTCAAAATTCTCCAGCTGCCACGCTTTTAATTTGCTACCGTTCTAATTAAAATGCAAATTAAATTTATAATTAGCATCAGCCCTTTCTAAAGAAACCTCCTTGTGTGCAGCACAAACATATGGGACGATGCTATAGTGTAAAGTTTGTAAAACAGAAGTATCGGCTCAAATGGGAGGATGGACATTTTTATTGGAAATAAGTTTGGGAGCTGGAAAATGGTACAGGGGGAATCAAGCCTGATTGGCTTAATCGACTAGAGGTGGTTGTTCTTAAGGGAGGAAAACTGCCAAGTGTTTGTCTTGTTGTGACAAAAGGACTGCTGAATATGAAAGATCTGTCCCGGAGTTACTTCTTGTTGAATCAGGTGTCAAGGGTCATCCTGCATGTCATTGGTATTGTATAGATGATGCCAAAAAGGCAAAAGGGGTCAGAGCTTCTAATCAAAAAGTCTATGGCCAAAATTAACCGCTGCTTGCTTCCAGATAATTAATTTAAAAATTGATGGGAAACAAAGTACTAAACTCACATCATGATTCTCACATGTATCACATTTTAAAGGTAAGCTAGTTACCCAGTGGTACTCACAGCAGAGGGGTGGGTCAGGGTCAAAGAAAGGAGAGCTAACCAAATGCTTACTTTTGGGGGCACAGAGTTTACAGAAGTCCACAAATACAGCAAATGACTGGTTTCTTCATTGAAACACCTTTCAAAGCATGAAGCTTTGCGACACCTGCCTCAGCATCGCAGTTGTGAGAGACACATTGCAAAAGCAGCCTGGGTACCAGTGGTTCCATCTGCAGGTAGCATACGTGTAAAAGGCTTGATGACAGCGACTATGGTACAAAAGTGCTTTTCATTTTCGTAGTGTTTTGTTGAACGGGCAGTTTTGTGCATTAAAAAAAAATAAAATCTGTGATCTACAGTATAATAATTGCCTTACTTTCTAGTTCAGACCCAAGTGCTTTTAATATTCCAGGGATTCTGCTTTATCTATTAACCAGGCTCTTCATCAGATATTTTAAAATTTGAATGTAACAGGAATGAATATTTCATGGATGTGTGTTAAGCTGTTATTAAACTATAATGTAAGGCAGGATTGTAGGAATATTTTTAGAAGTCAAAAAGTCAATTAAAATGATAAGCCTGTAATATCACTATTGTGGAGCAGTACCAAAATTCATTTCATATGCATGGAAGGTTTTCAACTACCTTGCATTTGGGTGTGAAGAAGGACTGTTACATATTCAGAGGGCTGTGCACTTCAATTTCATTAGTAACACTTAGGTTCAATTTTAGGCAGAGATTAAATGGCAAGTGATGGAAAAAATTTACCTGACTTGCATTTTTTAATGGAGTATAACAAAGACAACATCACCCTATTCCAAAGGGGATGGACTTTACATAAAGTAAAGATGGTATTGTCACCTGGAAATAAAAATTTATTCCTTGGAACCTATGTAATATACCTACATAATATAATATGCGAATATAACCTATATAAGAAAGCTGACACTTTTTTGCATAAGCATAATTTGGTGTATTGAGAAGATTGGAAGGTGTTTGAAAATAAGAGAGTAAATAAAAGTAGCAAATAATAATAATGAGCTATTTATAAACCATAATTTTTATAATATGTTAGAAGATGCATTTTTCAGTACATTTTTTCTTCTAAGAATGTAGATTATTTTATTATACTTGTTATTTGTAAAAAAAAAAGTTTGGTGTGCAAAGTGTTTTTTCTTTTCTTTTCCTTAGGAAGGCAGAGGAGACTGTGAAAATGTTGGTTGATTTCTCCTCTAGAATGCAATGTAAGCAAAAATAAGCACTTGGATACTTTACCAAATTAAGTATGATGATTTCTTTCTGTAATCCTTTCTTTGTCAATGGCCATTGTCAAAAAATGAAGTTTTAAAAGTTGATTATATTGACAGACTTGACCAGGCCTAATTAGTCAAGACTTTGGCAAAGAAAGAAAAAAAAAAGATAGGTTGACCAATATTATGATGAAAATTATCTTCTGATTCACATCAGATAGAAGTTCCTTATTTCTTCCCAGTGTCAGTGTCCACATTGGAATGCTGGCAGCCTAAATAAGTCTTCTGTGCACTGGACAAAAGCCTGAACACTATGGCATAAAAGCGTTGCTTTGTTTCACTTCTAATTGTTGTCCCTCTCTTATTCAGAATATGAATTCACCTTTGTCGTAGTTTCATGAACCGCTGGGTAATCAAAATTATTATGCTGCCACCTGTTGTCTGTTAATTATTCTGAGGAGGTACTCATAAATCATAACACCGGACAATCAATCAGACTGTCAGGGTCCAGGTCAAAGGGCATGCATGGAAAGTTATAGGTCACCCACAGGGTGTGAAAGATCAGGGTTTTAGAGCATCACTCATTGTCAAGGAATGTTGAGAGAAGTGCCATCCAAACAAAAGACAAACTAAAGTACAGAAGAATTCAGGCCCAAGGATAGGGTTTGGCCTCTTGAACAAAGGGAATCAAATTGACATGTCATTACATTGCAGATCTGACACCCAGCAAGATTGTCTCCCAGTGGCGTAACTCAGACACTTTGTGTGGAAACCAGGGTTCCTTTTGGAATGTTCTACAAGGCTATGGATGTGGAACATAAAGTTAGCTTGATGCATTCATCAAAAGAAGCACAATATGTCTCCTTGCAGTTGATTGCAAGGGTGCTTTGGAATGTCTTATTTCCTAAATTAATTTGGTTTCAAGGATACATTTTCTTTGTAGTGTGACAAGAACATGAACTGCATTAAACATCTCTCAACTCATTCATAGTGAGCCTCCTGTATCTGAAATAATATAATCATGCTGAAGCAAGCATGTATTGATGGAAATCACTGATTTAAAACATGGTTAGGGGTAAATTATTTCTGATATTGTAGAAGCATCTTTAGAATAAAACATAATAAAATATAATAAGCAGAAGGCTGTAGGAGACAAAAGGAATGCTCCAGTTGTGAGAAGTACTTACTGCTTGCTGCCTGCTGTTTGAATTAACTTCCTATTAGAACGATCTTCTGTAAAATTTACTGTTAATGGCCCTGGAAATTGTGAAAAAAAAAGATAGTTGTACCAATTTGTTATTTTCTGATGGTTGAATTCAAAGGATTTAGTTATTTCTGGGGACTAATCATGGTAATAATTTTGCTGGACACAATCAATATAGTTACTCTGATCCTTCAGCTACCTTTTGTCAACTCTGATTTCTGATTATACAGGTTTCTTCTAGATTACATTCCATGACTTTGCTTGGGAATAGGGGTATACTTTTATAAGAAATGAAAGATAGAATTTAAGTCTTATTTTTCAAGGAATGTTCCTCTAAAAATTTTCATGACTCATTGATCCTAGAGCCAGAAGGGACTTCAGGCTGCCTGATTTCAGCAGGTAGGATGTATCATATTTTACAGATTGGCCAATTGAGATCTTAAGCTATTAATCTTTAGGCTCTAAGGTCATGTAAAGAATGGAGGTCAGAATAAATCTGTAGTAATGACATCAGGAGGAGGAGAAGGATGAAGAAGAGGAAAATGAGCAAGAGGAAGAAGAAGATAAGGATAAGGAAAAATAGGAGCAAGAGTAAAAGAATTATAAAAGTTTATTTCTTCCAAAGATCTGTGATCTCAGCCATGTGGGTGACTTGTCTACACCTTCTATACCATTCCTTTTCACAATCTCCTTAATATCCTTACTAAGAAACTATACAATATGCAGTGGGCCTTCTTTTAGGGATTATTATACTTCATGGAAACCAAAGAAACACTTGACTATGGCAACTCATAAAACAAAGAAAAAAATGCTCTCGCTCCAGTGTGGGTGGCATACTTCCACTTTAGGAGGAACAATGGTTAGTGGCAGCAAAGGACAGTGACCGCCAGCAGCACATTTATATAGCACTTTAAAGTTTACAAAATGTTTTCTTCCAAATAGCCTTCTGAGGTATAGATAACTTCATTAATCACAAATCAATTTCAAAGAAAGATTCTTTATCTGAGAAAAAAAACATTCTATTCATGGCTTAATTGACTTTCATTATACAAGCATTATTATTTCCATTTTTCAGATGAGGAAAGAAGAGAGATCAGGTGATGTAAGCAAGGCTATAATTCAGCACTGTATACCATTTAGGAGATGCCATTGTTAGATAAAAGTAACAATGCCTTTATAATTTATTTTAATAAAGTTTCTATTTGACTTACTGTACTCAATGCTTGACTCACAGTAAATGCTTAATAAATGCTTTACCTAATCCAAACTACTTGAATATAAGGGAGTTCATGTCAAGACTACTGACTTGTCCAGAAGAAACATCATTCTAGATTTTTGGTGGAAATCAGAATCAATTACAACATGAAAGTCTTCCTGATGTGTTACATCAGCACACAAACTTATTTGAACTTAACCTTACATTTGTATATACATATACCAAGCACTTTCCTCTTGAACTGGATGTATAAGCAATTCATTTCAGTCATGTCTTAAACTCAATGGTTTGATGAAGCCTATGGATACCCTTTTAATAATGATGCTTTAAAATATGTAACATAAAATATAAAAGATTATAAAGAAAACCAATTATGTTGAATTACACTTATAAAAATATTTATTTTAAAGCAGGTTCACAGACTTTAGATTAAAAATTCCTAAATGATGCTGCATTATAATAGAGTTTAATACAATAATATTAATGTGCTAATTAATGCTAACCCTAGAGCCTAAAAATAACTTATTTCAGGTTTCAGAGGAATCCAGCCAAAAGCCAGATTAGTTTAGGTGTTGGGAAGGCATACTTCAATGTTGATAGTAACTATCATTTACATCAATGGCAAAAAACTCAAATCGAATTGGGGGCCACTTATCAGTTCATAAGGATCCCTACAGACCACATGTTGACTTGGTTTTAAAATGTGTTATCATACATGTTTTATCATATTTTTAGGTTTTCATTTTTTACCAATTACATTTTAATCTGACTCTGTCCACACTTGGGTTATGGGCTATGCACAGCTTACTCTGTTTTTGACACCTCCGATTTACATAACAATTTTACAACATCATGTTAGTTCTTCCTCAAAACAAACTTGTGAGTTAAATTCTATTCTACTATCATCTCTATTTTATGGATGAGGAAACCAAAGCATAAAGAAGCCAAGGGTTGTGCTCCAAGTAGTGAATCTCATGTTGAAGACAGGATTTAAGTCCAGGATTCTCCTGATCAATTATCAATGTAATTATGTGGCATTATTTTGTTGAGGACAACTTCTAATGTGTGTAAGAAAAGTTAGGTAAATATAGTATGAAAGAATTATTATTTTTCTTTTACGACATCACATCAGGAGCTATTTGAAATTGACTTGTGAATTAAAAAATTACATAATTATAAAATATCCTAAATAAGTTTGAGATAAGATAAAGAGGAGGAATATAGCTATATGTTGAAAATTACAATTTGAATTATTTACACTCATTTTTATTGCTTCTAGTGATTCACAGAGAACATATTAACCTCAAGAGGCATCAATTCTTCAAGAAATAGTTATAAATTGGAAAGAGCACTTGTAATCAGAAGACATGGGTTTGAATCCTCACTTTGATATTAAATGGCTAAAAGTGGGAAATTCAGTGAATCTCAGAGTCTTATTTCTCAAATGGGGAAAATAATATTTGGATGAACTGTGTGTAAGATTTGTTGTGAGGAAATCTTTTCATGTCCCTTAAAGTACTATGTAATAGCAAGCCACTAGAATAGAGAGTTTACTACAGGCATTTACTGCAGTCGTCGCACTGAAACTAGTGACAAGTTGGGGTTCTTTAGGTTGATATACACACATTATTTAAGAACCGAAGTAAAAATCTAACAATGGAAATCCGAAATAATGCCTAGTCCT
Source organism: Pseudocheirus occidentalis (assembly GCA_028646575.1). Classification (NCBI taxonomy): domain Eukaryota; kingdom Metazoa; phylum Chordata; class Mammalia; order Diprotodontia; family Pseudocheiridae; genus Pseudocheirus; species Pseudocheirus occidentalis. The sequence goes on along the minus strand of CM053598.1, from coordinate 107,285,161 downwards.
ACTTGTGACTCTTATTTTTTTCAATGGACTAAATGTTGGGCTTATCCAAGATGGAAAATGGATGTTTGTTCTTATAGTATATGCCATCTAAGAAGCAACAGAAAATAGGCATTTAGGAATCCTTTTGACAAATGCTATTATTTTGGTCACATCAGTGGGATATAAGTGGTTTTCTAGGGAAACAGTGTTCTTTCCTTCATGCCCCTTTATCTATTTTCCATGTTTGACTTGAATAAAATAGCTTAAAATGGAATTGCTTTAACTGTGCGTGTATATCTCCTGATTTTGATTATTTCTTTCCATTTTAGTGTCCACTTTGGTCTTTGTCTTAATGACTTGATGGCCAGAGTATATAGAAACAATTGATAAGACTTTCAGATTGATAACATCATTTTTATGGTATTAAGATATAATTAATTTACGTTACATTATTTGGTATCAACGTTTTCTGCAAAAAATATTCATGATATACAGATATTAAACATCTATATAGGCTGCAAGCATGTAACATTTTAATTTTTTTTACTTCTTAAGCATATTTTTTTACCATTTTCTCCCATGTCCACATTTACAAGGAAGTCACCAAGTATTATATACGTGTATATATACACGTATATAATATTTATTATGACACCTATGGTATTCCATACATGTTGATTCAGTTTTCAAGGTTTTATTAAGTTCCTCCTAGCACATTTCTGCCTACTTATTCTTTGATTCAGAGGTGAAGAGTTCAAATTCTATCTGAATCACTCAAAACCTGTGTGACTTTGGGCAGGTTACAATCTATCTGGGCCTCAGCTTCCTCATCTTCAAAATGAGGGATTTGGGCTAGATGACTTCCAAGGTCCTTTCCAATTCTAAATCTATGATCCTATGAACAGACACTGTCACAGACTATGAGCATTTCTGCTAAACTAATGTAAATCAGTTACTACAAAGAGGAGAGTAAAAGAGCCTAGAAAAACACCTTATTCACAAACTAATCTCCCTACTAAATAAAGAGATGTGATAGCCAATATTGACACTACCCGAGACTATGAAATCACATGAAAATCTTATAGAATACAATGCTAAAAACTATGAGACTTGATAAGTGAAAATCAAGTTTAGGCAAAGGTTGATGAGATCAAGCCAAGCCAGATCATCTAGAGAGAATTTAAGAATTAAATTGGAAAGATAAAATCCAACAGACAAAAACTAGAAATGATACACCAATATTTCTATAACAAATTTGTTCCTCCATTAGTGAGGTGAAATAGAAAGCACACTACCACAGCCAGTATGGTGGTTAGCACAGGTTCTTAAAGCATAAATCCTATGCTTTACTAAAGGAAGGTAACTTTAAAGGGGTCAACAATCTTTAATTAAACATACACATATGCACACAAACATATACACATATACATACACACAAATATATATTGTAGATGCTTTTATTTGTGGATGACGTTGTCTAGAACATTGCAAATTTGCTAATTAACAATCACTCAAAAAAGTGTAGCTTAACCATCCATATGAGAAAAAAAGAGGTGGATGAAGAATGTTTATTGTCAGAATTATGCCATGATAGACATGTAAAGCTGGTCCATTAGTGCATGTATGTATGTACATATACACACCATTACATGTACATGTACACACATGTACCTATATACACTATTAAATCTTGAAACTACATCAAGACTTTTGCACAGCACACCCACACATACATTCATGCATCCATCCATCCATACATATAGATATATTTGTCAGATGCTGCAGAATACAAATTAAATGGGTTTAGAATTTAATGAGAGCAGGAGAGCAGAGCTCTAGTTCTGAAACATTGTACAGTGGTTTTGATGGCATCAAGTTTTTCCTTGAAATCAAGACGCATCTCTTAAATAGTAATGTTCCTCTGGTGATGTTATGATGGTAAAACAGTGAATATTAATGTGATTAAAGAATTAAACCTGTAGGTCACCCAACAAGCAAAGGAACTCTCTTGTCTTTCACTTACAGTATGCCAAAACAATAGCATGTAACTAATGAAATTTTTTTTACAGAGGAAGCTATGTAAATTACGTTATAGAAATCAATGAATGTAAAATAAAATGAGTCAGATATGTAGCTAGGCAGTAGTTCTCAACCTATGGGTTACGACCCCTTTGGGGGTCAAATGACTCTTTCACAAGGCTTATAGGGGTCACCTAAGATCATCAGAAAATAGATATTTCTGATGGCCTTAGGAACAGAGACACTGCTCCTCTATCTGTCTCCAGGCAGGTCCACCCACATGCAGATACATCCACATATGAGTATTAAAGGTTCATGGCATTAGGAAGGTTGAGAACCACTGAGCTAGAGGAAGGGAGACCCAACAGACAGGCCATAGACCCTTAGATTCATATCACTCAGAGATAATGAAATCTGTTGGAACTTGAGGTCCTTTGGCAGCTGTTAAATGCCAGCTTCATTCATACTCATATATGATCAAAAGTATATATGTATGTATGTATTATGTTGAACTTTTGTGCAGGGCAAATGGGAATATACAAATAGATTTGGAAGTGATGGCATAGATGGGGTATGATTTTGTACCACTGGCAGATGCACCCATAATCCCAAGGTAATGGAATCATTGCTCTATGATAGTACTATCATTATTGCCATTACCACCACTGCTACTAATAACTTAGACTTATGTACATGATTTAAAGTTAGAAAGTACTTTGACACATTATTTCTGAGGGTTTGAGTTAACCAGGAATACAAAAGCAGTCAAAATTGTATCCTCAAAGGCTAATATCATTTAGGTTGGATTAACAAAATAATTAATTCTAGAATAAGGTAAATAATAGTTTCACTTTGTTCTAGTAAGACAACATTTAAAGTATTGTATTTAATTCTGGGTGTCAAATCTTCTTAACTCCTTTCTGTGCTCCATTATACCACAGATAAAGTTCTCTAGGCCTAATTCTAAAATGTGAGGATTATATATTTGGTCCTTATTGTTTCCTCTTAGCCACAAAATTAAGTAAACAAAGGCACATACTTATGTTCTACAAACATAGTATTCCATGTAAAGTACAGAAGAAAAGAATCCTAAAATAACAATTTTTAGAGCAGACAAGGATTTTAGACATTTTCTGATCTGCTCCCCTCATTTTGTAGAACAGGAAATGAATGCTCAGTAAAGTTAAGTGATTTAAATTGAGAGAAAGACTGTAAGAAAGTTATAATTAAACATAATCTGTGAGTCTTTTTTTTTTTGGAGGGGGAAAAGGGGTTAAGTGACTTGCCCAAGGTCACACAGCTACTAAGTGTTAAGTGTTGAAGGCCAGATTTTAACTCAGGTCCTCCTGATTCCAGGGTTTGTGCTCTGTTCATTCCACCACCTAGCTGCCCCAATCCATGAGTTTTATTTGGTCCATTGCTTGACTTCCCTTAGACCCTCCTTAATTACTTTTAGGACTAGGTATGTAATAAGAAGGAAAGGGTAATCAAATGAAAATTACAATTTTCCTTTTAACTTGTTTGTTTTTATTATTGATTTAAGTTACAATAAGTTAAAATTGTATTTAATGAAACTTACTGTTGTATTTTTAAAAATATTCTGCTCCTCCCATAAAGGATTAGTTAGAAATGTACTTAAAACTAAGTATGCATCATATATGGAAACAAAAATTTATTCACAATGCAAAACAGTGGCATGATTATTATTTTTTACCAAAGAAAAAAGTTAATAATAAGATTCCTTTAAAACACAAACCCCTCCTAATGATTTGAAATATAACTTGATTGATCAAAAATGAATACACACTCAACTCTGGGGGCTGCAGTTTTTTATATAAAGTATGTCACTAGTGACTCATTTTGTCAACCTTTCTTGTCTCACTGTTAATCACAACTATTCTGTGACTGTATGACCTTAGACTCATATCACTCAGAGATAATGAAATCTGTTGGAACTTGAGGTCCTTTGGCAGCTGTTAAATGCCAGCTACCATTTTGGATTGTGCAATAAGCTACTAGAGCTTAACAAGTCATGCTCAGCAGGTGTTGCTCTGAGGCATGATTGGAAAGTGCCAAGAATAGTATCAAGGGAAGTTTTCTTTAGTTTTTCAACTTGTAAGATTCAAATAAATATTCCCCCCAAGGCCAATGAATTTGTTACATTTTCAGTCCAATATGTTGATCTGTTGGCAATATATATTGTTTGTGGGTATGGGGGTTACCTATTTTTAGAATACTATCTACAATTTTCTACAGGAAAACTGCAGCTGCTGATTTTCCTGCTTTATGTTTTATTACAATTTGTAAAAATTCTTTGAGTCTTACATAGCTAGGTATAGAAATCATGAATTAGATCTGATCCCAGTCTAGAGGGACTGCTATTCCAGTTATGAAAATCAATATAACCTATAGGGAGATAATGCACTAAGGATGAAGAATGAGTATGATTATAATTTTGGTTGCAATTTGTGAAGGTAAAAATGTTCATTTAATAAATCCTTTCAGTTATCTAATATCAGACTGATCTATCAGTTTTATTTTGATGAATATAAAAATTTCAGAATAATGGTTTAGTGAATGGAATTGCCTTCAATTATCATTAAAGATATTTCAAATTTGCATTCTTTTGATGTATAAATGCTATGAACTAACTCTTGCACTAGTACATTATCAAATAAAAATGAAAATAATACCAGTTTATTAACTTGCAGATTTTCATCATTAGATTCATTCCACTCCCATATTCTTGACCGAATAAGCATCATATGTCAAATCCTTAAATGGATCTATGATCTCATTAATCAGTTTCTTCCTTCCAGTGCTTAACTTTTCTGTATATCTCTTGTCCATGTCTTCCCATAATTTTATCAAACATGCTAGAGGCCTTTCTTGCTTTTCCCTCACATTATGAGGTCTTTATGAGGTTACCCATAGAGAGTATTCTGGCTCTTCACCTGTCATTCCTTTATCTTTCCACATGACCAAACCATCTTTCTTGCTGTCATACATTTCCTTAATGACATCTTTTACTACTGTTCTGTGAATTTCCTCATTGACTTCATGTTGCAACCACTCGCTCCCACTATTTACCTTTCCATTGTCCTCTATTAATATCTCTTTAGTTTTCCAGAAAGTATTGTATTCCATGTCGTGATGATATATAACTGCTCAAGGAGAAAGTTGATATTAAACTATGGGTCCCTATTTACATGGTAAATAGAGGTTCATTAACAGAGCTTTGCAATTTTCCAGAGGCAATATGCCTCTTCTTTCCCTTTTATTGAATTCTTTCAAAGAAGCATGATTTGTGATTGTAGAGTATTGTCTGATAAAGAAGTCTAAAGAAGGTTTGGCAAGATATCCAGCTAAGCAAAGGCACTGTGAAAGGATTTGAGGAGGAAAATATAAGGACGAGAAATAACAGAAGGAGGTATCACAAGTGGCATAAGGAACTGTATATCACCAAGAACAAGGAACCTTTGCACTAATATACCAACATAGTCTCTCACTTGCTTTTGGGGAAGAAAGAATTAGCACAAGAACCAAGATGAGAAATGAAACTAGACTAGGCCAATCTGTAGGACCCAACCAGTCAATCAACAAGTATATATTAAGGTCCAGGCATAGGAGACATACATATAAAGAAGAAATAATCCCTACTTGCAATGAACTTACATTTTAATGGGGAGGCAACCACTACATCTATACATGTATGTATATTTATTGGTTTATGTGTATTTGCATATTACATGCACATATAATATACATTATATATATATTTGTAATACAAATATGTACAAAATAACTTGTGGGGTGAGTGGATTGTGTGGAAGAAAGGCTTGAGGAAGAAAAAGAAAATCTGTAGTAACTTCCATGGAGAGTTTGATAGGTTATCAAATAAGAAGGAATAAAAAATATCACCTAGAAGTAGTGAGGTCCCAGTTGTTTTTGGATCCCATGAATTTACAATTTGCTAGAATTATGATTTTATCGGTAAATGGAGCTCCAAGGTGGGAATATTTCCTTCAACAGTGAAGGACCATACCCCATTTGCAATTTATATTCTCAAACCATTCCTGGATCACTGGGAAGTTTATCAGCTTTCCCAAGGTCATATACTAAGTGCTTCTTTTTATTTGTTTGGTATTTTTTAAGGATAAAAATTTGATTTTGCTACTTGCCTATAAGCAAAACTGGTGAAAATTATTATAAGTATAAAAGTAAATGTAATTTAAATCAGCAGGCACATCCAAAGCACAAGAAGAGTTATGACACATTTTAAGAGAAAACTGCATGGAAAATAAAATTTGTAGTTGGAAGTAACGTAACACAACTTTTTTTGGAGGGGGGAAGGCTGGGAAATTGTGTTTAAGTGACTTGCCCAAGGTCACACAGCTAGTAAGTACTAAGTGTCAGAGGTTGGATTTGAACTCAGGTTCTCCCGACACCAGGGCCAGTGATCTACTCCCTACACCACCTAGCTGCCCCACAATTTTCTTTAAAATTAAAAGAGAATCAAGATTTTTCAATTATATTCTAAGACTACTTAACTTTATCTAAAACTTTTCATAGATACCTTTCCCTTTCTATTGCCTAATAACTTCACAATGTTTGCCTCCTCTCTTATCCCATATTTACCCAAAAGATATTACTCAAGCCTGTTTTCCACAAGCAATCTTTGGATTTCTACCTAACTCCTTCTGTCTTCCTTTGTGTGCTCCCTATTATCTCCCAATCAAATCTTACTTATCCTTCATCCATTTCTCTCTGGGCCTTGTACTCTTGTACTTTCCAAGATTAGTGCTAGGTAATTTGATTAACTAACCAATGTTCATGTGACCCCAGAAAAAGATTCTATTTCCTTCACCACAGAAGGCTGGCTAGCTGAGTTACCTTCTAATACAAACATAATGATAACATATTAAGAAAAACAGAGTAGCTCAAAATTACCAAATATTTTATAAGAAAGTTTTATTTTGATTTATCCTAGATTGTTAAATGGGAATCTGGCAAGTTTTCTAAAGAAAAGCACCTAAATTATACAACTAGAAAATGAGTTATATTTTCTTCTACCGAATGGTGGTGGACAGTATTCCATCCTTAGAGCTGGAACACACCTGCCTCTTCCACACAGATTAGCTGTGTGACCGTGGACAATTCATTTAACTTCTTGAAGTACCTTCACTTAAGCTTGCACAATTAATGGAATTTATATAATCAAAAGCCTGGAAAAACATGGAATTCATATAACCAAAAGTAGAATATAATGGAGACATTTTTTCTCTGTAAAAAAAAGAGTATTATTATCTGAAATTAAGAAGTTTTGGGGAAAAAAGGCAAGAAAGAAAATGTAGGAACAAAAGCAGAACCAAAAAAGCACTAACTAGTCTTTAAAATAATTATTTGAAAAGATCATTGTGTCCTTATATTTACCTTTAACTATCTAAATACAATTCTGTTAAAAAAAATTAAATGTTAGCTTCTTCAGGCCAGGGACAGTTTTATGTTTGTCTTTGACTCTTTGGCATGTAGTACTGTCTTTTACACAACAGTTGCTTACTTAATTGTGATTGAAATTTAATAAATTTTGCTAATTCCTCTAAATTTGGACTAATGTCAATGCGAGATACTTTCATGCAGGTAATTTTGGGAAATTCTCTCAAGAACTACTCATGGTTATCTCTGCCACTTACCACTTACTTTCTTTTTGTTGATCTTAAAAAAAAACATTTGCGATTTAAAAAATTGAAATGAGAACTTAAAAAAAAAGTTGTTAGCCAAATGTCACTTACTCTTGATGGTAGGGCAATGAGGCAGAACATTTTGCATGTTTGCAAAATAAGCTTCATTTTGATGCATTTGGCTTTACTGATTATATTAATTAACTTAACAGCAAGTGTGAAAATTATTTATGATGCATTAAAAATGATTGGACCTTAATTGCTTCCCTGGTAGAACAAGAAAGTTTTCTGGGTGAGTTTTCTTTTTGTAACAAAATTCAGGTCTCTGTGTTCAGTAAGTCTTTTAGAAGTATTCTTTAAAATGGAAAATTTTAATAAAACAAATAGCTAAAATGAAAATAGTGGAACTGAATAACAGAAAGAGTTCTGGCTTTAGAGTACAAATAATTTGGTTTAAATCCTACCTGACATTACCTCTGTGTTACTTGCCATTTGTAAATATACTTAACTCCCCTTTGCCTCAGTTTCCTCATGTGTAAAACAAGAAGATTGAATGATGCACAGTACCTTCTAGCTCAATTAACATTTATTAAGTGCCTACTATGTGTCAAGCATTGAGTAAATGCTAAATTGAGCAAATGTTAAGCACTGATTAGACTAAGGAAGGCAAGAGACACTCCTGGATCTCAAAGAACTCACAATCCTTTGGGAAAATAATTATGCAAGGTGTATGTAGGATAAAGTGGTGATAATCAACAACTCTCAAGGGAGAGTAATGACTCTAAGAAATTTGACATAAGAATAGTTATACCAGCTGTCATCATAAGCCAGAACTTCATTATTTTAAGCTATGCATCTTTCATGTTGCTCTTATGATCCAACTTTTAGTCTTCCTAAACATGGTCAGTTGATTTTTTTTCTCAACCTTTGTAGGAGATATTAACAATTTAATGTGCTATTTAAATCTCTTAACATTTCTTTTTCTCTGACTCTTTTTTGTCTGTCTCTTTGTCTGTCTTCTATTTTTCTTTCTCTCTTTCAACCCTTTCATCTCTCCTTCATTCTCTTTCCCTCTCTGTCCCTTCTATCACTCCTTTTGTGGGGCCTAATTTTTGTAGATCCTTGTTACTTGTCATATGTTTGGATATTGTTATCACTGGTTCATCCCTCCATTTCCAGGTCTGATTGAGACAGGTTGGTAAGGACAAAAAATCCAAATTTTTTCAGTCTGTTCATTCCATGATAATATTGCTCTTATGTACCAGGAGTGAAATTTCTGTTTGTAAAAAAAAATAATGCTCAAAGCTTAAATAAGTGTATCCTATGAAAAAAATCGTAAACACACACACCACATTCAGCTGATATCATGCAAACTTTATCATTAAAGGCAGTTATTTTCAGGATCCATATCCTTATATCTTTGCCATGTTGATGGAAAAAAAGCTTGATTCCAGATGGTTGGGTGGACTCTGGTAAACTTACAGAAAGATGTATATGTGCCAAACCAGAAAGGCACAAGTGAGTAGGATGTAATATGCTTCATTGGAGGGAATATTGTCATTAAGATCACAAATGCGTTTTAGCATTAAAATTATTTTTGCTTCATATAATTAGGTGGAGATCTGGTCATTTTTCTGATTATCTTTAAGCCTGTCTTCACTGTGTGTTGAGTTCTACTAAGATGAACCCGGCCCAAGTTTAACAACGTGATGATGATGATGATGATGATGATGATGATGATGATGATGATGATATTAGAAATTAGAATTCTGTATGTAGAAAAATACAATTATGTATGAATTATAACTAGCATTTATGTATCACTTTAAAGTTTACAAAGTGCTTTATGAATACCATCTCATCACAACAAAACAGGGGAAGTGTATGTTAATATTAACTCTCTTTTATAGATGAGGAAACTAGGGCATACACGGGTGAAATGACTTGCCCAAGGGTGCACAGCTATAAAGTATCTGAAGTTAGATTTGAATTCAAGCCTTTCCTAACTCTAGTTTTAGCTCTTCATTCACTCTTTTCATTGCAATCCCTAGGTGTCTCTAAGATATAGTGCTTTAAGGTTTGCAAGGGACCATATATACATAACTTTGGATTCATTTGATTCTCACAACAACCCCATGAAATCGATGCTATGGATAATATTATCTACATTTTAATGATGAAAAAATTGAGACTGAGCGAGATTATGTGACTTACCATGATCTCACAGATGATAAGTGTATAAGACAAGATGAGATCAATGCTCAACTATGTCATGCTGAACTTATTGGTCAACATGTTTTAGCCAACAGAGTAACTTTAGACCATAATTATTAAAATTACAGCAAAAAAAAAGGTTTTTTGATGTCTTTTTTTTGGCTTAATGATTCTAAAATTGTATTTGAGTTTGTGTCATCTTTATACAAATGCACATGTAATGTCTGTTTGGTAAGTGTCTTCTCACACCCCGAGGTCTTTTATAGGCAATTTGCATTCCACAATGAGAGAAATCAGCTGGAGAGGGTTTATTGTTTTGTATAATAGAGAGGAGTGTGAAAATATTCTAGTCCTACAGATGGTATTGCTCGTTAGCCCTAAACATATACACGCAGAAGTACTATTTTATCTTAACAAATGCAGCCACACACACACTCCTACCCTAAACCTCTTTCTCAAGGTGAAGTAACAGTTTGATGGGCTTCCAATCATCATCCAGGTGGCTTTAAAGATGGGACAGGAAAGAGTATTTGAGCTTTTATGTGCAGAATGGTGTCATGTTATTAGAAAGGAAATTCTCCCCTTTATTAGACTATTAAAGTAGGGAATTGCAATAGACCTCTAATGAGATCAGCAGTATTTTTCTTTTTTAGAAGTAAACTATATATGAAGCACTATGAAATCAGTCAGCACCCTGGCTGATAGATAACTCCTCACCTATGCGAGTGCATGTACACAAGAGCCAGGGCTATGATTCCGTAGTCAGGAACTGGAAGACAGAGACTTTGGCAGAGGGGGAAAAAACCCACCACATGCACATAAGCACACATTCACACATGTGAAAAAATCTTGAGCATAAACTTCAGAATCCCTGAAATTTCTAAACTTAGCTTGATTTTTGCACCCTCCTGTCTTCATGGTTGCGTATTTGCTTCTAAAAGTAGCCTGTGGATATGTGAAAAGGCTCTCACTGATCAGTAATGAAAATTCGTGTGGAATAAATGCCACTTCCCAATTTAAATTGGTGTTTATTTATATTTGTACAGGCAGTCTGAAAGGCAGAATGAAGCACTTCAAAAATGCTTTGGCTGATGGCAAGGAAGAAACCCAAATTTCTTTCAAAGGTTTTGTTTCTGATGGCTGTAAGTTAGTATTTTTCTTTTTTCTTGAATTTACCAAATGAAGTTGAGAAATTATGAGTAAAAATTTCTTTAGATAATAATTTATAAATTCTTACAATTTACATTTTAAAAATTCATTGATTTTCTTTGTGGAAGATGTGATGAATTTTCACAATTCACAAAGCATTTCTTCTTGCTTTCACTTTTTCCCCCCAAAATGGTTGATTACTATCCCCATTGTTTGTTGTGAAATGGGTTCAGATGACCAACAATACTTCCCAAATGAAAGTCCAATTCAATTATAATAAAAGCTTAGCATCCACCTTGGTTAGACTTATAAAACCATGAGTATCTATATTTAATGCAATATTTTCCCCATTTCAATGTTTCCTCAAGAATCAGGAATCTCATTGCTGTAAATTGTTTTCACGTTCAGGAAGGCAGGCTAATTGATCTATAGACCAAGAAGGTAGTTGCCCTTGCCAATAACCTTGATAAGGGAACTAGCTGGCTTCTCTCATTCTCTGAGATTTTCCTTAGCCAGTTTATAAGAATAAACTTTCCCTAGCTTCTAATTCATTGTTTCTAACCCAATACTTACGATGTAAAGTTTACTGTACTGTCAGGAAGAAGAACAAAAGAGTAAGAGAACCTGGGGAGGCCTTTGTGAGAAAGAAATGCAGCTCTGGGGAGTCTACTTACCTGGGTGACTTTCTCTGTGTTCCACTGTACTTAGTGTCCCTGAAGACACTCATAGAGAGGCCTGCAGATTGCTGAAGAGTATAGCATACTCCAAAAGTCTCACACTCTAATTTATTTCAATCAGCCACTAATAAATAACTGCTAAGATCCAAGTTCCATGTTAGGTATTGAAGAAATAAAGAAAAATTACACAGTTTCTGATGTCAGAGAGTTTAACAGAGGAAATAAAATGGGTACTGATAAATACAAAGATTAAGATGTAATGTGGGGGTAGTGCACACATGGCCTTCCTGAGTGTGGGCTGAATCAGATAAAAATGAAAATGGGAAATATTTAGGAAAATAAAAATACATGTGAACATAGATAATGTTAACATGGTTTTATAAGTAAAGGATTTTTATGTATGTCCAGTGGTTCCCATTACTATTTGAATTTGACATTAATGTAGTGAATAAAATACTGGATTTAGACTAAAAAAGTCCTAGGTGTGAATTCTACCTCAGACACTTAATAGATGTGTAACCATGTACTAATCACTTAAGCTCCATGATTGTTCTGTAGGATAGAGGATTCTTTTCCAATCTATTATTATTACTATTTCTGAATTGCTTTCCCTTCCTTCAGCTTCCCAGAAGTTACCATTGATTAGTAAATTCTTTTCCAAATGGACTTGCTCTTGAGCTTCTAAAACTCTGGAATACTAAGTTAAATTTGTTTTATCAAGGGTTTTCTGTGGATCACTTTTCAATTTGTTTGTTAAACAGTAACAGATAGTCTGATAATTACTTTAGAATTTGAAATCTAGAATTATTTCTCCCTCATTCAGGTTCTTTTCATTATTTCCCTTGATACTCCAGATCTTTTGTTCTTCAAATGATTTATTTTATCTAGTAACCCTTGGTGCAGTGCCAAATCTATAATTTCATTATTATTGTCATTTAAAAAAATCATATTGGCTCAACCATGAGCAATAAATATCCCTCTGAATATTTGTCTTCTTTCATGTCTAATGATATTTCTGTAATTGTTTTTATAAAAATATTTCAGTATGTCTTAGAATGACTTAAGAGAATTGCTTATACATCATGTAGCTATTCTGAATATGATTTCCCTTTCTATTATTTCTCCTGGTTTTGTTATTGCTATATAGAAATGCTATTTGTTTTGCATCCTGCAACTTTATTGAAGGCATTATCTCAGTTTCTTTGCTGATTATATAGGGTTTTCTAAGTAAGCCATCAGATTTTGCACAAATAGGGATTGTTCCACTTTTTCTTTATGCATTTAATTTCTTTCGTCTTATTGTTATTGTAACACTTTTTAAAACTGTGCCAACTAATATTGAAGAGAAAGACTCTGTTCTTTCTTTACTTTTTATTTTTTAAGAAAAATTCTAGTGTTTATTGGAACTAATGCTAGTTTTTTGGGGGGTAGATATAAAATGGGGTCATATTCACAGGGAGGTAGGAAGGGGGGAGGCAGAGAGAGAGGGACAGAGAGAGAGACAGAGAGAATAATTAAATCTAAGCTAGTGACTCTGCTCACCATTTCATTCAATGAAATATGTACCTTGGCCATGAAATGAATGGACTGTTTCCTTAGCTGTTCTCAATCCCCTGTGCTTTTCATAGCATCCATAGCTGACATATTGAGTAACATTCTGGCATCCCTTCTTTGTCATGTGCACAGAGTTTATTAATTCTCCTCAGGATGTTATAAGGAATAAAAAAGGTAACGTTAATTGGCCCTTTTAGCATTCTTTCTCAGCTAGAAGCTCCCTGCTATTTTCTTTTTGTATTTCTTGTGAGTTCTCTTGCCTCAGAATTAGGTTCAGAATTACTTTAGTGACATCCTCTATACTACATTTTCCTCATAATTCCTGTAATGTTAATGAAATCAGAAGATCTTCCATGCCCCTTTCTATTGGCACCTACTAAAGGCACTTAGCACCTCAAAGGCTTAGCTCCTTACTTCCAGTTAACTCCTTGAGAGTAATTCACACCTTAACAGGAAGGGGCTGAACAGGGAGGAGCTACTTGGGAGTAGGTCACACCT
>CM053598.1:107255200-107270890 GCA_028646575.1 Pseudocheirus occidentalis | reverse complement strand
ACTCTGACTTGCCTGTACCTTTCTCAGTCATCATGATGCTGGTGCCTGGCTTCTTCACCCTCTGTTGTCCTCTCCCTCCTCCTCCTGAAATGGATGCACTCTCTACTGACGGATGTGTGCCAGCTTCCAGCAGGTCTAGGAGGAGTTTTCCCAGGGCATCTTTGCCAGCAGGACCTTCTGGAACACAGCCGCCTCTGTGGCTGGTCATCATCTTCTTCTCTGCCTTCTCTTCTTACTCATTTCGCTGCCTCCTCCTGAAATGCACTTTCCAGGGGGTGCTTTGCTTACTCAATAGTTCCAGCTAAGACTCAGAGATGGGTCTCACCTTTGGCTCATCCTGTGTTTCTCAGCAGCCAGCCTTCCCTCCCACTTGAGGCCAGCGAGGGAGGGTCAGGTTTTTTTATACATACATTCATACACATATAAAAGTTAGCCCAGGTCAAAAATATTCTTTTCATTTACGTGCAACTGGGAAATAAGATATACAGACACTGGGGTAAGGAGATCCATCTTGCCCTACCAGAAAGTCAGAGGGGGTATGGGGGAGGATGGAGAGAGCAGATATTGAGGGAGGGGGTATTTAGTGGGATCTCTGTTTTGGAGAGGTGGGTAGGGGAAAGACTGAAAAAATCTGTAACTCAAAATCTTGTAGAAATGAATGATGTAAACTTAAAAATAAACACAAAAGTTAATTATAAAAAAAGAAAATTTGACATTCAAGCATAAGACTCAAGAGAAGCATAAAAAGGTATACATAAAAAAGGAAAAAAAAGGGCTCATTAAGGTTAAACTGTTTACATTCCTGTATGGGAAGATGATACATGTAAAAACTTTATCACCATTAGGGCAGTTAGAAGTCTACTTAGAACACATGGGTATATGGTTATTATGTTGGGATGATTTCAGAAGAAGAATAGAAAGGTAAGAAAGGGGGCGGCAAGCTGGCACAGTGAATAGAGTTCAAATCGAGCCTCAGACACTTAACACTTACTAGCCATGTGACTTTGGACAAGTCACTGAACCCCAACTGTCCTGCCCTCTCCCCTCCAAAAAAAAGAAAGATAAGAAAGAATGATGGTTTAGGAGAAGGGGGAAGGGAGAGGAAGACTAGGGGAAATTATGTCACATAAAAGAGGCACTCAAGGAAGAATTTTTATAATGGAAAAGAAATTGGGAGGGAGAACAGGCAACACATAAAAATAACTCTCATCTGAACTGATTCAAAGAAGGAAGAATATACACATATGTATATGTGTATGCATGTGTATATGTATATATAAATGTATACATGTGTATATGTGAATATACAATAATATATGTGCATATGTATGTCTGTACACATACATCCATACAAACACAAACTTATCTTACCCAACAGGGAAGCAGGAAGAGAAGAGACTAAAAAAAGAATGGGGTACTAAGAGGGAAGACAGATTAAGGAAGACAGTGATCAGAAGGAAAAACTGAGTGGAGAGAGGGAAGAGAGCAAGGACTAACATAGAGCCTTAGAGTATTCCCACATTTAGGGGTCGTGGCATAGATAATGGTCTAGTAAAGGAGACTGAGTTATAGATAAGAAGAGAACCCAGGGAGTGACCAAGTTCTGATAATACTTCAGTCAACATGTATTAAATGCCTACTGTATGTGATCTGCCACAGTAAATGATACATGATAATGTGTGAGTCTCTCCAACTTATCTTTGGTTGAAGGAAATCCAGAGAAAGCTGAATGATGAGGCTCCGCATCACACCATCAGGCTTAAAAATTTCCATGCACCCGCTTATTAGCTAGTATGGCAAATTAAAATACTGCCCATCTATCTCAACACTTTTTTGCTCATCTAATCCTATTAAAACCTTCATTTCCAAAGGGAGTCAGAGGTCCTGCTATTAATGCCACCATGATCACCATCACTGGTTTGGGCTGGGATCATTGTTTTGACCCATCTTCTGTTCCCTTTCAACTTCCTGTGGTTCTTTAAGTTCTGTAATCTGAAGCTTCCATGATCTCTCTTGGTAGGAGTTTCAGGAACTGTTACTACATCTCTTTCTTCCTGTCCTAAACCTGCATCCTCCAGGACTGACACCTTCCCAGTACTTTGATTACACCACATTTTACCTTGCACAGGCTACACAGGAAACTTCTTCCCACTTTCCAAGAACAGAAAGTGTTTTCTTAGGGCCACAGAGTCCCAGATTCTATAGCTCAGGACACTTCTACCAGAAGAACACTGGAGTCACAGTCAAAGGCCCTGGCTTTGTATCTGTCTACACTCTGCTGCTCCCTATTTGTATAACACTGGCAATAATCTCACTGGTTGTCAATTTACTCTTCTATAATATGAGGTGTCTGGTGACAACAAGGCCCAAATCAGATTGAAATGTAATTGGAAAATATTTAACGAAATAGATAAAAAATGCAATTGAACATAGATAATGTTAATATATGGTTTTCAATATGAAGCTCACTAGGATCTTTATGTATGGTATGTCCTTTGTTTCTATTTGAGTTTGACACTGCTGGGATAGATTATCCTTCAGTTGTCATCAGCTCTAAATCTATAATCCTAGCCCTTCCCAGGGTTCAAAATGTGACCATGTAAGATAAATATTCCTTAAAATTTTTGTTTTTTAAATAAATTAATCAAGGGTCCAAAGGGAAATGGAACCTGGGAGATACAGCTATTTTACCTTGCACTTTCTTGTTCTATGAATTGAAGTTTAGAACATGCAGCCAGAGAGAAACTATTCCATCATTTGCTTTTTTTAGACTTGGCTGATCCACCAAAGATAAGATCATTCTGGGTAAAATATCATATTGGTGATTCCATTTACTGCGAAGTATGTGTATATGAAGTAGTGTTTCTAATAAAGAAGATAGAAAAAGCAAATGTGAATTGAAATTAAGGAAATAATATAGAGTTGGCGATCATGACTCTGGTGGATGGATCAGGTATTTGTTCAGGGCAATTCAGAGCACTAGAAATGGACCTGAAGTGAGTTACTCACTCTAGGATTTAGGAATGTGGCTGCTGGTAATACCAGCAGACATCCTACTTTACAGATGCCTTCAAACTACACATTTAATAAGACAAGAACCTGCTTGTGACACTGAAAACAGGGTCTTATATTAAAGTACAACTGAGACAATGGTGTGTAAACTGCTTTTTTGTTATATTGACATGATATAAATAATAATGATCACCATTAGGATATAAGCTCTTTGAGGACAGGGAATGCTTCATTTTTGTCCTTTTGTCCTCAGTACTTGGCACATTGTAGGTACCTAATAAATAATCATTTGCTGGTTAGCACCATCATTAATTAGCTAGCAATCATTTATTAAAGGCTAGCCACTGTGCAAAGTACCAAAGGTACAAAGGAAAAGAAAAAAAAAGCTGCTCTCAAGTTTATATTTAAATGATCATTATATTTGAGAAATAATTACCAATATAAAGACATTTATTTATTATTAATGGCAACAATAAGAGATAAGTGGTAGATTAAATAATTACCTGTAATAATGAATCATTATTTGCATTGCCAAGGGGAGGGATGTGTTGGAGGTGAGACTTAAACCCAGATCTCCCTGGCTTTGAGGTCAACACTCCATCCACTCAGCCATGCTGCTTTTATTAGCATAATAATAAACAACAAAATAGGCCCCTCTGCATATTATCACATTAAGTTCTACTCTATTACAATGTGCTGTATCAAGATTTCAGTGTATATATTGTTCTGTCTTTCAGTTTTAGAATTAGGGTCTTTGCTCTTACTCTTTTATGAACAGTGCCTCTCTCTCTATATATATATGTATATACATATATATATATACACACATATACATACACACATATACATATATAAAACACGTATTCATATATGTAAGTTTATTTTATTTTTAATTTGTAGAATAAAACAAACATTTCTATAACATAGTGTAATAAAAAGATGATTGCACATGAAATTACAAATCTATTATGTACAATTCACTATTCCTTTTAAATATATAATAAAGTTATTATGTAAATTTCTTTTTTTTCTTCCTTCCCCCTCCAATCTGGAAATTGCTCCCATTAGACACAAAAAGTGTATATTTGTAAAATCATTCCATACATAATTCTATTTATCAGTTCTATCTGTATCTTTGTTAAAATGCATGGAACAAACTTAAACTTATATATGTTATTTACACTTATGGATTTATAGGAATATTAATGAGGCTTAGCATACCTTTAGGAAGGTACTTATGTACCTTAGGTTTGTGTTATTATGACAATCATGAGTTCTCAGCAGATGACTAAGAAAAGAAAGTTTTAACTGCTATTTTTCTCCATTTCAGTTAGTTTCCTGCATTGACCAAATGAAATATGCTATGCACTGGGCCATCAAATTGGATGACCTTTTTTTTCCTTTGGAAAACTCGGTTTGAGAAGACATGTAGACATATTTTTAGGTAGTCATTAAGTTTAACTGGGGGGAAAATTGTTTCTAACCTAATAACTGAATCAGGTGTCATATGCATGCCATTTTGAGATACACCTATTTTTTCAAGACTTTCCTTTCCTGTATTTCAAATTACTGTGAAATTACAGACTGCACATTTGATTATTAGATGGAAACATTGAAACTGAGGTAAAATATTTTTCATGTCCTAAAAAACCAATGAACCAAGACTTTTTTCCTCCTTTCCTTGTGAACCTGTCATTTTTTCTCAGATTAAACAACTAAATTGAACTACCTATGAAGAAAACATTGTGACTTATTTCAAGCAAAAGTAATTCTGGTGCAGATAACTCCAAACTAAAAGCAGAAACCTCCCACATTGCTTACCAATAGGAAACAACTTTCAAATAGCTGTTTTCTGAGCTGCTCTTCAATTTCATCCACTGGTTAAAGGTCACCATCTCCAAACCATTTAAGGTCCTACATGAATATTATGGTAAATGGTGGCTATAAAGCACTCATCAAGCCAACGTGGAACTCATACACTGGAAACTTTTCATGATTGTAGTTGGAAATAGTACTTACTTTCCAAGACAAAGTTTAATGTAGGAGGTAGAAACCAAAATATATGCATTAATATAAGCAAGAAATGAGTGGGGTAAATGAGGGATCTAATGTCTAGAAAATCAGATTTTGGTACATATGTCTTTGAATCCATAAAACATCCAATCTTTTGAACAATTGGCAGAATTTGGAGGAAAATGTATTATTTGAATTAAGAACAAAGTGAGGTTGCATTTTTCTTGACGAGTTTGAATTATAGAACGTAAGCGTTGAAAGGGACCATAGAGGCCAACTAATAAAAATTATCTTGAAC
This sequence comes from Pseudocheirus occidentalis, assembly GCA_028646575.1. NCBI lineage: Eukaryota > Metazoa > Chordata > Mammalia > Diprotodontia > Pseudocheiridae > Pseudocheirus > Pseudocheirus occidentalis. Next base: position 107,265,567 of record CM053598.1, on the reverse strand, counting down.
AAGAATTCCTTTTTAAACAATCAGTGGTCAATCAGTCTTTGCTTAAAGATCTCTATTGAAAAAGAACTCATGATCTTCAGAAGCAACATATTTTAGTTTTATTTAGTCCTACTTTTTCATATGTAAAGCTGAAATATTGTCTGTAGTGTTTAATGCATTGTTCTTAGTTTTACCTTCTGGGGCCAACCAAATTTATGCACAACAATCCTTCAAGTATGTGAAAATAGCTATCATATCTCCTAGGAGTCCTTTACTCTTTTAGAGACAGGTAGGCAGTAGCTGTTAGTTTTGTGATACTAACTTTGAAGTCAAAAAGTCTTGAATTCCAATCCTGCCTCAGACACTTAGTAGCTGTGTGATCCCAGATAAGTCACTTAATGTATTCTACTGTATTCTCAACTGTAAAAAAAAAAGGATGATAGTAGTATCTGCCTCTTAGGGTTGTAATGACCAAATACGATAATATATGTTAAGCAGTCTGCAAACTTTTAAAGATCTATATAAATCTGAAACATTCTCTGGATATACTTCAGGAGATCAATATCCTTACTAAAATATGATGTTCAGAACTAACATAATACTCCAGATTAAGTTTGACCAGGATGAATACAGTTGGGGCCATTGCCTGTTTTGTCTTAGAAGCTATGAGTTAACCTGGGTTCACGTCCCATCTCTAACACATAATGCTTATGTAACCCTAGACAAGTCACAAAATCTCTCAGTACTCATGGGCAATTCTCTAAGACTACAAATTTAAGAAAAGGTGCTGAACTGCATTTCTTTCCAACAGCTCTTTCATCAATGAAATCATAGGTCTAGTCAAAAACAAATATTAACTTCATTACTTTAAATCTCCCTTAAGGTTTTCTCTGTGTTTGGGTTTGTGCCACCCACCATTTACAGATGGGATGCTTTATTTAAATCGATCTAAATATAATGTAGCATATTATAGAATTCTTTGCAATATTTCCTTGGTATTATTAAAGGTTTAGTTGAATGTTATACACTAGAGAATCTTGTAAAATATATGAGTGTCCATATTTTCCTGAATAATATACTTATGATCATGACATCCTTACAACACTCTAGGGAGGAATGGAATCGACAACCGTGTGTGGCAAGGATGGTTACACGAATGAGGTGCCGCCTCATGATCTCCATTTTGTACAAGCTAGTTTCATATAACTAAAACCACCTCCTATGGCTGGAATCAAATGTGGTGTCTTGATTTTTATGCAGCTCTGTTAGTCTTTCTCTTACCATATTAATGCTAAAACAAAATTGTTTTCTTTCTCATCTTCAAATTCCAGGATGTAAATGTACTAAGCATGATTTTTCTCCCTCTTTATTAGAAAGTCACTCAGGTTTTAAGTCTGTTCTGGGCAATTGTGATTTACATAGCAAATTGAAGATTGAAGTTCTGTTGCTAACTATATAGATAGCATGAAGTGACTGTTATGTGTGGACCTTTAAACAGGCATAACTATTTCTTGCTTCCTATGAGAATATCATTATGCTTTGAAATCATCTCTGACTGATGCTCATTTAGGATATTTATTTTAAAATTTTATTGATTATGTCTAAAACACTGCTAACCATATCATGAGCTCTTTAGATAACTTTTTTATCCTCTCTCTCTTCTTTCCTTTGTTTTGATCAGACTATTGGAAATTCATTCTGTGATACCGAGTCTGTATGTGGGATTTCTTTTCTCTAAAGTTTTCAAATGTAGTCCTCAGCATGGCTTCTTAAATATTTTAGAAAGACTTATTTCTTCCTTCATAGACTCCAGCTCAGGGCCCATTTTTCAATGTATTTAAAGCTTTGCAGCATTCTTTTGCTCATTCTCTTCCTACTACCTGTAGAACCTTTCCAGGTCTTTAACTCTATGAAGGTCCTTCCTTACTGACCCAAATCCCAGGTTACACCTTTCCCACATGCCTAGGCTACAATTGTATTTCATTTTTATAAACTTCCTTATAACTTTTGTAGCACTAACATGCTATATCACTCAATTTATATGTGTAAATATCAATGTAGATTGTAAGATTTCTGAGGGCAGGAATCATGTCTTATAACTTGTATCTATATAGGTACATAAGAATAACATACTGATTAAAAGTGTCCTAGGACTTGTATCCATTTCTAAAATCAATCAATAAATCAACAGACATTTAGTAAATACCAGCTACAGCTAGTGCCAGATATTGGATAGGCACAGGAGAGATAAAAACAGAAATAAAACAATCCCTAACCTCAAGGAGCTCCTTATTATCCATAGCTAACACAAACCTGTCCTGATTATATCTAGGACATGGATACCTTTTAAAACATGATAAAAGAATTAAGTCTTTTTAAGAAATCAGTGCAATCTTTTGAGACACACTGAGATTACTCTGAAAACATGTGAAAGGTACAGTTGGGATTATTTTGTGGAACAATGTCACATAGAAGAAAGAGTATTGACCCTGGAGTTGGGAGCTACTGGGTTCAAATCCTGCTTCTGAAAATTATAGATTGTGTGAACATAGATTATAAATTATACATCTCTTCAGTGCTCTAGGCAACTGTAAGATTATGAGTTACTGAGATCCATGGACAATGTGTGACCTTGGACAAGTCACTTTATTTCTCAGACAATTCTATAGAATTACAAATTTCTCACTTTGGTGGAAGGTATTTCTACATTGTATGTCCCATGTTCTGAACCAAAAAGAAAGAATTTGGAATTTTTCTGACTCACATTGTGGATTCTTCTTTTCAAAAGCTAATGTACTATAGTACTACCACTTGAACTCAAAGCATTTTGGACTCAAGCTTCTCAGAACTCTCAGGGACAAAGTTTCAAAAAGGATATTATAGTCACAACTTTTTGGTCTCTAGTGACTTACTGAACAGGACAACAGATGATTGATTGAGCTTAAAATGATGCCTGATGGTGAGGTATTATGCAGATTGGATGAAATATACCAATTTCTCATAAACAGGAAATAGCCTCAGGATAAAAATAATCTACTCTCCTACTGTCAAAATCTTGACCTAATGCAATAAACCATTTGGTGCTTAAAAGGAAGAGAAATGAAATGTAAAAGATGTGGGCTTTTTAACTTTCATTGTCTTACTTTAGAGATGGAAGTCTGAAGAGTTGATGCAAGCAGAGAACCTGTTTGATGAAGGCACACGAAATTCTGAAAAATGACTTGTTGCACAGGGGGAAAAGTAGCATAATTCATCAGCACATTTCAACAGGGAATGCTGTTGGTGGCACTTTATAATCTTCACACATTCCAGAAGTCCCAGTGATCTGCAGCTTCGACCTATGGGATACACTTCAGAAAAGTTACATAAACAACATTGAACCTTAGGCAGAAGAAAATGTACACTTTGAACATGTTGAAACTATTCATATTAAGTCAGTTTAGCACTTTGATTAAAGAGTTTAATCAATCACCATCCTAACCTGTTTATTAATCACTTTATCAAGCAGTTGATGCATTGCTGGTTTTAATAGAATCCATTTATTTTGATTTCTACCTACTTCATCTTTCCAAAGGGCTTTCCGAATCAGCTGTGATAAAAAAGGGGGGGGAGGGGGAGAGAAAAGAGAAGGAGAGGGAGAGAGGTTGGTTGCATCTAAACACTGGCTAGAAATCTCCACCTACACTAATACATACTTCATTATCAACACCCAGCACCGACTTAGCCAATTTATTAAAGGGAAAAAATTCTCCCTGGAGTGGGGCTTTTGGTGAACCACACGGTTTAGCTCAGATAAACAGAGGCCATTCGTTTGCTTTCACACCTGACACCCTCATGATGTACGATCCTAAGAAGATTAATCTTTTTCTCCCTCCGTCCCTCTTTGTTAAAGCCATTTTGTGCTCTTCCTCCTTTTCTTCCTGGACACTTATACCACATTGGGTTACAACTTGTGGTTAGCTTTAAAGCCCCTCATTTCCTCAGGACAGAGAAAACAAGATTTGTAAGAATAATACATTGGTTATGTGGCTTAAATCCTTCTCTGAGGTTTTTACTTCCCTATGACTTCAGTGTAGTTGAGTTGAAAAGGAAGTGGAACTTGGAAAAGATCCATACAGTGAAATTCATCATGTTTCAGCAGTCTGGCTCCATAAATATAGTTTCTCAGAGCTGGAAACATGTTCCTCTTTTTATGAGCTGCTCTGCTTAATGGAGGAATTTAGGGAGGATGACAGCTGATAGGTTGTTTTTTTTTTTAATTTGGTCTATTCTCATGGACTTAAATGGGTGACATTGACCCTTGCTATGCATTGCAACTAGCTTAAGCAATATGCCCAATAAATGTTTCATCTTTTTCTATTTTTTTGGCCAACAAAATGAATGAATGAATGGATACTGTTTTCCCTAAAGACTTTCTTAACAAAACTTTAAAAACGGGTGTAAAATTAATCAAAATATGAGTAAAATTGGCAGAAAGGTGAACACTAATTTTATTTAAAATCCATTTGAACTTACTGCACATCCATTCTTTGTAGACAACAAAGAAAAAAAACCTTAAGGATTGTGAGTTAATCATCCTCATCTTCTCAATTGAATCTAATAAATTAATTTTTGTATTCCTACAATTCACATAAGTAAATATGAGTCTAGATTCCCATGCACTTCTATTCTGAAGAAATTTTGTTCTCTAAATTACGTCTTGATTCTGCCACTTTGAAGAGACTAACAGTTTGACTGAAACAATACTGTTTGTGATAGAACTTAGGAGCATAGAGGAGTTAAAATATGAAATGTGGGGGCAGAGCCAAGATGGCAGAGTAAAAGCAGGGACTTACTTAAACTCTCCCCCAAACCCCTCCAAATACCTGTAAAAATGATTCTGAACAAATTCTAAAGCAGTAGAACCCATGACATGACAGAATGAAACAAATTTCTAGCCAAAGACAACCTGCAAGGTTGACAGGAAAGGTCCATTGCAACAGACTGAGAAAGGAATACAATCCAATGCAGGCCTCAAAGCACAGACCACTAGGAAAAACCCAGAACAGGCCTCAGGGCACTGAATTAATGGCAGCTGTGGTGGTTTCCAGACTTCTCAACTTACAAATGTCAAAGCCAACATAAAAGGTCAGTAGGAAAGGTCTGTTGGACTTGGGTGAGAAAGGAGCCTGGTGGTCTAGCTCTGGCCCCTGCTGGTGGCAGCTTCTTCCAGAACTCTTTACCCACTAACAGTGTGGGTTTTGAGAGGAGTAAACATGTCTCCTTTGATCATACCACCTTGAAATAGCTGAAAAATTTTAGGTCCCTAGAAATCTCTGAAAATAGGTGCACAAAAGCCCTAAAGTAAGGGACAGTACATCCTTAATACTGGAAGCAGAGACTTACCTTACTTAACAAAGAGTTAAAAAGTCAAATAATTGGTTGGGAAAATAAACAAACAGTGGAAAATATCAGACTATCCAATCTTACTTTGGTGACAAAATCAAAATAGACAACTAGAAGAAGACAAATCAAAACTCCTATATCCAAAGACTCTAAGAAAAATATGAATTGGTCATAGGCCATGGAAGAGCTCAAAAAGGATTTTGAAAATCAAGTGAGAGAAATAGAAGAAAAATTAGGAAGAGAAATGAGAGTGATACAAGAAAATCATGAAAAATAAGTCAATGGCTTGTCAAAGGAGATCCAAAAAAATGCTGAAGAAGATAATACTTCAAAATATAGACTAATGCAAATGGCAAAAGAGGTCCAAAAGGCCAATGATGAGAAGAATACTGTAAAAAACAAAATTGGCCAAAGAAAAAGAAAGTCCAAAAGCTCACAGAAGAAAATAATTCCTTAAAAATTAAAGTGGAGTAAGTGGAAGCTAATGCCTTTATGAGAAATCAATAAACTAGAAAACAAGAAAAAAAGTTAAAAATGAAATTTGTCTGAGAATCTGGGTTCAAGTTCCTGTTCTATTTCTATACTATAGGACCTTAAGTAAGTTATTTAAGTTCTCTTGGCCTCAGTTTATTCATCTGAAAAAGCTAGATGGCACAGTGTATAGAATGCTGAACTTAGACTCAGGAAAAACTGAGTTAAAATCCAGCCTCTGATAAGTACCAGCTATGTGACTCTAGATAAATCATTTAATCTCAGTTTCCTCATCCATAAAATAGGGATAATAATAGCACTTTATTCTAGGGTTCTGTAAAGAGGAAATGAGATCAATTTTGTGGAGTGCTTCATAAACCTTAAAGCACTATATAAAAGCTAGTTATTATAATTGCTATTATCCTACAAAATTAGATCAGAATAGATTAAGTCTAAATTACCTTTCACAAACAAAAGTATAGAAATAATATCTCTCTTTTCTCTGGAAAAACCTATTGAAGCTGGCATTAGGATATTTTATCCCATAGGCAATAGGGAACTCTTGAAGATTATTGAGGCAAGGAATGGCATAGCTAGAAGTGTGCTTTAGGAAGATTTTTTTTGGCAGCTGTGTTGATTATGGATTGGGAACTTTATAAGGTCAGAAGTAGGGACCCCAAATAGGAGACTATTGTAATAGATTAGGTGGATTAAAAATTGTACTTTCCCTGATAGTTTAATAAAGTTCAAATGCCTTCAAGAATTTTTACTTAAATAATTTCAATGTTCACATATTTTACAAATTTATGTCAAATTTCTGACTATGTAGAAAGCATTTTTTTCTAGGTAGAGAATATCAAGCAAAGATAAATAAAATATGGTCCTTGATTCAAAGAAGTACAACTTCTACTGGAGAGTGTGAGAGGGAGAGATAAAGCATATACAAAAATAAAGGTTATACAATATATAAGTTCACAAGAAAATGTTAAATTCTAAGGAAAATTTCTTAGAATGGAGAGTTAGTAGTCAAATCCCAACAACCTTAGAATGAATGAGTCTGTTATATGTGTTTTAGCAATGAAAAAGTGATGAAGGAAATATGACACCACTGGACAACTCAAGAAAGGAAAGGAAGCAATGCAAGATGAGGTGAGGGAGTAAAGAAATGGGACGAGATAGGAAAGAATGTTGTGTGTGAGGGGAAAAAAAGTTTTATTATGCAGTCTTCCTTAATGGCAACTGATCAAGTGGGGGGGGAGGGTAGGATTCAAATCCTGCCTCTCAAATTTATTTCCCTTGGAAAAGTCATTTAATATCCCCGAGTCATAGTTTTCTTTTATATGTAAAAATCAGAGGATTGGACTAGAAGGTTTCCATGTTCCCTTTCAGTTCTAGAGCTATGATCTTGCTTTCTAGACCAAAAGAAAAGGGAATCTGGGAGCTTATTGCCATCCCCAAATTATCAGCATTTTGATTTTTGTCCACAATCTTATAAGAATTGTTGTTGTTGAATTGTTTCAGTTGTGTCTGACTCTTCACGACCTCATTTGTGGTTTTCTTGGCAAAGGTACTAGACTAGTTTGCTGTTTTCTTCTCCTACTAATTTTCCAGATGACGGAACTGTGGTCAATAGGATTAAATGATCTGCCCATGATAACATAACTAGTAAGTGTCTGAGGCTAGATTTGAACTCAAGAGTTCCTTACTCTATCCACTTCACCACCTAGCTACCCATAAGAATTAAAAATTATGAATTTTATATGTAATCCTTTGAATCATCCTATAAGTTTTATACAGATTTTAGCTTTTTTATTAGGTGCCATCCTGTGGCAATCAGATGAAGAAGAAGAGAATAGAGTACCAGAGTGGGAGTCAGGAAAGTCTGAGTTCAAATGAAGCCTCAGTCACATCCTAGCTGTGTGACCCTGGGCAGGTCACTTAACTTTTGTTTGCTTCAGTTTTCTTATCTGTAAATAGAGGTGACATTAGCCCCTACCCCCAGGGTTATCATGAGGATCAAATAAGAAAATCATTTAAAGTTCTTAGCATAGTGCCTGGCACATAGTAAGCACTATGTAAATATAGATTATTATTATTATTGTTATATTTGATTTGATGAATTAATACATTCAAGAATGATGTGGCTCAAGCTAATATTTCCCCAGTATCAGAACTGATGACTATTGTTTCATTCAATGACAAGAAGGAATGAAGGGCATGTGCAAAGAAAAATAGTGGTTATAAATTGGTTAAACATTGAACTAATTCATATTTATTAATTGTAAAGATCTGTGCTAGGCATTGAAGGGGATTATAACAAAGTAAAATCTTCCCAATTCCTCAAGTAGCTTAAAGTCTTTTTTATCTGAACTTGAAATAAAGAGGTGATGACATGAACAACCTCTGGGTTGCTGGTTTATACTTAAGTTATGATTGTACAACTGGTAAAATATTCAAAGACAGATTTGTTTCTGACTCTTACTTTCCAACCAATCAACCAATCAACTTAAAATATTTTACTATGCACTTGCTCTATACCAGGCATTGTGTTGTGTATATAAAGACCAAAAATAAATGAATTAATTAATACATAGATGAATAAATAAATAAATAAAATTGTTCCTATCTTTATGGAGCACATATTCTCTTAGGAGAAAAATATAACAATATTTTTATATATAAATATATACTATATATTATATATATAACTTTATATAACAATGTAATAATAACAATAAAAAATAACAATATACATGAAATAAATACACTATAGGGAACACTATCACATGAGGCTTACTTGGGCATTATGTGAACAAAATCTTTCTTCATGTTGACCATAATCCATGCAAAATCTTGACATTATATAAAAGTTACCATGTTCTTATATTTCAGTTTTAGAGTCTCAGGATAATATGTCAAGTCTCAGGATATATGCCATATTTGCAAAATACTCTGATGATGTAGTGTCAAAGTGTTTCATAATTTTTGAAGGTTATTTATCCCATCCATTCATTATTTGTTCATCCATTCTTTCCTTTATTCTATCCACATATTTCTGAGTATATTAAAAAGCACCATGGAATAGTAGATAGAATCCTGAACTTTGAGTCATGAATACCTGAATTAAAAGCTCCCACTGATATTTTCTAGCTATGTGTGTCTAGGCAAGTCATTTAACCTAACTTGGCCTCAGTTTCTAGTCTGTAGAATGAGGGGGTTGGATGAGATGGTCTATAAGGTCACTTCTAGACTTAAATTTATGATTCTAACTGCCCCTATTTATGTTGCTGCGTATCATATTTGTATTATATTCAACTATTCAACCACAGTAAGGAGCACATGTTGCTCAGTCATTTCAGTTGTGTCTGAATCTTCATGAACCCATTTGGGGTTTTCTTGGCAAAGATACTGGTGTGGTTTGCCATTTCCTTCTCCAAAGTAGTGCATAGACTATGAATTGATTTTTCCAGGAGTGGTATAAATTAATATTGATTCATTAATATTGTTTAGACAATATGGTATAGTGGAAACAGCCTGAGACTACAACTCAGGAGACTTAGGATATGGTACTCCAACTGCCTTTTGTTCATGCCAAATCATATCTGGTATATTCTGTTCTTTTTGGAACATTACATTATACATATACATATGTATATATATATATATAGCAATAACATCAATAAAATAGAAAACATGCAGTTCTCAAATTAGATAATATTTTTTAAGCTCTTAGTACATTTCATCACACAAAGAAGACACTTAATAAATGCTGAATCCCTTCCCTCCTCTCATTTATTCCCCATCCATACAAGGGCAGCTAGGACAGTGGAAAGCCTCCTTATCATGCCAATTAAAGGAACTGAGAATTCAGGTGCTGGCAAAGATGGTGGTGGGATGGGGCACAATTACTGTCTTTAAGTATTTGAAGGGATGGCACATGAAAGATAAAATCAGTTTTGTTGTACTTGACTCCAGAGAGAAAAACCCAAGTGAAATGGGTAGTGTTTGCAATGAAGCAAATTTAGGCTAGGTATAAGGACAAACTTCCCAACAGCTAAAGCTATTTCAAATTGGAATGAGCTGCCTTAGAAGAAAAATTTTACTGGTATTATGCAGGCAAAAGCTAGATAACCATTCCTCAATTACACTGTAGAAGGGAAATCATGTTCAGGTGAAGGCTGGATTATCTAGATACTCTTTAAAGACCATTCCAACTTTGACATTTTGTGATTTTCTGAAGGTCCTGGTCCTGGTTCTGTCAATAATTGAGTGACCTTGAATAAATAATACAGAGCATGTTTCTGTACATAAGTTTGTTAGTTTGGATGGGGAAGAGGATGATAAAGCATGGAATTATGGTTTTACTGCTATAGGGAACTTCCAGTATGGAACAGCAGTGCTTACTGGTACCTTGTATCGTAGAGTTGCACATACTACTGAGAATATAAGTGACTTCTCCATGGTCTTATACCTAGTATGGATCAGAGGCAGGATTTCATCTCAGTTCTACCATGATGCCTCTTTCTTGACTT
>CM053598.1:107231079-107254700 GCA_028646575.1 Pseudocheirus occidentalis | reverse complement strand
TTTTTTTTCTTTCTATTGCACCTTCTTTCTTCTACACAGACAACCATGGATGGTTGGCTTCAATATTATTCTCATCTTGGAGGGAAAAGGGTGTCCAGCTGGATCCCTGGTATGGGTAAATTCCATGAAGAAATGATTGCATCTGAGGGAAATAACATGCCTTTCCTAAAAAAAAAAACCTTCCACTCAACCCATATTTGTACTGTACCCTCATTTGAATTCTGAATTATTTACTTTCTCTGTTATAGTTTTGGAGAATTTCAATGCTGTTTTCACATTAAGGAATAGTTAGGCCAGAGGTCAGATTCCTTTACTCTTGAGAGAAGACAGAAGTCACCAGAACCAAAGTTTATCTTTCACACCTTTCAGAATCATTTATGCTGTTTGTGGAGGTAGGATATATGATATTAATGGGGCTAGTCTATAACCAAATCTTTTATCATTATTTCAGAAAGTTTTTCTTTGTGCTTTTAATTGCTTTGTAATGTAAATCTTTTGGTCTTTTGAGGTGATGGAACGCGAGTTTTGCTAAGAAGCAATCATTCATTCTGCAATCTGGTCCAGCATTTTAAAAATTATACCTCTCTATACAAGCTGTGGTTCATTCATTCACATTTATTTTAGTGCTTTATCTTATTTTCTCTTTGTAAAAATAATCTATTTACTTTGTAAAGAAAATCTATTAAATTTGTCCTTCAGTATTTATATATTATATAATTTGTATGTGGATAGATAAACACATGTATGTATTTATGTTTACAGTGTATAATTACATATATATATGGAGGGAAAGAAATAGAGAGAACAAATAATTTGAATTTAAGGGACTTTTTGCCTAAAGATTAAAAATAAATATGCATACTATATATTATAAAGTTATGAATACCATTCATCTATATTCCATTAATGAAAAATATATGATATATGTGCATATATACAATCTTCCAAAATATTTTAAAAGATATTCTATTAAAAATGATTTAAAAATTGAAAATTGTTAGATATTTTATTCTTAATTTTTCTTTTTTCTATGTGATAGTGAATAGGAGACATTTCAAATTATATAAAATTACAATCTTAGCAATGTCTCACTCTGTGGGCTCAGATACCATTTCTTAAGGGTGCAAGATGGGACCCTGACTAGAAAGAAATTTTATACTCTCTGGAAAAAAAACTGCTTTGTTCCAATATGATGCCATGGCTGATGTTTTCCCCATACCCCATTTCCTCCCCCTTCCTAAGGCTCCTGGAATATTTTTATATTTGACAATATGTATTCAATTATCAGTGTCTATTCATTAAACTAGATTTACTACCTACTTCAAAACTAAACAGAACGCATAACTTAACCTTAGTATAAAACCAGCTGACTCCTTGTGTATTCATCCATCAACTTCCTAAACTGTACAGCTGTTAAGATTCTGACTGTTGTGAATGTTTTCAGTCAGTAGCTTCAAAGTAAGCTGACAATTTCTGATATTGCTAAACCCATTACCTTCCTTGCTAATGATCATCAATCTGGAACTTTCTGATAATTCCCTAAACTTTATATCTTTGTTTTTTCCCCAAATTTTATATACCCTTTCTAGATCAGAATACATTCCTCATTGGAGAGCTTTGCTTCAGGATACCTTTTCTACAATTCTTCTTTGTCTGTTTCACAATATCTTATTCAAACTTCAGAAGCATGACAATATTTTGTATTTCATATAATAGAATGCAATTTTGGTCACAAAGTATAATTTAGTCTCAATCAGCAGTCAGCAATTATATTGCCAATTAGACCAACGTATGCTTTACAGGAAAATATGAAAAATCATTGGGACAGATACACAACACAGAGAGGAGCTGCTGGGCTAAAATAAATATAATTGATGCATCCTTCAGTCTCTAGCATTGATTATTATTTATTATTGCAAACTCTTCAAAACAGAATGATTGGATGTCAACATGTTATCTGGGGATGAGTACAATTGAAGAAAGTATTACTTGCATGGATTGTTTCATAAAATTTGTTTACTGAGGTTGGAAGTGAACTTTTATTTCAAAAGGTTTTGAATAAAATTAAGAAAGACAATTTGAATTTTTTTATTTTTAATTCTTTACTTTTAAGATTGTAATAGACTTCTATGAAAATAGGAGGCTACATTGATGCTTAAAGTATTCAAGTTTCATAAGGCAGCAAGATGAGGTTTACTACAACTTACCTGGAGGCAGGGTGGTCATAGACCCAGGGTCACTTTTACTAAGCATAGCTAGCTGACTTTGAAAGCTCCTCCTGCAGACTAATGATCAGTGGGTACCAACCTATATTCATCTAATTTTTAAACCTTGATGTGACATATGAAATAAGAATGAAAGAACAGCAAAAATCAATGCATCTGAATAGTCTCTGCTTCAAAACTTACCTGTCACTAGGCTTAGCTCAGAAATTGGTCCACATCTCAGATCTGATACATTTTTGTTCTTTTTAGCACTGGCTTTTCTTTTCTTTTCTTTTTAAAGCAGCTACAGTGATAAAAGGCTAGAAACATATACTTGGCTGGCATTAAGGAGAGCATGGTTATGGGGAGCAAAATTATTTTATAATGAATTAAATTTCATTCAAAACTAAAAGGTACCTGTTTGCTGCTAAATTTGACCTTTTCCCTCTCAGTACTACTAACACCCATGTTTATAGCCCTGGCTACATTAGCTTAATCATGAGCTTTCCTAAAATGCATCAACTAAAAAGTTACATTTTTCCTTAGATATAAACTGAGTTCAGAATTAAATATAACTTTTATTTTAAAAAAAGAACTATCGAATCTTGGGGGAATATATGCCCTTAGTGACAGCATTAGATTAGTATGAAAATACTTTAAAATATTCAATTGAATTTTCAAAATATGTCTTTAGTACAAAATTTTCATAGAATGATAGAACTTATAGACTTCTAAATTATTGACTCTTATAATGCTTTCTGTTAAAAGAATTTCATTTCCTGATTTTTAAAATTTTTATAACATTTAGGAAAGATTAAAGGAAAACATATGTTAAAGCAGTCTCTAAAGAAAGTGTCTTTTTTTTAATTTAGAGTGAAAAGTTTATTCACATTTCATAGAATATGAAGTTGCTCAAAAATTAACCTTTTATCTGATAAAAAAATCATTTATGTTTACATATCAGTATGTACCAACCCTAATAATTTATTTGTATCATAAACTTGAAAGTGTTTTATAAACTTAAAGTAGGTACTTTAAAATATAGCAATTATTCTATGATTACATATTGGCTTTTGGAAGCTAATATTTTTTGTAGAAAATTAGTCATTTGAAGGTTTTAAAAAAGTAGTGAAAGCTATTATAAAACACATAGCTATACTTTCTTTCCAAAAGGGAATTTGCCTTTAAGATCTTTCAATTTTCTGACATCCTAAAATCCCACTTGACAAAGTTAATTATTTTTATTTTTCTGACATTTCTTCTCAGATATTTTTCATGGCCTTTATTAAGTTATCCAGTTCAGGACATGCTTTTAATAGCTTAACTATCTTGATTAATTGGTGTCAATCTGCACGAAAATAAAAGTAAATAAATGAAGGAGTTGGACAGGCAACTCATTTTTGCTTTATTAAATATTCTCTGAAAATGTTTCAAAGTTCTAAGCCTTCTTGCAAACAACAGTACCAATTTTAGTGGTACAATAACATTAAATAAACTTTAAAACCAGTAGGAGGGTATGGACTTAGGATATAGCTATCTAGGTAGGGGAAGTGTTTGGGTTGTGACTCTGGGATTTCAGCCCCCAGGATCATAGGTGGTAGAAACGAAAATGTGACCCACTGTCTGGGAAGCGAAGGGCACCAGCTGCACTCCTCACTACCAATCTCCTTCCTGCTGATTTTTGAAGACCAAAGATTAGAGCCTCTACAAAGTGGCAATAGTTGCAAACTAGGGATCTAAGTAATAGAGGGCATCATTGCCATGTAGTACTGTTCTGCAACTTTCACGAAACTTCAGTACTGATTAAGACATTAAAGATAACTGAGTTAATATTTTTTCTTTCCAATAATTTATTTTCTTCCGATAGCAAAATAGAGAGAGAGAGAGAGAGAGAGAGAGAGAGAGAGAGAGAGAGAGAGAGAGAGAGAGAGAGAGAGAGAGAGAGAGAGAGAGAGAGAGAGAGAGAGCTGGGGTTTGGAGGGGAAAACAAGAAGTTTTCTCTTACCTTAGAAAAGAAAAAAGTAGCTAAAGCTGATGACATTTCTTGATCAATTTCCTTTTCTATGTTACTTCCTTCAACTACTTATAAGAATGTCACTGAAAGAATTTTTATTAATTAAATTCCCAGGAAATAAATATATGAACAAAGTTATATAATAATGCACCTTCATCTTAAAGTTCACATATTAATCAGCTGCAACCATACTCGAAGCATATTAAAAGTTATATTTATATATTACTTAGACAAGCCTGTATTTTAAAAATAGTGGGGGAAAAAGGGCATGGTGATTCATGCTATGAAAAATAAGTATATATCACATGTATATTTAATTAAAATTAATGTATTCCAATTCTTAAGAATCACAAGACTGCATGCCTATGAAATTTAATGTAGAAAATAAATTATCGTTCAATTTTTATGTTATAAAATTGCCATAAATGTATGCTGAAAGAACGCTCTAAATGCTTCATACAAAAAGAAAAAAAGAGAGAGAGAATGGTTTGGTATTCTTTCTTGACATACTGGGGGTCAATTGTGTGAAGCACTATGCCAACAAATGCATCCAATAGCAGTAAATGGGGGTCTTTGTCTTTAAGTTATGAAGAATGTGTATGCATTTGATCTTGACAACCACTGCTCCTGCAGATTTTCTGGCATAAGACAGATGGCAGTGCAACCAAGCTAGAATATAGGCCTTCATTCTTTCCCTCTGGGTCTAACTCCTATTATCCACTTGTAAATTAACCTGTCAATTTATCAATCAACACCATCTTGATTCTCCCCTGTTCCACTGCCCAGCATTGCAGTGAATTTGCCTCGTAAATAACTGGGAGCCCCATGTTTGTTAGTATTGTGAATGAGTTTATTATCACTTTGATGACTGCTATGAATCACAAATGCTGCCGAGAGGCTGATAAGAAAAAAGTACATGCACACATTAACAGGGTTGAAACTATTTTAGAGATAAAAGATGGAGTAACTGTGATAGCAAATCATTTAAATTGGAAAAAAATGACTAAAAATTGTATTTTTTGCATTGAACAACTCTGCTGAGAGAAAGAGAGAGAGAGAGGGACAGAGAGAGAGAGAGAGAGAGAGAGAGAGAGAGAGAGAGAGAGAGAGAGAGAGAGAGAAATGTGAATAGACTAGACTTATTTGTAATGTTCAGAAGTGTCTGAACTACTGCACTGGTGGACAGAGGAAGGTTCTCAGAGAATTTTAGTGCAACTGCTTTCTTTATGGCCTACTTACAAACTTAAGCTACACACTTTGATTAAACACTACAGTATCATGAGGCTTTCACAGTCAGTCATGAGCACTTCATGGTGAAGGGAACAAAATTCAAATTTAATGTTTAAATAGTTTTTAGGAAAATATAAACTGAATAATAATATCTACCCAAAGTAAATACAGTAGTTTCTAAGATCAGATACATTAATTTTATAATCTGAAAGTAGAACCTTTTCAAAAAACTTTGCCGATTTTCATCTTTCTTTCTCTGATATTATCATAGATGAAAATGAAACCTAATTGAATTAAAATAGTGTTGTTGCATAAAAGTTTATGAAAGAACAAATTTTTAGTTCTAAAGTTCCTCCATGAATGCTATATATCTACCTGTTTTTAGTATCAAAGTATATGGTCAATAATTTTTCACTTACATTTTCCTCACATTCCTGTTTATATATCAACAGTTGAAATAAATAGCATCATCTTAAAATAACATAGAACACTATATCTTATATATAAATTACTATTACATACAGCACCTTATTATGTAAATTATATATTTAGGTTAATAATTTATACTTATTGAGATTTTATCCAAAATGAGTATTAAAGGTTTATATTTATATCACAGACAAAAGGCAAAACTTCTTAGTTTCAATGACAATTATTATTGAAGGAAATTTTATTTTGAACTTACTTTATTTCAATTGACCTTTGGGTTTTTTTTTATTTACTCACTGTTTCTTTTAAACTGTTTCTCTTCTGAGTTTCTTTTTTTCTTGAGCAAGTTTAGATACATGTATGGTTCCTTTAACTTTAATTAATTGCATTAGACTATACATTGAGAAGGCATAAATGTAAAATCATTTGTGAAAGAGGAAAAGAAAGTCTTTAATACGTGTTTTTAAGCCTTTTCAGCTTGAATGAATGAATGAATAAAGCAACTTGCACATAAATTTAAAAAGTTTTCTGGTGTCACTTTTAAAGAAGCTTACTCAAAGTATGAAAAAACATAAACAAAGTTCTCAAACTTACATGCCCTGAAACAAATTATTAGTTGTCCTAATAGTTGTTCTGGTACAAGCTTAGAACTATGTAAGAAACTGAATGCTTGCTCAACACTGCTATGCCCAATATATCATTGGTAGGAATGTGATAGAAAAATGAAATTATTTGTTAGAATGCAATTTAGAGAACCTGATAGGTTGTCCATTTTATTCAGTTTATAATTAAGATAGTGTTTAAATCTGAAATGAATTCTATATATGCATGTTCAATAGGCTATAGAGCAACAATAAGAATGGAATCACATCTCATTTTATCGTAAATTGTGTAATAAGCGATAAGGTAAAAACTAGGGCTAAAATCCTTCCAGCAAAAATGAGACAGAGCGACCTCAATTGCCCTAATTCATTCTGCTTTTTTTCTTTTTTTTTAAAGTCTCTTCATTTTCCCTCTGTTCACATTATTAGCTTACACATGAGTGCATTATTAGAAAATAACAAAGCCAAACAGAGACTTCGAAGAAGCAGGAGATAGGTTCCCTCGACAGCTGAAAGGTATTCTCATTTCATTTGTTAGGAGTTGCAAAAAATAGTTTTATTGCATGGGAGGGACAATGACCTTTTCCTTTCAACAAGCTTGGTGGTTGGTCTTTTGATGGAAAAACTAGGGGATACAACATCTGGTAATTTGTGTTACTGAGCTTAGCTGAGGTCTTAACGATGTAAGCAGATTATTCTTGAAGAAGAACAAAAAAAATTCCGGAAGACTCAATGGACTATTTAAAGTTATTAGCCAGTGCATTCTAGCACCTCAGCACTCGTCTCTGATTCATTTTCTCTTTAAAGCAGTGCCTTCAGAGTATTTTTTTTAAGTTCTGCCTCCTCCCAACTCCAGTTGACTTTTTTGGTGGTCCACAGCTGTTCTGCCATGCACACTTTTCTCCATCTCAGCAGAAATGCTTATTTTTCTGATTAATTTTTTTTCTTAGTAACTTGAGGAAGCTCTGAACAATTCTCATGAGTCTCCTGGGCCAGAAGGCCTGAACACCACAAGGCAACAGCAGCCTGACTAACTTCAATAGCTTTCAAAGAAGAGAGAAAAGTTGAAGGGAGAAAACCATGAAGAAGTGCATTCACCCTGATCAGGATTCCAAGGGAACAAAGATAAAATACATTACAAAAATGCCCACGTGCATTGCATTAAAATCATCTCTCCCCCTCCCCCCCAAAAGTTTTTGTTCCCCAGATATTTAAAAGAAACTGATAAGGGCACATTTGGTTTTGTGTTTCCCTTCAGAAATTTATGTTTTCCCATGTAAGAAAAAGTTCAAAAAAGATGTATTATTTGGGACTTGGAAAGAGATGAGATTTAATGATGATAAACTTAACAACAACAACAACAACAAAACTGAGATGATGTCTTAGGATAAATCAGTGGATAAATAAACCCAGCAGAAATGAACTTCAAATTAAAAACTTATTTTACCTTATTTACATTAGTGATAAACTAGCATTACTGTATCTTTAAATTTTACACCCAGGCTGTTCCCAAATGAAAGCAATGAGGACATACGCACACACAGACTGTAACCCACCTGGAAAGCTGGGAGGTCTGGGACCAATCAGACCCTCCACCACAACGGGAATCTCATATACACATACAAACAAACAGACTTGCTCAGTGATTAGCACATTGCATTACAGCTATGAGATGGGGAAAGCAATAACATTACCCACCAATTTTAATCTCTCCCATGGTTACAATCCTTGGTGCCAGTAGCTTGTTTTAGATCACTACTTCCCCAAATTTAAAGGTTTCACAGAGAGTACAGTGTGTTTTTGCACAAAACAAATGTCTGGGTTAGCTGTTCATATTGAAAAGGAACATCAAACACATTTTAATTTTAGAATTGCTAAACAATGAACAATATGGTTAATGGGATTTTCTGTGAACACTTCCACAAACCATTGTGTATTGATTTCTGCTCATACTTAAGACTAACAAGGATTCCTCATATTATAATACTTACTGATGTGTCTTCAAGACTTGGAGGATATTTAGAAATGGGGGAAACCCAGGTTTCTTCTCAGTTTGCCATTACATTATGTTGAAAAAGTTTGATCTTTCACTGACTATATGGATTTCTTCATATTGCTTTCTACTCAATTTTACTTTGCCATGTTTTTACATCTTTATATTACAAATGAACCATAGATAATTGGGGGCCTAATTGATGGAGCAATTAGTATTTCTCAAATGTTTTAAGAAGTTTTGCTAATTTCTTTAAAGCTGTACAGCATAGTGTATAGAGTGCTGGAGATGAAGTCAGAAAGATTAGTATTCAAATTCCACTTGAAATACTAATTTTCTGTGTGATCATGGACAAGCCACAAACTCTCAGAACCTCAGTTTCCTCTTGCATTTCTATTTTAAAATTACAACATCAATTTTCCCAAGTGTCATCCCATGCAAGTACTAACCAGACCCAACTGCTTAGCTTCCAAGATAAGGTGACACTGAGTATGATCAGAGTAATATGGCTGTAGACAGTTACCTCACCTATTAATATCTATAGTACCTACCTCCCAGGGTGGTTTTGAGTCTCAATAAGATAATATATGCAAAGCACTTTAGAAATTGCAAGGCACTATAATTTAGTTTGCCTTACTCTTATTAATAGGAAAGGATTCAGAAATTGGGTACATATACATGATTTGTAGTTACATATATGTGTGTGTATGTATATGTTTATATGCATATATAAAATTTGCACATATATTTTGTATGTGTGTACATACACACATAAATAGAACCTAATTTGTCAAATCTTTTAAATGGAGTTCAAGTAGAAATAGTCACTATCCTATTATTATGCTTTTATAATTTAGTAGTCTATGAATTAGTGTACAATTAAATAAAAAACATTAGCTTATGTAGGTGAATAAAAGTATTGCAATGGAAGTTCAGCTTTTAAACACTCACTAATATCTTCAGGATAACTTCCTTAGGAAACAAGGTGATGGGGATGACATAAACTTTGACCTTTTCTCATGTGATTTTTGTTCCTTCTTCCAGGTCTCAATATTTCAAAATTTTTCCCACATGTAGTTCAGAGATTGAATAGTTTATCATCATCCTCATCATCTTGCCAATTGACTGTTTAAGTGAATATTTTCTAAACAGAGCCAAAAAAGTTACTTCTTCCATTTCAAAGGTGATAACATTCTTCTGGACTTTTTATAAAGCTGGCATTGTGTGCAAATTGAAAAGGAAAAATAGTTACATTATTTTATATTCTGTTATTTACTCTAAACACTTTTATTATTGAAATTAATTAGTTAAAATTTATTGTCTTTGGATCATTTCTCAAATTTAGAAGGCTTGATCTAAGTCATCCCAGATGTGCAAAAGTCCCTGCCTTCAATCAGATTTCCAAGATCATATTCCATCTATTACTTATGTTCCAGGTGTTGGGCTTTGGATAAACACTGTATTGAAGAATATTCACTGATGGTGATGAGGAGGAGGAAGAGTAGAAGGAAGAGTGATTATGTAACCAGAAAATTCACAGACAGGCAACTAAGAAAGAAAGCAGGGAAGGACAGAGGAAGGAAGGGAAGAAAAAGGAAAAAGAAAAAGAAAGACTAATCCAGCATTATTAAAAGAAACTGATATCCCTAAAGGTATTTCTCATTGAAACCAATCATACTAATTCCTATGCTCTCCTCAGAACCTTATGTTCATTGATCAAATGAACCAAAACAGAAGAGCAAAGATTTGTGCTAAAACTATGCAACAACTGGATTGGCCTTTTCTTAGTTGAATCAGTGTTTACTCCCTTAATGATTAGTTTCTGTATATTTTAATGAACTTGGGGACATTTAATCTGATTTGAATATGAAGATTCATTGAAGAATCCATGGTCATTTTGTGATCTGGTAGTCATCAGCTTTAAAGATGGGCCTGAGAGGAAGTCTCGTCCAAGCCCTATCCATTTGTACATGATAAAACTGAGTCCAGGGAGGTTTAATGATTTGCTGGATGTCACAAAGATAATGAATGACAGAGCCAAGATACACAAAACTCTAACATCAAATCTAGCACCATCTCCATTGCAGTATACTGGATTTTTCTTGCTTCAAAGACATTTTTGTCTTATCCTTTTTGCTCTTCTGTTTTGGTTCGTTAGGGAGCTCATCTCTACTCATAGAATTTCAACCAACTGGAGGCTTCAGGTAGTTAAGAGACATGATGAAGGGATTGTGATAGGGAGAATCATATGCCAGATATGTTCAGGATGTATTAGAAATGAAAGAGAAGGTATTAGAAAGGAAAAAGGATGTATTAGAGAGGTTGCTATTGCAGCAAACCAGGAACTGAATTAAGTTAGTGGTAGTAGGAATGGAAAAATAAGAATGGTTTTGAGGGAAATTTTAAAAGGACGTGGGATTTGTTAAGTGATTGGATTTGGCAGAGTAAGGGGATGAGAAGTGTAAAAAAAATGTTCTTATTTCAGACTTTTATGCCTTGGGAAATGGTGGTCATTTATGTCATTCAGATTCCTAAAGAAAGACTTATGTAGGTAGATGAAAGACTTTATGTAGGTAGGAAAGACTTTATGTAGGTAGATGAACTTAGGCAAGTCATTGAATGTATCTGAAGTTTTATCATTTGTAAATTAGGGAGTTTCATTAAATAATTCCCAAATGCCTCTCATTCTCTAAATAAGACCATTAGATTACAAAATGACTATTATGGATTTAGATAAACACAGACATGTGGATGTCTCTCAGTGCATGAATGCCATAAAATATACAGACAGGTGAATATCACTCCATCATCTCCAAAGATCCCATTTCGAAGTTATCTCTCCATCCTCTGGAACCCTCTACAATACTTATTATCTGACCCACTTGTTAAATGGTGCCATGTAGTATGGCTATCTGTGCACGTCTGTTTTTTCTCTCTTACTAGAATATAGGTTCCTTGAGGTAAACGTGAATTTCCTATAGAAGAAAAAAGTGTATGTCAAGATTACTAGTTGTGAAGAAAGTTCATTTTCTGAGGTAATAGGCCATTGTTGCTGCCTTCCTAATCTGGGGGAAAGAAAAAAAAACTTCTTAAAAAGACATTTAAGCCTTCTAGGAAAAGAGCTTTTTGACCAGGTGCATCCAAAATGATGACTAAATAATAATACCAAATAAAACCAAAATAATAGTCTAGGCAAATGGAGATGGAAAAGTATATCATTAGCAATTATTAATTACCTACTGTGTACCAGGAACTGTATTAAATAGGCATTTAGGACACACACCCAAAAAAGGCAATAAACAAATTCCTTTAAGAAGCTTATATTCAAATGGGGAATACAACATGCAAATAACTATGTACACACAAGGTATATATAATGTAAATGAAAAATAAGCTAAGAAAGAAGGCACTAGCAGTTGGGGAAACTGGGAGAGTCCTACTGCAGAAGGAAGGTTTGAGTTCAATCTTGAAGAAAACCAGGAAGCTGAAGTAATAAAAGAAAGAAAATATTCCACTACTAGACAATAGCCAGTGAAAAGTCACAGAGCTGAGAAATAGAGTCTTCTTTGCAAGAAATAGGAAGGCCAGTGTTTCTGGATTATACACCATACGGAAGGGACTGAATTTCAAGAACACTCGAAAAGTAGGAAGGGTACAGGTTATAAAACAAAATATAGGATTTTATTTTTTATCATGGAAGTAATAGAAAACCATTGGAGTTTATTGAGTAGATGCATGCTATGGACATACGTATTCTTTAAAGGATACAAAAGCACTTATACAATGGTATTTTCCAAGCCAATGGGTAGGTAATGCTTGAAATAATGCATGGTGTAATTTAACATCCCTTACTGAATCATCACCGATTTTTATGAAATGAATAGCTATGACAAACCTCTGCATTTCACATTACTGTTCTTCTCACTTCCATTCTGAGGGGAATTTTTAAAGAAAGAGCAACGTTAACCCTCTTCCTTATTCCAACGTAGCTGGCTTATTACTAAGTCATGCCTCTATATTTCCTTTTCCAACTACTCTTGTGACAAAAAATGCATTGTAAATCTTAAAGAAACTCAACACACATGAGATAATGATGATTATGGTGGGGATGATGATGATTCATACCAATGTCTGGAATCTTTTTTTGCACATTCATAACTAGTGCTACCTGAGCTAATACTACTTTCCTGTTCCTTTTCAATTAATGCATACCCAAGATGTCTTTCTGACACATTGCCATAGCAGCAATGATAATAATAGTAGCATATATTTGAACAATATTTGACATAAGATACAAGATATTTTCAGACACATTATCTCACTTCATATTAATATTATGAACTGAAAAGTAGCAGTATTAGCTCCATTTTTCAAACATGGAAGTTAAATCTGCAAGAGTTGAAATTATTCATCCAAAGTGATAAAAGAAGAAATGAGTAAAAGAAGGAAAATGAAAGAAAGAAGCAGAAAAGAAAGAAAAACAAAGAAAAAGTATTAAGGAATCTACAATATATTTAATACTGTGCTAAATAATAGAGATACAAATAGAAAAAGAATTCTCAAGGAATTCTTAATGTAACTTGGACCAATAACAGCTGTAAGAGATGTCTTTTGTGGGATGCTCAGATAGTCCTAGAAATTGAAATGATATATTAGCAGGGTGTATAGCAAGGTTCAAGAGTTGTTAGCATATAACATCCCATCATCTAGAGGACATAATGGCAAGCAGATAGTAAGGATCAGAGGACCTTAGGTTTTAGTGGCAAAGCAGATGGGAATACAACAAACCAGCTCATCCATGCAATATGACCAACCATATTACTCTTCCTACTCCACTGTCCTAGATGAGGACAAGGTAGCAAAGTTTAAGGGAGAGACAAAGGGATAGCAAATGTGAAGGTGCCACCCCTAACAATTCTTACCCAAACAGCCTGGATAGGGTATAACCTGAGAGGCCAACCTAAGTTTTCTGATCCCATATCACTTTAATTTAAAATTTTTTTCCTCATGTCCTCACATATCCACAGCATTCTTTTTTTTAAAAAAAATCTATTTATATCCTAATAAAAAAGAATATACCCTGAAATCACTTTCAATAACTTTTCTCACATATAAATATGATAGTTTGTTGGAGATCTGCCTGAGGACCTGTCGTAGAAATTTCTAGTAGAATAGGACTTGATTCTAGTAAACCCATAATCATTTAATCACATGAATCTCAGAGCTTAAAAGAACTGGAAATTAGACAATTTTCCCATTTTACAGATTTAGAAATTGATACCTGTAAAGAAAAAAATGACCCCTAAGTCATAGCTAATAAAAAGTCCATTTAAGACTCAAATATAGGGCATTTGACTCCAAATCCAGCACTCTTTCCAACATATCACTCTGACTGTCTGGCAGATGAACAGAGGCAATGTATTCACTTGAAACTGATTTTAAGTGCCCTGGATCTTCAACCAGGAGTGACATCTCATATCTTTGTTTCCTAAAATCGGAGAATCCCAGACATAGAAAGGCCCCCATATGCCATATAATTAGCTCACACTTGAATGAGAATTGCCTTTTTGTTAATCCCAATAGGTGATCCTTTAACTTAAAGGCCATAATTATTTCATCATTGCCTCCTACCATGGCTGATTTTAATTTTGGACACCTGTGATTGTTAAAAAGCTTGTCTTCATGGCAATCTGAAATCAGCTTGTGACCACCACTTGTTTTCCCTTGGGGGCTATGCCAATGTCTAACTTCTGATCTATATAATGGTCTTTCATATCAATTAAAATGATCATGCCTCCTCTAGACCTTCTCTTCTCCAAGCTAAGCAACTGTACCTCTTTCAACTCAACCATACCTTAAAAGGTATGGTTTATATTCTCTTCAACTTTCCAGGCAATCTTTTCTGCTTCTATTTCTAGCTTACTAATGTCCTTAATAAAATATGGTACCAACTACTAAATATAATATTTAAATAGATTTATATATATACATATATATACATACACACACATACTTGAAAATCAGAGCTATAACTGACACTGTGCACTATTGATTCATATTGAACTTGCAGTCTGCTGAAATACTCAGATCTTTTTCATATAAATTGTTATCTTGGTGCATTTCGCCCATCTTGTCCTTAAGTAGTCAATTTGGGGGGATCCTTGTTTAAGACTTTACATGTAATTCCTTTCAATTTCATTTAATTAGTTTTATTACATTGACTTTTTTGGATCTTGATTCTGTTGCCTAATAAATTAGCTTTCCCTCAAATTTCCCTCAAAGATTTATGTCATCTACAAATCTGATACACATGCCATCTATGCCTTCATCATCTATAAGAATTACTGATATCATGGTATCTTCTGATCTCTATATGAGTGAACTGAAACACAATCATATTTAAATACTTACCCCATTTCTTCTTCCTTATACATATAATTACTGTGAATTTCATTTGAATTACACAACTTAAGGATTCATGTTTTGAGATGCCAGAAAATCCAGGGTGTCAAAAAATCTCAGTGTGGTTTTAAGTTACTAAAGTTCAAAACTGCATTAAGACTTCTGGGGCATGCTATATGTATTTGTAACTTCAAAGGGGAAGGGAGCATAAAAAGAATGTAAGATAAAGACCTTTTCTATCAAGAATGCTATTGAGGGGGGGGGGCGGCTAGGTGGCGCAGTGAATAGAGCACCGGCCCTGAAGTCAGGAGTACCTGAGTTCAAATCCAGCCTCAGACACTTAACACAAAAAACTAGCTGTGTGACCTTGGGCAAGTTACTTAACCCCAACTGCCCTCCAAAAAGCAAAAAAAAAAAAAAAGAATGCCATTGAGGAAGACAAGTGAAAGTCTCCTAGAAACAAAGGATATTCAAGGACTTAGCTGCCACTGTCTTCCTAATATGATATTTTCTTCCTAATATGTAGGCACTATCCTGTTAGTTTGTCTAGCTTAGTGATTCCCCACCACAGTGATTTCTTTGGAAAACACTGGTGAGGAAAGGAAAATAGACACCCAACTATTGGCTAAGGAGACTGAGGGAGCAAGAGTACCATTCTACAAATAGTGTGTTATATTCTTTATTCATCCTAGTCTTTTCTTTCCCTGACAATGTCATATTAATTAACATCCTCAGACTAGCTTGCACTGGGCCTCCATGAGATGAAGTGACCACTGAGATTTTGTCCTCAAGTTTCTTAAAATTTTCTTTTATTAATTTAGTAATATCAACATTTCCCAGGATGCCATAAAAAGCAGAATAATATAGCAAATTTCAAATGACTATTAAAATGCATCAATGAGTATTTATTCAATAGCCACAGTGTTAGGCACTGTATTAAATATACCAGAGATACAGAACCTGACTCTGAGGACCTTATGGTCTGGCAGATTTTAATCTGATAGTTTGGTTTATATATATATTTTTCAAAATATGTCTGATTTAGGCCTTCCAAAGACAACTGCCAATTTAAGAGAGAACCCAGTGGTGAAACTAACTCATCTGCCCAAAGAGTGACAAGAATTTCTTAAATAATTCATGAAAAAATAAAATCAATTTCATGATATGAAAATGCCGTGTTGCTTTTCTTGGATTTTTTAAGTAGAGTGATCCAAGTTGTTCCTTAGTGTTTTGGTTTAATGACTTAAAAAAGTAGTAAAGCCTCCTGAAACTTGAATCATGCTTCAGATATCTCCAAAGTAGTTAAGTATACACCCACACATGCACACTTTCTTTCCATAAACACCACATGCCAATGCACACATTAAAATTAGACTTTTTTCAACCATGAGAGTGGGGGCGTAAAATATGCATCACCACAGAGAACTCTTTTGTGCAAGATATGGTAATAATGTGGGGTCTTCTTCAATAGATGTCAGAAATAATATTCCTTAACAGTTTCTTTTCTCTCTCATTAACAACTATTTTCCTTTATTTTTTTTTATAAAGTCCCAAACCCATAGAATTTCCATTCCATTTTGAATGTTTGGAACACAGGGTTACATCAAACTCTAATGTCTATCTCTAAAACCAAGGCAAAGGTCTGAATTCCAGAAATGTACAATAACCAATCTTATATCTGGAGAATGAATAATAACACACACTCTAGTCATCTCAATGAAGAGATGAGAAACTACTGGTCCAGAATGTTACAGACAATGTCAGTTGCTATTTCTTTTGGTCTGCTTTTTTTTCTTTGTTAGGTATCTGGTTTGGTTTGCTGGGGTGAGAGGAGGTTTAAAATTAGGAAGTGAGTGTTACATAAAAAAAAGAATCAGCAAACTACTTTTCAAGTTTATACTTATTCCAGTCTAATAACAGAATGGAGTTGGATTTGGTGGCTCACTTGGTGTTATTTAATGCTAATATATCACATGTGTGATTTGGGGCAGATGAAGGTTTATAACTGGAACCACATTTCCATGACTTTCTTTTCTTGCAATATATCTTCAGCACAAATCAAGAATGTAAAAGTATCAAATCTATGACTTTGAGTTTATTTAAAAATACTTTTTGATGTATCTTTCTAAGGTTGTAAGGAATAAATATTTTTATTTTGGAATTTTGTGTTTTTATTTTCAGAGAGACTTAATGGCTTCAGGACTAAAAGACCATAGTGAGGCTTATCTCTGTTTAATAAATAGCATTTCTGGTTTTCCAACCAAAATGCGACATAATCACTTCTGCTAAGCGGTGATGGTATGTGAAATTCTCATGGTGCATGTCAGTAAGAACATTTTGGAGGGATTTCTTCAGTTACAAATATCATTATACAGAACTCTACAATGTTGCACTAAAAGATGCATTATCTCTTTACTTTGCCTTCTCTAGTCAAATGTTTCATATAAAAATCATTTTATTATAGATTTGTAAAAGGTATTAAAACTGGCTTTGGGAATTTTTTGTTTATGTAGCAATGGTTCTATCTTGAGTCAGTTACTGTAAATCTTTCAAAAATCTTCTCAAAACTTATCCCAATCAAGGGATAGAAATTCACTTGTGTTCTCTGAGTACTGAAAGAATACAGTGCCTCAAATAATCTTGGCTTCATTTTCTTTCTCTTTTAACATAAAAACGAAACTTTGCCATTTTGCTTGAATACTGAGCACATGGCTTAAAAGTATTTTAATGTGATGTTCCATAAACACTTATCCATTCAGTGTTGGAGAAATGATGTTCATTGACTGTAGGAATTACTGTGACTATTTGCATTAATTATACCTTCTCTAGACATAATGAACTGATCATAAAATCTTTCAAATAGTTCTCAAATAAAAGATTCATTTTGCAAAAATATTTATTTGGCCCATAAAATTCATGGTAACTCTATCTCCAAGTTATATTGTCATCTTCTCTATTAATTCTGAGTCTCCTTATAGTACATCTTAATTTATTTAATAAAAATTAAATTTTAAGTTTTGCAAACATTCTATATAGATAATCTCTTTTGAAGCTTAGGATAATTCTGTTAGGTAAGTCCCATAGGTATCACAATCCCCATTTTAGAGATAAGGAAACTTAGGGGAAAAGTGACTTGTCCATTTTCACAGAACTGTTACAGTCAGGATTCAAACATAGTTCTTCCTGACTCCAGGTCCAGCTTTCTCATTTATTATTCCATGCTGCCCTTTTTGCAAGGTAAGAAAGTGCAAGTATCTAACAATCTTACACAGACACAAACAAAGCAAAACAAAACAAAATAAAGAGGATAAAGTAATACTTCTTTTTCTTCCCCCTTCTTTCATTTCCAGTAGGCTTTTCCTGATCTTTAAAAGGCTTTGGAAAGGTAGGTCAGTTCTTTTCATGGCTAGATGGGAAAATATTTTAATCCATTCATTTGCTGGGTGAAGATATAGCATATTGGCTGACAATAGGCATTACTTCTATTAAGGTATCAGATTTATACCTTACTTACTTTTCCCAGTGCTTAGTATAATGTTTAGCATATAGTAGGTATATAAAAACTAGTTGACTGACTGCCCTAGGCCTAAGGGAAATTTTTGGGTCCTGTAATGTAAAAGACAATAATTGTTGACATAAGAATTAGATTTTCCCAATGATTGGTAAAAACCAAAATTGTGCATGAGATAAAGTTACATGCAAGGAGAATACAAATGTATTTCCAAAGTCTGGAGAAACAGATTGAAGAGAATTTTAGATGGACCCAGATGTTCTCAGTCTAAAATTTCCCAAGGGTATAAACTCAGGTTCCAATGAATGCTGACACCTTCCAACTGATAGGTGTCAGCCCTTTCTTTCAATGAAGACTGAAAACTCCTTCATTTTCTTGTTTTGTGAAATTACTATAGAGCCCCAGTAACAGTGCAAGATTTAGTAGATGGTACCTGAAAAATATACAAATCAGCTCAACCATAGGCAAGATTTTTATGAATTTTGGCTCTCTTTATGTCAACAAATGCTGCCAGATAAGTGGTATGAGAGTGTTGGCAGAGTGGTGGCAAGGGAGAGGGAGGAAAACAGCTGATAGAGTGAGTATGTTGTCTAAACATAAGCAGGAATCTATCAAGGGAAATGGACAATTGCTAGAGAAATGAAAGAAGGAGGCTTTGTTGAAAAAGCAATTATACTATGTGTATTCCTTAAGATAAATTGTTGCTTCATCCTTTTGAAAGGCTTCTGAAAATTTGGGATAGATGTCAGGAAGGGAAGATGAAAGAAAACACATTTTACAAAAACAAGCGCTTGTTCATGAACAAGTCTACAACCTTCACAAACCCCCAAATTATATGCAATATTTCATACATAACATTTATAAATATTGCAAAGTCTCTGATTTATTCTAGCATAAGATCTTTATCCCCTAAAAGCTAGGACTAAATGTGTAAAGAGTCATTTAATTGTGTATCCTAGAATATTCACAGATTTCCTGCAACTGCTCATAGTTCCAAGTACATACATAAGACATTAAATCCAATGGCATACTGACAATAGAGCAGGTTCTCTTTCTATGTTTGAATGAGATTCTATTCCAAAGGACAAATGACATGGAAAGGGAATATTCATTCCTATTATTTATTCTCCCTTTGGTCTTCAACAAATCTCATCTTGTCTTTTGGAAGTTATGGGAGCACATTCTAATACAGTGGACCAATTTTTTTATAGGATATAGATCAAGATGCCATCATGGAAAGACGAAAGACTCTAGAGTCAGAGTCAAATTTTCCATCTTATTACATGTGTGAGCCCAGAACAATTATTTAATCTCACTGGGCCTCAATTTCTTCATCCAAATGTGAGGGTGTTGGACTAATACCCTACCTAACTTTTAGCTTTACATCTGTGATACCAATATCTGAAGGGCAGTCATGTGGAGAAAGGGATTAGACTTGTTTGGCTTAACCTCCAAGGTCAGAACTAGGTACAGTTAAGGTGGAAGTTGAAAAGATTTTATCTCCATGTAAGAAAAAAATATCAAAATTAAAAGTGCTATGGAAAAAATGAATAGGTTACTTCAGGAGGTAGTGGATCAATATGAATTCTCCAAATGTAGGTGTAAAAATACCTCAGTCATCTATCTTCACTTCTTCCACTGGAGGTGGGGTGTGTGGACAGCAAGGATATTATTGATTCACTGTCATGTTACTTTTCTTTATTTCTAAACTGTGGTTTCATCTGTGTCCAGAGAAATCCTGGTATAGAGACTTCCTCCACAATCTTAGATAAACAGCCTTTCATCAGTTGATCACCTTAGAGAATTTAGAGCATTGCCTGAATTGCCTATGGTCACACAGTCAGTTGATGTCAGAGACAGGACTAGAATCCAGATTCTCCTGTCTTTAAGGCCACCCCCACTCCTTTCCATGACACCATGTTGCTACTTTTCACATAAATAGACTATGGATAATTTTTTATTTCAACCACACAATTGGTAAATCTGCTAGATAGTTAATAGGCTAAATTTAATAGATTTGAATTATTCTTGCAGAAAAACATGATAAGTGACCTCAGTGAGCAAATATAAAGAAGCAGGGAAAATACCCTCAGTAACAAATCATGCTCATCTTCTATAGGGCCAATGTATTCTTTCTGGAGGACAGATTTCAGAGATTTGATCCCAGACAAAAAATAGTAGTTATGAGACTCTTTCTTGGAATGTGAGGTATGAGAGCTTTGGGATAATTTTTACTATTTAAAAAGCTTTGGATCCATAAACCAGTATTCCCACCCCACCCCCACTTGAGAATACACCCTCTACTTCTCAATGCATCTTAAATTACTTGAATCTCTAAATCATCCAAAGCCTGAGGTCTGGTACAGTTACATTTCCATTTCAGGTCATAGCATGCATAATTAAATGGGAAGAGGGGAGTGACAGTGAACAGGGGCTTATCATGACAGTAAGAAGAGGAAGCCTAGAGAATCAGCCATAGAAGTCTGAAGAGTAGGCCTGATCTAAATGATTAGGCAAGCACAAGGGATGTGGGAGTGGATGGGTAATAGCACTGGAGAGGTGGGGGGATTGGGGGGCCAGGAGAGGAAACATGGGAGTAGGCCTTGCTGAAAAGGATGATACTTAATTGTGAAGGAAGGTTGAATGTAAACTAGGGAGGCCAGGCTTCCCTCAGTGCAGTCACAAATGAAGAGCATTTCAACTCAAGGTATTCATCCAATTTTCCATATGTTTTAATAAATGAAAACTCACTTACAGCTGCCTTTTCTCTTCACAAGAAGGGAAACTAGAATTCTATAGTAACCTTGGGTTCAAGACTGCCATAAAAGCCAGAAATCTTTTCTAAAGCATATCACAAGAATACCGAATAAACCGCACAATGTCCTTGGAATCTGGGAATATGTTGACATGCTTCTAAAAGTCTTCCATTATCTAACTAGAAAGATGGTATTTTTCCCTCTAAAACAAACATCAACAAAAACATAGACATTTTATAAACTTAGACTGCTTTCAAAGGAGAAAACACTTGAGCACATGTACTCCAAAGACCCCTACACTGAACCAGTTCAGTTTGGCATTAATCAACCTCTCCCAAAATTATATTTTATTAATATAGCTCCATAACCTTGGTGGCATCGTTTTCAGAATAATTATGCAGAAGCACTGTGTGCTCATAATTTGTTTCTTTATGAGTATTACATGATAAAAACATATATGGATAGATCATACACTCTCAAAGTGGTCTTTAATTATTTACTTATTTATTTTTCAGTGACGGAAAGAAAAAAGAGTCAAAGCATTTTAAAACCAATTTCCAGGACTACAACTTTAAAACAATTCTATAATGAATAAATGTTTGATTTCATTTTTGTTCAAGGTGATGTTTTTGTACAGAATATTTGCATTGTTCGCTTCCCAGATCCTCAAGGATAGAGGCTCTTAACTTGGAGAATCAGCATACACTTAATTTTTTTTTAACCATGCAAGCCACAAAAAATTTGATAAGGACACTATTCTACTAGGTACCCCAGCAGAAACAAGTTATGTGTGAAGCTATCTTGTTTGATTCCTTTTGGTATCTCTTTATTTTATCTTATTTTGACAAAGAAAACAAGGAAAATTGCATCTTTCATTTAAAAATAATACTAGACGGTTTCTGTGCATACCTTCCGCGGGAGCCAATCACTGTCTGTTAACAACAAGAAAACCAGTGATCTGGGGATATTTAATGCTGCATTGGCCCTGGAAGAAGGAGGACTCTTTCATTTGCCATACTTTGTCACTCGCCATGGAGCTGGCTGACATAATGGACTTTCACAACGAGCTCTGAAGCAATTGGCAATTAAGTGGTTTGAAGGGGTGCTTCTGGGCTGCCGTGAAAGGCTTCAGGTGTGAAACGCTTGTTTTCAAGAGCACTAAGCAAAATGTATAGTTGCTTTCAGGGCCCCCCTTGTCCTTCTGGAGGAAGGGGGAGAGCCGGGGGAAGCAAGGACACTCAAGAGCAATTTGCTATTCAGCATCTGAATGCTGTGTGCTTTTTCCCCCCCCTATCCTTATGCGGCTGGTAAGGAGGGCAGATTGCGATGGCACAAACAGCTCTCTGCACAATGGCAGATCAAGAGAGAGGCAGGGAAAATGAGGCCCGGAGAGAATGGATGCCTGAATGAAGGGAGGACGGCTTGATTGTTAATTGTGGGTAAATGTGTTGTAAGAGTGAAAAGGGTTCATGGACTACTTTAAAACTATACCCAAGCAATAAGTACAGAGAGTGGGGAAATAAGGAGATGTTCCTGACCCTTTTAAGGACTATAGTAGTACATCTGGCCCACTTGAAAAAGTAAATCGAGAACTGTTAAAAAAAAAAAAAAGATAGGCAAATACATGTGTGTAATACTCATATTACTTAAAAAAAAAGAAATTAAAAGCATGCAATACACACTTTGAAACATCCACCGCTTCCTGGTACTCAGCAAGATTAAGATAATGTGAACATTAAGGACATTGCCAAATTGATAAATATTTAAAATACAACTTTTCTGCAAGAATACAGGTTTCTATTCTAGGATAAAATATATATGCACCGAAGCTAGCACAACGGTAAAGAAAACTTCAAACAGTCTTCATGAAGGATATTGTTCCCTTAGTTCTGTTTCATGTCACTTTTCCTTGTCTGACCTTTACTTCCAACATATTGATTTTTTCCTAACCCAGTCTTGCTTTGCAGAAAAAAGAGGTATTGAGGCTTTGAGCTGCTTACATATCACTATTGTACATGCATTCTTAAAGGTGAAGGATCCCCTTTCAGAAGATGACTATCTGACTGACAATGTGATTAGGATTGTCTGAGGATTTTTCATTTTAAATGTAGTAGGCCACATGTCTGGGGGAAAAAAAAAGTAGCTCAAATCAGTGTGTGTTTTTTTTATTAAGAGTTCTACTTTCTGCTTTAAGCAGTTGCTTTTTGGTCCACTCTTAAAATATTTACTACTCATGATTTACCTCTATCAAGTTAGCAATGCTTTGTTGTTGTTCTTATTGTTTTCCTGAGATTTTCTTACATTGAATAATTCCTATATCATGCAATCTTCTTTCAGGGTACTTTGGAAGGATATGTATTTTCCCTATACCAAAACCATTCTCAATTCTTTTAACAAACAAACAAATAAATAAATGAACAAAGAAGGAAGTAAAAAAATGGACAAATGGACAGATGGATGGATGGATGGATGGATGGATG
>CM053598.1:107214965-107230579 GCA_028646575.1 Pseudocheirus occidentalis | reverse complement strand
CAAGGCAGGGAGGGATAGGAAGGAGGGACATATGATCACTGTCACAATATGTCCACTATAAAGATGTCCTGTATAATCACACCTACACAGCCTGTATTGAATTGGTTGTCCTTCCAGCAGGGGTGGGTGACAAGGGAGGAATCAAAAGAATCTAGAATTTAAAGCGCTGCAATACCTGCAACTAGGAATCAAGATGTACAGGGGCTGGGATAGGGAGACCCTCCCTGCCCTACCAGAAAGTTAGAGAACAGACCAGGGGATGGGCTCCAGAGGGGGATTGCTGTTTTGGTGGTGGGGTAGAGGAAAGACAGGGAGAAAATTTTTAACTCAAAAATCTCATGAAAATGAACAATGTAAAGAAGAAAACAAATAAAATTTATTACATTAAAAATGAATGTTAAAATCATTCTTACATGTAATTGGGAAAAAAATTTAAAGAAACTAGTGTTTGAACTAAGTCCTGAAGGAAGAGGGATTTTATAAGGCAAAAGAAGAGAGAGCATTCAAATAAAAGGAGGGATTTAATGGTAAGGCACTGAGATGGGAGATGCAGTGTCGTGTAAAGAACAGAAAAAACATGGTCACTCTACTTGAATACCATTTGCAGGAAGGAGAGTAAGAGATAATTAATCTGTAAATATAGATTGGGTTCAGGTAGTAAAAGTCTTGAAAAATTAACAAGAGGAGTTTATATTTTTATTCTAGAAGAAAAAGGGAGGGACTACTAGAGTTTATTTAACACTGAGGATACATAGGATGGCTCTCCTCTACCAACTGATCTGAAGTTTCCACCACTGAAATCACTCCTTTTTGATCAGACAGCAGATGTACAGACAATAGACCATAAAAATACTATTACTGGCCACTGATGGCTCTTCACAGGGGCAAAAGTAATAAGCTCTCAGAACTATTAGAGATAGTCAAAGCCAATACTGAGAGAGAGAGAGGGAAGGAGGGAAGGACGGAGGGAAGAGAGAGGGAGAGAGAAGAGAGAGACAGAGACAGAGAGAGAGACACACAGAGAGAGAGAGAGAGACAGAGAATGAATTCGCAACAAAGTACAATAGATGATAAATGGTATAGCCAATTGTCAGACCCTTTCTCAGCAGAGATTCATTTTAGGTTAGCTAGGTTTTATCTTAGAAACTGGAAAACAGAAGCCAAAAACATTTAGGACACAACTAAAATTTGAAAATCTAGAAGACCAGACTACATACCTAGTCATACCACTATTTCATCATATGTTGTTGGAAGATACTGGATTTCTTTTGGGTTCTAATTTTTAATTTTTTTTAATGCATAAAATGAGTTACTTTTAAGTTCTTTTAACTCTTCAGGTAACATCATCAAGTGTAGGTTTAGCACATGATATCATAATAATGCATCTAATCCAACAAACTACTTAAATTATTTATGTAGTTAGAACTTCTTTTTCTCTTCTTGTTTAATTTTTCAAGCCGTTATTACTTTATGTGTTATCCAGTAACATCTCTGAAGGTTTGAGTTGCAACAGAATTCAAATTACTACTTTACATGCTGTTTGCTCAAATATTCTCCTGCATATTATCACATTTCCCTGTGTGTGTGTATGAGAGAAATTTTTATCAGCAATTTCTTTTAAAAAAGATTTATTTTTTCAAATATTCCAAATTACATTAAAAGTTTTTTTAAATTATTTTTTAGTTTCAGTCCTAAATTCTCTTGCTTACTCTTGCTTCTCCCCCTCAGCTCTTAAAAAGGTTAGTGATACATTAATTATACCAAAGAAGCCATGCAAAATGTATTTCCATATTATCCATGTTGCAAAAGAAAACATACAGGCAAGATGGCAGAGTAGAAGCAGCAAGATTTTGCAGCTCCCACATAGCCACCTCAAAAACCAATAAAATATGACTCTAAACAAATTGTAGGGCTCCAAAACTCAAAAAATACAGAAAACACATCTCCTGCTGAAGGCAGCTTGGCACGAAGGGCTCATTGAGGCAGACTGGGAGCCGAAACCAGCCCACCCCGAAACCGAGGCCTGGCCCCATGGTGGTCAGGAGGAGCTGCAGCTGGAGCCTCCAGGAGAGTGGATCAGCAGCAGCTGGGACAGTTTCCAGATTTATCAAGCCAGAAAAAATAAGGACTAAGTGAAAGGTTAGTGGAATTCAGCTAAATTTAGGGGAGAAAAGCAGTTGGGCCAAACTGCCCCCAGGGCAAGGAAGCAGCCTCCAGGTAGCTGCTTTAGAGCTCCCGGCCTGCAGACTTTAGGGGGGCCAAGCAATCATTCAGAGGCTAAGTGCTCTTGCATTGAGCAGCCTAGATTGGGATCATGGTCTTGGGTGGTGGTTCTGGGGTTTTCAGTGAGGCAAAGCTGGTGGGGGCTGCAGGAACTTTCTAATAGCTCCATCAGCTGTTAATACTCCAGTGATTTGGAACAGAGCTTTCCCCTCTGGAAGCAGAGTTCCACAGAGGTAAAAAGACAAATAATTTACTGGCAACATGAGCAGGAAAAGGAAGCAAAGTAAGAATAGCAACCAAATTCTAGAATCCATTTTTGAGGACAAAAAGGCTCAAAGCATGGAATGGGAGGAAGACAACACAGCCAGAATTCCCATACCAAAAGCTTCCAAGAAACATGAAGATTGCCTTCAAGCCATAGATCAGCTTTAAAAGGACTTTGAAAACCAAATAAGAGAAGTGGAAGAAAATTTAGGAAGAGAAATGAGAATGATGGAAGAAAATTATGAAAAGAGAGTCAACAACCTGACTGAAGAAAATAACACCTTAAAAAACAGATTAACTCAAATGGCAAAAGAGGTCCAAAAAACCAATGAGGAGAAGAATGCCTTAAAAAAACAAACAAAGAAAACATACAAAAACCCAATAAAAATAAAGCAAAAAATATGCTTCAGTCTGCACTCAGAATTCATCAGTTCTCTCTCCACCCGTGGATAGCATTTTTCATCCTGAGTCCTTTGCAATTGTCTTGAATCATTGTCTTGATCAGAATAGTAAATCTTTAACAGTTGATCATCATTACAATATTGCTATTACTGCATAAAATGTTCTTCTGGTTCTGCTCAATTCCCTTTTCCTCAGTTCATATAAGATTTCCCAGGATTTTCTTAAAACAACCTGCTTGTCATTTCTTATATCACAATAGAACTTCATTTGAATCATATACCACAACTTGTTCAGCTATTCTCCAATTAAGAAATACCTTCTATTCATACTTCTTTTTTCTTTTTTCTTTAATCTCTTTGTGACACAGACCCATTAGCAGCATTGCTAGGTCAAAGGTTATGCACAGTTTTTATAACTCTTTAGATTTAGTTCCAAATTGTTTTCCAGAATGGTTGATCCAGTTCACAACTCCACCAGAATGTGCCAAAAATTTCTAAGAATGTGTTTTTCGTCTTTTACATCCACTTGAAATATTGAGTGAATAAGAATTGTCTTTTGGCAGATAGGGTAAGGGTTGTGTGATTTTGCTATAATGCAGGGTTCCAATATGGAAATTGTCTCTACTAATGAAGACTGGAAACTCATCCCTAGTTTTTAGTCTCAGAGAGTTGCTTGGGATATTAATAAATTAAATAACTTGCTTATGGTCATACAGGCAGTATATGTCAGAGACGGGGGTGAGTCCAGGTCCTCCTGATTCTAATGTCAATGCTTTATCTGGTATGCTATGCTATTTCTTAGCAGCATAAGGAAATACAGATAAGGGGCAACTTATATAATATACAGTAATTTTGATGGAATCTGAGTGGGCACAATCTTATTTCAATAGTATGTTATTCCTAATTCCATTGGAATGATTATTCTTCCAGTATCAATGGAGATGTCAAACTTTCTATGACTTGGTATATGGTCTTTGAGAATTATTTGCTGGGAAAAATGCTGTCACTTGTTGATTAATCTGGTTAAGAGACCCTCCAAAAATTAGCTAGGCAAGTGTTTTAACAGTACTATACAAATACATCCTATTGCTTGGCCTATACTGGAAGCTTTCTAGTTTGGTAGGATTTGCCAAAATTTGTGCTTGGCATAGCATGGATAGCAGTTCTCTGCCATAATAAGACATCACAGCAGCATTTGAGAAGGGCTTGGTGAATACATATTGTTACACTGAATGTAGATCTCTTGTTGCCAGGCTCCTCTGATTGGTATTTAAAGCTCTACACAATCAGACAGTCCAGTTTCCTCCTTTCCAATCCTACACTTTATTTTTCTTCATGTTCC
Organism: Pseudocheirus occidentalis; assembly: GCA_028646575.1. Lineage (NCBI taxonomy): Eukaryota > Metazoa > Chordata > Mammalia > Diprotodontia > Pseudocheiridae > Pseudocheirus > Pseudocheirus occidentalis. The sequence goes on along the minus strand of CM053598.1, from coordinate 107,226,349 downwards.
CTGTGATCTAGCTATATCAGCCTATGTGCTGTCTTTCACACATCATATTTCATCTCTACAACAACTTTTCACTGACTGACCTCATGCTTGCTATCATCTCTCTCCTTCCCTCTTCCTCCTGACTCCCTCACCTTCTTCAAGGATTCAGTCCAGGTCTTCCATTCCCTGGGAGTCCTTCTCAGATCCCACCTCACCTTGTGCCTTCTGTCTAAGCTAATCTTCCAGTTATCCTAAATAGAGCTTTAATATAAATAGAGTTTTGTATGCAAACTCTACCACTAAAATGTGAATTCCTTCAGGACAGGGACTAGGCTTTTTCCTTTCTTTGTCTTCTAGCTATCTTAGAGGCAACATGGCAGAATGAGCAGTAAGTCACTCTCATTCTACTTTACTGACCTCGAAAAATGGAGAAAACCCAGAAAAAAACTCCTACCACCCAAGGTAAAATCCTGGAACAATGGAGCCAGAAGAAAGATGATATGCAACAGTTTTTTACTTCAGGAGCCTAGGGAGTTTAACAGGAAAATCCTTCTTGCTGTCACTGGGACAGTATAGAATGGGAGGTGTCCAGGTCAGGCCAACAGCAAGCCCGACCTCAGTAAACCTGCAAGAGATCCTGAGCCCCAGGGTAGTGTAACTGGCAAGAGCCAAGACCAGGAGTCCCCACATGACCTCACACAGCCAGAAGAATTAGCAGACACCAGTGTAGAGAACTACCACTTGCACCATGAAGTGTCCATTAGCAACTGAGCCTGCCCATGCTCTAGTGTGCAGTCCTTGGGCAGGAGGAGGCTCCTAGCAGCCAGATCACCCTTCCCCCCTCATGCTGCAAGCTTCAGTGCAAGCCCAGGAAAATGCAGAAAGACCTCACCTTGCCTCAGTACACACCAGCCACCTCCAGCTCAATACTAGCTACAGATTTATACAGCTTCCAGCTGCAAGAACTGGAGGTCCCAGCAAACAATATCAGTAACCAAGCCCCTAGCCTACAGCACAAGAAGTGTGGATCAGAGTCCCTTGTTCCCCAGAAACAGATATTCACTTTAAAAGCCAGGGGAAAAAAGGCAAACAGAATGAAAAAAAGAAACTTTGAAAAATAAAGATCATAGATTCTGACTATGGGGTTAGGGAAGATCAAAACACAAATTCAGAAGAGGACAGCATTGTCACTATACCCATATTTGAAACCTCAGAGGGGAATATGAATTGATCTCAGTCTCCAAAAGCTGTCTTGGACGAGCTCAAAAAGGATTTTAAAAGCCAAATTAGAGAGGTAGAAGATAAATTGAACAATTTCTTTAAAAATACAATTGACAAAATGGAAAAGAAATTCACTGAAGAAAACAGCTCCTTAAAAAGTAAAATTGGCCAAATGGAAAAGGAGGTATGAAAGTTAACTGAAGAAAAAAAATGTTAAAAATTAGAATTGGGCAAGTAGAAGCTAATGATTCTATGAGGCATCAAACAAAATCAAAAGAATGAAAAAAATAGAAAAAAAACAACACACCTCATTGGAAAAACTACCGAACTGGAAAATAGATACAGTAGAGATAATTTTAGAATTATTGGTCTGTCAGAAAGCCATGACAAAAAAAAGAGCCTGAGTAGTATCTTCTAAGAAGTCATCAAGGAAAACTGCCCTGAGGTCCAGAGGGCAAAACAGTCATTGAAAGAATCCACCAATCATCTCCTGAAAGATAGCCCAAATTGAAAATACCAAAGAATATTGTAGTCAAATTCCAGAATTATCAGGTCAAGGAGAAAATACTACAAGCAGCCAAAAAGAAAATTCAAATATTATGGAACTATAGTCAGGATTACACAGGATCTTTCATCTTCTGTGTTAAAAGATTGGAGGGCTTGGAATATGATATTCTGTAAGGTAAAAGAATTTGGATTGACCAAGGATCAGTTACCCATAAAAAGTGAACATAATCTTTCAGGCAAGGAGATAAGCATTCAATGAAATAGGCGACTTCCAGACATTCCTGATGAAAAGACCAGAGCTCTATGGAAAATTTGATCTTCAAATACAAGACTCAAGCGGGGCATAAAAATGTAAACAGGAAAAAAAGGGAAAAAAACATGTTATTCAATAAGGGCATCTCTTCATGGGAAGATGATACTTGTAAATCTTGAAAACTGTATCTTTCATCTAATGTTTAAATGGATGTACATAGACAGACAGTGTGAGTGTAAATTAACTGATACAATGTCTTTTAGTGTTTGGTACTGACACATTAAGTCAGTGAATAAGCATTTATTAAGTGTCTACTACATCCCAGATACTATGTTAAACTCCGAGGATCCAAAAAGAGACAAAGGACAGTTCCAACCCTCAAGGAACTCACAATCTTAAGTACTTAATAAATCTTCATTGACTGACTATGAAGTTAAAGCCTCTTCCACTCTTTCCTCATACATTTTCTTTTGAATTGTACTACTTGTTCTGAACGTGCTTCTTTTGTTCTTAATCATTCTGTTTAAATTTTTGATATTAACAGTTTTGTGCTTAGTACTTTAGACAAAAGTGTTGGAATTAAAGAAAATTCCATATACATACATACATACATACATATGTGTGTACATCTATCTATCAATCTATCAATCTATCAATCAATCTATCTATCTATCTATCTATCTATCTATCTAATACATCTGCTGTTGTTTTAGAGATCTGAATTTCATTTTATTGAAAATGAGTCATCTGAAAAATTCAGATTATTCTTTAGTATTAGCCAAATGGTAAATAGGGGCAGAAGGGTGACACAGTAGAGTGCCCTGGAGTCATGAGGATCTGAGTTCAAATCCTGCCTTAGAGGTTGCTAGGTGGCACAGTGAGTAGAACACCAACCCCGGACACAGGAGGAACCGAATTCAAATTCAGCCTCAGACACTTAACACTTACTGGCTTTGTGACCTTGGGCAAGTCACTTAATCCCAATTGCCCTGTCTTCCCCCCTCCAAAAAGCAAAAAAAAACCAAATCCTCCCTTAGACATAGTAAAGTGAACAAGCTATCTAGCCTCTCTCAGTTTCAATTTCCTGATCTATTAAAAGCAGGGGAGGGGAGAGGGAAAGAAGGTTTATAATCCAACAGGTCTGTTATGATAAAACGAGATTAACAAATTCAAAGTACTTCACAAATCCTAAAAGCCTATAAGTGCTAGATATTAGTTAACATTTCTTATTTAACTCAGTTCCTCTAAATCAGTCGCTAGAATCTAAAGTAAACATAGGTACAATATGCAGGTTATCTGTCATACACAGCATTTTTGAAATGGACCAAAAGGAAATTGCCTGTGGCTGGACTTCACAGCAAGTCATTTAATTCCACTGAAAATTATTTTCCCCTGTATAAAATAGGAATAGAAAGTCCTATAATAAAGCATGTCATCAAAGAAATGTATGATTGTGAAAGAAGATGGCCCATTGCATGCCAACTATGATGAACACTGCCCCATGTGCTCCATTGATGTGCTTGTACTGTCAAGAGAAAGAGAAGGGAGACTCTAATATGAGTAGGCTTCCTGTGCCAGTCATAAACAGACATGGACAAGAGTTACAGAGGATAGGCAGGGACTGAAAAGTTGTGATCATCATTGTTTGAGGGAATGTTACTGTCAATGAGATTACAGATATATTTGTCTATTAACAGAGAGGTGTTGTAATGGTCAAATGCCAACTTACAGCAGCGAGGTGGTGAAGTGAATGGAGTGTTTAACTTTGACATTCAGAAGAACTAAGTAAATCCTGTTTCAGCCATTTATTCTGAACTCTCTCAGCCTTCTCACTATCTTCATAACAACTACACCTATCTTCTAGGGTTGCAAAAAGCAAAAGAGGTATCATATACAAAGTACTTTTAAACATTAAAGATCTATACTAATGCATTTTGTTTTTATGGGATTAATGTATATAAAATAGGACTTAATAAACTGTAAAACATCATCTATATTAGGTAGAATCAATATCACTCATTAATCCATTAGATTAATCACTTTCAAGTCAGCAAGCACTTATTAAGTATCTTCTTTAAGATTGTGTTTGATTTGGAATCATTGAGTTGGAAGGGAGCTTAGAAATCAGAAGAACATAGATTTGGACCTCAGAAGTTGTCTAGTACAGCTTCGTTGTATAGATGACAACTCGAATGATTAAAAAAAACTTGCCCAATATTCTAAGGAATATACATAGTACACATGAAATTTAAACCCTAATCATCAGGATCCAAATCTTTTTCCAACCTCTTTATTTTTCTAATAAGGAAAACTAAGACACAAAAATATAATTTATCCAATATCACACAACTTGTTCATGATAAAATCAACACTAGGACCCAGGACTCCCAGCCTATTGCTCTTTCTGCTCTGTCGCACGAAGTATAATCCCCTCCTTTAAGAAACTCACCCATCAATTTGGTGAGACAGAATATGCACACAATGAACCAAAATTAACAGAGTCAAAGCAGCATGTATATTAACCTAAGTTAATGTTGATCACACACTTATAAAGTGGGGCCATATAGAGTATAGGATAAGATGGAATAGAGATGATCTGGGAAGGCTTAATGGAAGCATGAGTTCTGAACCAAATCTTGAATAAACTACATAAAATCAAATTGGCTTGCTACAAGGTTACATTTGTGCTAGTCCATGCTTCTCTTAATGATCTAATGTTTCTGAATCTGTAGGTACCATTAACATAAATCCCCTGGCAGCCCAAATATTGAATCAATTTTCTGCACACCTCTAAACATGAACTAAACACTGCATCTCAAAGTTGGAGACCTTCTCCAACAGGGCTGTCATCACAAAATTCTATTAAAATCTTAATTTCTACTATTGGCCTCCAGAGAGCACAGTGGGCTTTATCAGTGCAAGTGTGTATTCTTTTCAGCAATAAATTTGTTCCTTAAAAGTTTAATAAAAATCAATTTTGTTGAAAGAATCATATCTTCTCATTGACCTACATTGTGATTAAAGATATGCCTTATTTTCAATTCTGATTGATCTTCAATCCACATGGGTTTCTAAAAGTTTTGCTTTAAGTTTCTCTGTACCCTCCACCTTTCCATTACGTAATGATCTCTAAATAAGCACTGAAGTACACTAAGGGAGACCTTATTTAGAGAATGCCTGTGGTGCGCCCCTTTGCACAGTACAATGCATTTTTGTAATGTGAGTAATCACTTCTTTATTTGTTTCATGAGTATGGATTTTTAAATACCAATAGAGTTTTCTTCAAGTGAAGCATATGAGAGTGAACAAATACTATTACTATAGAGAATAAAAGAAAGTGGATGCTTAGTTCCCCACAGGTAGTAAGATACTGAATATATATACAAGTGCACAGCTCTCCATGTAATGTGACTCGAGGAGTGCTGAGAAGCATATTTGACACCAAATATCTGAGAAGTAAAGTTTAAGTGGATTGCAACAGCTTTGATGCCTAAAAAACCAGCATTAGATGAATGCATTGGGTGAGAGAAGAATAGATAGGATATTGAAAAGAAAAGGATTCCACCAAAGAGAAACCATACACTTTATAAGACTGCCTAAGTTGGGGTTTTTTTTCAGTCATTTTAGTTGTTTTTGATACCTTGTGACACCATTTGGGGTTTTGTTGGCAAAAATACAGGAATGGTTTGTCACTTCCTTCTCCAGATCATTTTATAGATGAGGAAACTGAGACAAACAGGGTGAAGTGACTTGCCCAGAGTCACACAGCTAGTCTGCGGCTGGATTTGAACTTAGGTGTTCCTAACTCCAGCCTGGCACTTTTCCAATGTACCAACAAACTGGAATTCTAGCAAATGTTTATCAACTAGCTCTCAGTAAGAAAAAAAAAAGGAAGCATGACAAACTGTTAAGTTTAATCTACATTATTCTAATTTTCTCCAGTATTTTCTTAAATTTAGATGATTAACAAAGCAATATAAATCGAGCTCTGGTCTATAGTGTTTGACAGCTTTTGACGTGGAAATGATCATAATGAAAATTTAACAACTGGTTTTTGTGAGCTGGTTTAAGCTGGCTTAAACTCTCATGCAAGCTTTGTGCTAATAGGTCATAAGGACTCAAGATTTAAAGAAAAAACATATAGTTTAGTTTAATAGTTTAGTTCTCAGTTAAAGTACTTCTGTTAGCATATTACTGAGTTAAGTATATTTCTAGGCTTTCCACGCCAAAATTGTGAGAAAACATGGAAAAAAGTTATACTTGATGGGCATGCATGGAAGGGTTGGGGATCAGCACTTAGAGTATGATATAACAGATAAATCTGATAATTAACTAAATCACAGCGTTGTTGTGAAGGTCAAAGATCAACTTATGGCAGGTAGGTGGTAAAGTGGATAGTGTTGAACTTTAGAGTCAGGAAGACCTGGGTTTCAATCTTTCTTCAGATATTTATTCTGATCTCTTTCAGCATCAAATTAAATTCCTCATCTATAAAATGGGGATAATAATAGACCCTATCCCCTTTCCTTTTTTATTTTTTTCTGTTAAGAAAACTATTTGGTTTAGGGTCTAAAACAACTCAGAACTTTCTAATTTTCTTTGTAAGTTATTCTTGGTTCAGTCAGCAATACAAGAGAAAATGGCTTATTTGAGAGTATTAGTGACAAATCTCTAAAAATTGAATATTGATCATTCCATGTGGGAATTGTGAACTCTGCTATTTACCTTTTATAAACTTAGAAATATACTTAATACTAAGCATCCTTGATTGTTTTCTTTTTCAGTATTATTCGCAACAGTTTGACAACTCCCAAAATTTACTTTACTAGTGATTGAAAAGTTGTATTCCTTGTGAAAAGATTTCTCTTAATACAATAAGAAGCAGCATGGCATATTGCAAAGAATCTGGAACTTTCTGTCAGGAAAACCTAAATTAAAATCTTGGCTCTGACATTTAGTACGTTTGTGACTAAGGATAAATTACTTAATCTTTCTGTACTTCAGTTCTTTCTAAAGCAAAATAAAGATAATGGATTTGTTTCAAGGATCAAATGAGATAAAACAAATATGTAAATAATAAATAAATATATAAAGAATCATGTACAACTATTTCCCCTAATAGAAAAAAAGGATTAATCATTTTTGATTTCTGAATTTTTGTGTCTTTTTAAAAGTTTTTGTTTTTCTTGTCCTCCAGCTAGCTGTTAGATTCTATAAAATAAAAAAAATAAAAATTATTGCCAGCATTATCTGCCTAACAACAACCTCCTTCAGGCCTTTAAATTTGTTCTTTCTAACAAATTATAGTTGGGCAGCTAGGTGGTACAGTGGATAAAGCATTGGGCCTTGAGTCAGGAAGGTCTGACTTCAAATTTGGCCTCACACACTTACTAGTGGTGTGACTCTGGGCAAGTCATTTAACCCTTTTTTTTTTTTTTGCTTTTTGGAGGGCAGTTGGGGTTAAGTGACTTGCCCAAGGTCACACGGCTAGATATTTTGTGTTAAGTGTCTGAGGCCGGATTTGAACTCAGGTACTCCTGACTCCAGGGCCAGTGCTCTATTCACTGTGCCACCTAGCTGCCCCCCATTTAACCCTTTTTGCCTCAGTTTCCTCATCTGTAAAAGGAGATGGAGAAGAAAAAAGCAAACCACTTCAGTATCTTTGCCAGGAAAACCCAAAATGGTGTCAGAAAGAGTAAGATAGGACTGAACATGACTGAATAACAAAAGCAAGTGATGGAGAATATATGTATAATGTAGTTTAAACATAAATGTATATCATATGTTTAAGTTAGCTGCTTGTTAAATATGGACCAGCATATTGCTGGTTGTTGCCCTGTAGTGGTTTACATTTTAAAGAGCATGTTCCAAGTCTAAAGGTCTCCTAGAAGCCTTTAAAATAGTACTATCACAAGCAGTCTCATGCAGTCCTCTGGTGGAGGTATGATGCCTTTGCCTTCCATGCACTACTGTCTTTCCATTTTTGCCAAGGAAAATCAAGATAATGGTAGATAAAGTTCCATTTCCATTTCGTCATAATTTCCAGGGATTTTGCTGTAATCATCACATGCAGTGCAATGTTTATTCTCTGCACCAGTAATCTGTCACATAGTCTACTTTGTATTATTATGAGTCTATTTATAATGGGAAGCAAAGATCATGGATTTTGTGAAATTTCGAGCTCAATACAAAATAATAATGTACTGTGGAAGCAAAAAAAAAAAAGCTAATGTAATCTGGTTGTGCCATCCTAGGCTGCTGCCTCTGCATTCACCCTGATACAGGGCTGAGTGTTGGGAACTCATTTAGTCTAGTTAGGCCAAGCCAGTCAACTCTGATTCATTACCATCTTCCTGCCATGAATCTAGAAATTTATTCCCATTCTTCTTTTCTTCCTCTTACACCCATGTCAGATCAACACTACCATATCTTTTGGAAAAGGTGACTCTGGTGACTCCACCCTTCCATCACCACTATCTTCCTATATATGTATTTCCATATTTTGGAATGTAAGCTGTTTAGGAACAACACATCTTTTGCATATTTATCTCTATTTGCTAAGCACAGTCTGGCACATAGTGCTTAATAAGAATTTTTCATTGATTAATTCACTCTAAAAAATTATGTGATGGTACCATTGTATTCTACCTTTTTCAGACTTATTCATTTGTGGGCACCACATTTTAGGAAGGGCAATGACATGCTAAATGCTGGAGTTATTCCAGAAAAGATAAAAGAAAATGGTTAGAGGCCTGGAGATTTTGTTGAAGAAACCAGGGAAAAATCACTTATAGATCTTCTGCTATGTGCCAGGCACAGTGTTAATTGCTTTACAAATATCTCATTTGATCTTTACAACAACCCTGAAAGGTAGATGCTCTTATTTTCCCATTTTACAGCTAAGTAAAGGGAAGTAGACATAGATTAAGTAATTTGTCCACGGTTTCTAAACCAGGTGTGTGTGGGGAGTGGGAGTAGAGGTAACTGACAGCCCTCAAACCTCAAGTCAGTTAGGGGGATGTCTACCACAAGTATGTGAATGCTTCCCTAGGCAGAATGGGCAAATTAGAACAAATTGTTCCAACAGCAATGACTGTAGTTGAATCAGACAATGTGGAAGGCTTAAAGCTTGGTCAGTCATCAAAGACAGCAGGGTTGTTGACTATATCCTGGGCCACTACTAGTCATTGTGACTTTTATCCTGCCACTGGATTTTGATGACTTTGGAAGAGAGAGTGAAGCTGACAACTTTGCCGACTCTGCCTAACCTAAATCCAGTTCACGCACAAATCAAATCAAGAAGACATTGCCTATCATTCACTATTTTACCCCAGTATCTTAATGTCATCGGTCCTTTTTAAAAACAACAACAACAATAATTGTACCAGGGTGACACAGCTAGTAAATATCTGATATCAGATTTGAACTTGGGTCTTTCTGACTGCAGGGCCAGTGCTCTATTCACCATATTATCTAACTTCCTAAGAGAAGATTTAAGAAAGACAACATAACTATCTTCAGATGATTGAATATATATTATATAGAAGAAGTATTAGGTTTTTGTTGTTGTTGTTTGATGAGCAATAGGTGGAAATTTCAGAGAGGTAGAATTCAGTGCTAAGACTCAGAACTGGAAGACACTGAGAAGTTCATATTTTGGCCAATCATTCTGATTGCTAACTCCTTGATGCCAGGTACAATGCTTGTTTTTATATTTTTCACATAGTAAGAACTTGATAAATGTTTTCAAAATCTGAAAATTATTATGATCACAATGAATGCTTATCTTATTAAAGACTGACTTAATATTAATTTCAGGATGGTTATTAATCCTTTATCCCTCTGACCCAGTGTAACACCATGCACAAGGAGAGTCCCAAAAGAATGCTAATGTGAACAGCTTTTAAGGTTCAGATTACACAGTATAGTGAACACTCTTTATTCCATTACAAATTAAGGCAAATATTCACAATATAATACTCATAACATTACATCTTATCACAGAGAATCACAATATAGTGTTCATAACATTAGAATGGCCATACAGTTTTTACTACAGCAGCCACGATATTTAGAACAAGGAATAAAAGAATAATCATCTTGTTTCCCTAAGGGGAAAACCCTACTCAATTAATCATTCAATCAATTCACAATATATCAATCTTCCACTCATGGGGCAACCATTAACTTAATCAGTCGTTAATCTAGATTCACAATTACTAAATATCATTAATCACCAATACAGTCATTAGAAAACCACACAAACCCTCCATCCACTCCTTGGTGTCCAGAAAACCTCAATTTCATCCAAGGGGAGGCCTTATCTTCATCTTGTCTCTGGGTAATCTCTCTGATTCCCTAGATACCCTTCCATGGTTCCAGCTCCCTCCTGAATCCACCAAACAGTCACCTGAATTCAGAAGCAGACAGCTGCCAGGTTCTCATCCACTCCTCAGAGGTAGACAGCTCCCAGGTCCTTGTCCAGTGCTCAGGGCAATTCCTGGCACACACTAAAGTTCATAGAGTTCAGCACATCTCAAACCCTTGACCACTTCTCTTGCCTGGAACTCAAGGATCAGCTAGGCCTTGAACAAAGTCTTATCTTGGTCATACATCAGTCCTCCAGTAGCTCAGCTGGCCCTAGGACCCAGAAGAAAAATTGGCTTTCTGGGTGGCCTTCCCCAGATTCTGGTCTCAGGAAAATGCCATCTCTTTTCTCACTCAGCTTTCAGATGCTGGGAAAGAAACTCTCTCTCAAGAAAACTCCAACTCACTTCTTTTTTTTTTTGAATATAAATGTTTTATTTGTTTTCTCGTTTACATCATTCATTTCCATGAGATATTTGAGTTAAAAATTTTCTCCCCATCTTTCCCCTATCCCCAACCCCAAAACAGCGATCCCAGTGTAAAGCCCCTCCCCCAATCTGCTCTTTTTGTGCCCTCCTCCAACACGCCTCTAACTTTCTGGTAGGGCAGGGAGGGTCTCCCTACTCCAGTCACTGTATATCTTAATTCCTAGTTGCATGTATTGCAGAGCTTTAAATTCTAGATTCTTTTGGTTCCTCCCTTGTCACCCATCCCCACTGGAAGGACAAGCAATTTAATACAGGCTGTGCATGTGTAATTATATAGGACATCTTCACAGTGGACATATTGTGACAGTTTGATCATATGTCCCTCCTTCCAATCCCACCCCACCTTGCTCTGTTTTCTATCCTATCCCTGTCCCTTAACTGAAGTGTGTGCTTCCAGCAACCCTCCCCCAGACACTGCCCTCCCCTCCATCATCCCGTTTCTCATCCCTATGCCACCTACTCTCCTGTGTAGCATTATACCCAGTTTAGAGTTTATGTCATTTCTTCCCTAAGCCAAATTCAATGAGAGTAAATGAAAGTAAAGTTGTAACAGTTATCCCTTGCCTCTT
>CM053598.1:107199086-107214465 GCA_028646575.1 Pseudocheirus occidentalis | reverse complement strand
AAAGGAAGGAAGGAAGGAAGGAAGGAAGAAGGAAGGAAGGGAGGGAGGGAGGGAGGGAGGAAGGAAGGAAGGAAGGAAGGAAGGAAGGAAGGAAGGAAGGAAGGGAGGAAGGAAGAGAATCATCTCATTGTTTGACTCCTGAAAATTGCCACCAACATTTTTTTCCTCCTCAATTAACTATGCCCTTCAGGTGTGGATATGTTTTTGGCATGAAACAGAAAATTACCTCAAACCTCCCTTTTGTATACAGAAATAGGACTATTAGAATTTGTTAATATTATAGCATATTGTCTCACCCTCCAATGTGTGGAGACTCTAATTGGGTCTCCTAAATTCTGTGATTTCTGCTGGGGTTGCCAGTATTGACATGTTCTTGCCTAGTTTTAGTACCTAGCATTCTCAAGTATCATGTTAAAATATTTCAAATGTATTTTAGATTTCATAGATAATAACAATAGATGTGTGAAGAATAGCTGTGCATCTCAATATATTAACATCTTTCTATTTAACAGTGTTGATGAGGGAACCAACATTAGTGAAAGTTTTTTCAGCTAGTCCCCTAAAAGACATGTGCAAGATGCATTTTCTGAATCAAGAAATGAAAAGCAGTTTGTGGGTTACCTTAAAAAGTGTGCAAAACACTTCGGACCTCTAGGCAGGACCTACAAGTAATTGCTGAATTGAGCAGATGTCTGAAAATTTGGTTTTCGGTCAGTCAATTGCTTGAGTCAGCAGAGTCCACAGCTGGAAAGCAATTGACATTTTCACTGACCATGGCTGACAGGAAACCAAAAGTTCTGATTTGTGCTGATCAAGGTCAGTGAAAGTGCTGGTGAGCACCAGTCAAGACTTGTGCAGACCAATTTGAACCAGAATTCTTGGTTCTAATTTGATTTGTTGGTCACATACATATCCATTGCTGGGGGATCATGACTTGAGGCATTGAATTGAAGTGAAAAAATTCCATCTACAGTCTCCAAATCATGAGGAGAGATATGCCAATTTAGAGAGGAGCAAGAAATGGTTTTCTAGTTCTCAAGTAAAAGAAGCTGAAGCAGAAAGAAGCTTAGTTTAAGAGACAATAAGAGAAGTCTCATGCTGAGAAAAAGAAAAGGAAGAATTTCCCTAATTGACTTCTGACACCCAGAATAGTCCATATTTTTAGTGTGTGAAAGTCTGACGGCAAGGTTAGAGAGAGAACGAAAAAGAAGCAGTTAAGTAATTCAAATTTTATATACACACCTATTGCTTTTGTGTGGGGGTAACTCTGTTAAATGAAAATCAGAACTATCCTCTATGTTTTCCATCCTTACCCATGTAAGGTTATATATTTCTAAATTACTAGATGCTAATTTCATACTAGCATGTATTAGATACATAAATACGTGAATAATTTGACATTCCTACAAATACACTTAGCATGTTTGGAAGAGTTTGTAAATTTACATATTATATTGTTATGTTATGACTTGGAAGAAATAGGCCTTTAATGTTTGTTGGCATCATTCAAAATAATTATATAAATATGTTTTATGTGATATATTTCTGAAAAAGTTTTATGTCAATCCAATCATTTCAAATAATGGAGTTAACAATTTAAAAAGACCCCTAAAATGATTTATTTCTTAAAGCAAAACCAAAACAAAAGTAAAAACTCTCTTATACATAATACTATTTTATCAACTAAAATGGAAATGATACTTTGATAGTGACCTCTGAAATTACTTGATTCATGTCTATTTTTAAAAAATAAAATCTGTATACATCTGTTGTGTTTCCATTTGTTTTCCAAGTTCCTATTATTTAAAAAGGCAATTGTAGGTAATTTTTTAAAGCAACTTTGAGCTATTATACAATTACATATAGTATTACAAGTCAAAAGACCTGGGCTATGGCCCTAGCTGTGGTACTCGCCGTGGGAACTTTGGCAAGTTATTTAAATTGGTGTGACCATCTCACTAGGTAGTTGTAATTTAAGTGCTTTGACAATTTTAAAGTATTATTTAAATATGATACTATTATCATGATTCTCCTTATTATCCTTACTTTGTTCTTGTATTCCATGGTACTTTGGGAAACAAAGGGAAAACACAAGACGGTTCTTCGTCCTGAGCATACTTCTTCTGCTTCTGCAGTAATGATGGCAGAGTTCTAGAAAAAAGAGCAGATGGTACTAAGTTAGATTTTATACTGTCTACAATCTTTAACTCGACTACTAGTAAGTATTGTAAATGGGACCTACTTACCCAAAGACCAGCAAGCAGACATATTTCTGGAGGAACTGAATCCTATCCATCTTGACATTCTCACTACAAATAGTATAAAAAAGAAGCAAGATAAAGGACATTATCAAGCAAATGAAGGTGTTGTGGAGAAAAACAGGGATAGTAATTGTTAGTCCGTGTGCTCCACTGATATAATCAATGTGTCAAGAGAAGTCACATTTAGTTCCCAGCATGCTCTGTGGGTGCCCTGTGGTGACCTTTTGAGATGATATGGATAAAGTCACATGGGAAGATGGGCAGACATGGGTGGATTATGACATGCATTGTTTCAGGGAACATTTATGGCAGTGAAATCACAAATTCACTTGAGTATGTGAATATTATCTTGTTCTCATCTTTTTTGATGTGATATAAGTGAATATGGGCTCTGGACAACTTGTTGTCCTGCTATTATTTCTTTATATTTACTGTTCTACTAGCAATCGCAGTTGCATAAGATGACTTTTAAAATTAAATTTTAAATGGTGGGACATGACTTTTTAAGTAAGTTTATTGAATGTATGGAGGGACAATACCAATAGCAGAATATTGGTCAAGCTGTGTACCTAAAACCTTTCCCCACATGTTTTTGATGCCTTCTGCTATATCTCTATGTTTTGAAAGCTTTTCATTCCATGTAAATTGGACACTATGAGTATTTGGTATGGTGACATTTTAAAAAATGTTGTTCTTTAATTTGGGAAAAGAAATATTATATCTAGGTGATTATGGGCAACAGTTTTGTCTGTAGTAATGATCCTTTTTCAGGGCAGTTTATTTATTGAATTGTTAAGAACATTTTAGGGTCTATATTACAGGGATTAGTCATCTTATCAATTAATCAACAAAAATTTATTGAGTTTTAAATTTATACTGTTAGTTTATAAAGGATGGAGAGCTTCTGGCAGTTTTATCATGTCTTTCTAACTCTTCAACAGGAAAAAAGTTTTGTAACTTGTAGTGATGTTTCACAATTTCTGTTGTTCTTCCTGTGTGATCTTCATTGATCAAGAAATCGAGACTCCTAAAAAATTTTTTTTTCTTCTGAAATTTGTGTTGGCAATGACCTAATTCTGAACAGAGCTTCTTTTTCTGTAAACAAATCTGTATGGCTTAGTCTTTTGTTTAACACATTTGTCAACATAAAGTTGGTTGATTCTGTGTAAATCTTTGCTGTGAGGGCTCTTATGATTCCACTCTTTCATCCTAGATATTTCATATATTTGACCCAGGGGCACCTCTTCTGAATACTTTGACAAAACTAAGGAAATTTACTGTTGTCTGTCTTTACTACTGCTCTTTGAAGTGATACCTGTTTATTTCAGGAATATTTTTAGGTTTTTATTTATTTAATCTTTTTTCTTTATTGTTGTAGTGTGTCACTGGAGCTACTTTCCAAATATAGTCTCTACCGGTTGGTTAGCTTTGTAGACAAAAGCTTCATCTTCATCTTTTTTTTTGGCTCGAAGGTTATTGCTGAGGGGTTATAGGATTCTAATGCCATAACTATCAAGCTCCTGTCTAGTATATATCCCTCCTTGATCCAAATGTCAAGTTTCTAGGGGTAGTTAGTATTTACTCAATAACTGTTGACCAGTTGAAATTTCCTCAACATTATGGATAAGTAGTTAATATCAATTAGCTTTTACAAAAGGGTATTTACTAAAAAGATAGGTTGAGAAACAAAGTTCAAAAATATCCTGCCATACTGGGGCATACTGTCTAGTCTACCTAGACTCTGGGAAGAGTACTCAGTTTTAAAGTGGAGATTATAAAATATCTCTACCACTGTGTTCATACCTGGGTTTGGCATGTTAGATAAACATGTCATTCTCTTAGCTGAAGGACATGGTGTCTCAGATGCTGGGCCATTCCATTATTGGGCCAAGCAGATTGCTTCTTGAACCTGGCTACTGCTCAGGAACAGCCACTGGACCTCAGGTGGCTCATCCAACCATTTGAAACTCACAGGATCACTTCCTGATTCATTCCATCTGCAGTACTCATTCATCAAAGAACAGGAGAAATGAAACACAACCATGACAGAAGAAGCAGCCGTGTCATTTGTTCGAAGCCACATAAGCTAGGAATGGGAGAGTAAGCCACTGGCACATTGTCCTTCCTCAACTAGAAGATTTCACCTGCTTTTGCTACAAGAGAAGAGAGGTACTGAGATCTTCTGTTGGAGCTTCTTGTATGTTTACTCACTTTCAGCTCAGCAGCAAATTAAGATGTAAGTGGATAGAAAATATTCACAGAATATCTGTACATGCTCTAAATCAGTGTCAGGGCCCTTCTCTTGCACCTCATTATTCATTTTTAAAAAGTAGACTCACTAAATGCCACCCAAGGGATGGCAACAGGTGAAACCTCCTGAAAATGATCTGAGGACTGTGCTCCCATTGCCTCGTTACATTGTCATCAGTATTGGCAACATTACTATGATCTTGTTCTCATCTTTTTAATGATATTCAGGAAAAATAGTATGAGAATAAGTTTTTACCCTGACACTATTTTTATATTTAATCTACTGTGGACTTTTGAATAGGCAAGTAAAATGACTATTTTTGATAACTAATATTTGGGGATGTAAACTCATATTTCGTTGAATCACTGAAAACTACTTTGACAAAACTAGTATCAGACAAGACAAAAGAGATGACATGGACCTTGACCTTTTCACACACGGTTTTTATTTTTTTTTCTGCTAGGTTCCTGTATTTTGAAAGATTGTTATTCCATGTATGTAACAATTATGACTCTTCAACATTGTGGCATCTGTTAAGATAGCTCTCAAATTTTGTTGATTAAATATTATCTTTAGGCAGTTATAGGCAGCATTTCTGTCAGTAATGATGTACCATTTCCATCACAGTTTTATCTACTGAGTTCTCAAGTCTATTTTGGGGCTGGAGTTTTTATTTGTAATTTGAAGATTTTTTTTTGCTTGTTAATTTGTCAAGATTCTGTATTATTCTAGCTACTTGGTTGCGCCTTTTTATGTACTGTATATTTTTGCAAATTTTTGTTAATTTTTTGCAACTTATAATATGTTGCACAGTTAATATAATTCATTGCATAGTATAAATAAATAAGTCTAGCCTACTCAATGATAATTTTTCTATATGTTCTGGTGGTGGTAACTTGATGATGTATCGTATTATTATGCTTTCTATTTCTGAAAATAAATCTGCATGATCAAGCCATTTGTGGAACGCTTCTATATCATCTTATTTTTTAGTTTGTGTGGACATCAACCATGCAGCAACTTTTGTATCCTAATTATTTCATAGGTCCAGCCAAAGACAAACCATTTTCAGTTACATTCAACAAATGTAGTAATATCTTTGTGAAATGGGATGTTTGTTCCAAAATTATTTCTTTAATTTTTGACATTTTATCATGTCCCAATGGAACATCTATAATTTCTCTTCTTTTTAGACAAGGAAATGTTTGTCCTTGTTTAACTGCCTTGGGGTGATCAGTCTTATTTTTCAAAAATTATATGGACTTTTGTTTATTCACTCATTACATTTATTATCCCTTTTCACAATGCACAAAGTTTATGTTTAGCATAGGTATTAGTAGCTCTAAATATGTTTCTCCTATGAAGGTTTGACTTCAATATGCCATTCAGTCACTTAACATACACAGCATTAACCTTCTGCTTAATAGTCTTGTGCTAATCATAATTTGCCTAGAGAAGAGTAAAGCATTTGTAAGTACAGATGTCATTCATTGGTTAACTTGACTATCAGAATCAGACCTTCAGTCTCCTTAATAGTATTTTATTTTTTTCAATTACATGTAAAGATAATTTTCAAAATTCATGTCCGTAAAATTTTGAATTCCAAATTTTTCTTTCTCCTTGCTCTCCTCCCCCTCCTAAAGAGAGCAAGCAATCAGATATAGGTTATACATGTACAATCATCTTAAACATATTTTAGACCTTTAGTCTTTATTCTTCCCTAGTGCACATTAAAGATTCTACACACAGTAAGTCCAAATTACATTTTTTATATTTTTGATGAAAAACTTTATGAAATAAAATAGCTATTTAATGTCATCTTTTTCAGTGCATCTATATAGCTTGAGGTGATCCATGCACATGAAGTGATTAATATGATAGTTTGGCATAGTTTCTTCTTTGACTGGAGAGCTATAGTTACTTTTCAGAGTGGTTATAATGCTTTTATGGCATGGCTAAAGAATCATAGACTAATGCTATCATAAGAAGGATGCCATATTTTGTATCAATTGTTCTTGACATTATTGTGTTATTGCTATATTTTCAATAGAGGATAGTTTTCCACATAGACATCAGATACTTTAGTGTTCTCAATCTGTTTGGTCCTATTTTATATAATTACAATACAACAATGAGCAATGAGTGCAGAATTGAGTCAAAAGCCTTGTGATAATCAAAAAGTGGTATAAATGTAATGTTTCAGGTGTTTAGTAATTGCTGAAATGATAAAGTGATCTTTATAACTATGAGACTTTGGGGGTAACTTTTTTATTCTCCAGTCTGTGTATCATTTTCTTGTAAGAATTTACAATTTTTTGAGTGATGTTAAACTGAATGCTTTGAATATATTGTACAAACATATAACTGGACAATATTTGGAAGGGGTCAGATACTCCCTACTTTTGATAGTAAATATATGATTCCTTGTATTTAGAAATATGGGAAAGTGGTTGCATCAGAAAAGAATGTGTTAAACTATTTTTTTAGTAATTCATGTGGCAGAGTTAAAAGTTTCAATCAATAATTTTTTGTTTTGTTTTTGGCTTTGCAAACTTTTAAAATTTTGTTTATTTTTTGTTTTCAACATTCATTTCCATAAGACTTTGAGATACAAATTTTCCCCGCTTCTTTCCCCTGCCCCTACCCCAAAGTAGTGAGCCTACTGAATACCCCTTCCCCTGATCTGCTCTCTTTTATCTTCCCCCATAGCCCCTCTAACTTTCTAATAGGGTAAGATGGATTTCTATACCCCAGTGCCTGTATATTTTATTTCCCAGTTGCATGTAAAAAAATTTTTTTTGCTTGTTGAAGGTAGGAAGGCAGGGCAATTGGGGTTAAGTGACTTGCCCAAGGTCATACAGCTAGTAAGTGTTAAGTGTCTGAGGCCAGATTTGAACTCACATCCTCCTGAATCCAGGGCCAGTGCTCCATTCACTGTGCCACCTTGCCACCTTAACAATTTTTTTTTTAACATTTGTTTTGAAAACTTTGATTTCCAGATTCTTTCCCTTCTTCCCTCCTCAGCCACTGGGGAGATAAGCAATTCCATATAGCTTGTACATGTATAGTTATGCAAAATGTTTCCACAGTAGATGTATTGTGAAAGACAAACTGTATTTCCCTCCATCCTATCCTCCCCTCCTCCACTTATTCTATTTTCTACTTTGACCCTGTCCCTTTTCAAAAGTGTTTGCTTCTAATTACCTTCTCTCCAATCTGCCCTCCCTTCTATCATCCTTTTATCCTCTTCCCCCTACTTTCCTGTAGGGTAACATACTCAAATGAGTTTCTTTGTTATTCCTTCCTTAATCCAAATTCAGTGAGAGTAAGGGTGACCCATTCCCTTTCACCTTCCTGTTCTTCCCCTCCATTGTAACAATTTTCTCTTGCCTCTTTTATATGAAATAATTTACTCTATTCTACCTCTCCCTATCTCTTCCTCTCATTATATTTTTTCTCACCTCTTAATTTTATTTTTTAGGTATCATCCCTTCCTATTTAACTGATCCTGAGCTCTCTGTATATGTATGCATGTACACACATATACACACACTAATATATGTATTTATATACCCATATACCTTCCTATATATACATACATGTATGTACACATATATACACACACAGACACACACACATATATCTTCCCTTGAACTATCCTCATACTGAGAAAAGTCTCATGAGTTACAACTATAGTTTTTCCATGTAGGAATATAAATAGTTAAACTTTAATAACTTCCTTTTGATTTCTTTTTCCTGTTTACCTTCTCATGCTTCTCTTGCTTCTTGTGTTTGAAGGTCAAATCTTCTGTTCAGCTCTGGGTTTTTTGCATCAAAAATGCTTGAAAATCCTCTATTTCATTGAATGGCCATATTTTCCCCTGAAGCATTATACTCAGTTTTGCTGGATAGGTGATGCTTGGTTTTAATCCTAACTCCTTTCACCTCTGGAATATCATATTCCAAGCCCTTCAATCCCTTAATGTGAAAGCTGCTAGATCTTGTGTTATCCTGATTGTGTTTCCACAATACTCACATTGTTTCTTCCTGGCAGCTTGTAACATTTTCTCCTTGACCTGGAAGCTCTGGAATCTGGTTTTGATATTCCTAGGAGTTTTCTTTTTGGGATTTTTTTCAAGAGGCCATAGGTGAATTCTTTCAATTTCTACTTTGCCTTCTGGTTGTAGAATATCAAGGCAATTTTCCTTGAGAATTTCTTGAAGCATGATTTCTAGGCTCTTTTTTTTGATCATGGCTTTCAGGTAGTCCAATAATTTTTAAGTTATCTCTCCTGGATCTATTTTCCAGGTCAGTGGTTTTTCCAATGAGATATTTCACATTGCCTTCTATTTTTCTCATATGTTTGGGTCTGTTTTATAATATCTTGATTTCTCATAAAGTCATTAGCTTCCATTTGCTCCAGTCTAATTTTGAAGGAATTATTCTCTTAAGTGCATTTTTGAAACTTCTTTTCCATGTGGGCAATTTGCTTTTTTAAGGAATTCTCCTCGTTGGCTTTTTAGGCCTCTTTTGCTGTTTGAGTTGTTCTATTTTTTAAGGTGTTATTTTCTTCAATATTTTTGGGTCCCCTTTAGCAGGCTTTTGACTCGCTTTTCATGTTTGTCTTGTATCATTCTCATTTCTCTTCCCAATTTTTCTTCCACTTCTCTTACTTGATTTTCAGAATTCCCTTCAAGCTCCTCCATGACCTATAACCAGTTCATATTTTTCTTGGAAGTTTTTGATGCTGGAGTTTTGACTTTGTTAACTTCTTCTGGTTCCATGTTTTGATGCTTTTTGTCCCCAAAAAAGGATTCTATGGACTGATTGCACTTCTTCTGCTTGCTCATCTTGCCAGCCAATTATTTGCGTTTTGAGCTCTTTGCCATGGTAGAACTCTGCTTCCAAAGTGGAGAGAACTTTGTCCCAAATCACTGGGGTTTTAGCAGATGTTTTCAGAAGTCTGAGGATGGCACCCTTTCTACAGCCACCACAAGCTCTGGCACACTAGCCGCACACCCCAGGACTAATGCCCAAGACTGTGACCCAGATCAAAGCAGGACATCCCCCTATAATTTGCAGTCCAGGAGCTCCAGGAGGCAGCCACATGCAGCAGCAGCTGTAACTACTGGACCTTTGCCACTTCTTGCCTGGGGGCAGGGGCTGGACCGTGCTCTTCCACTTCCAACAGAGTTCCCCACTGACCTTTTACTTTCTCTTTCCCATTTATGGCTTTAGAGGTCTGGAAACTGCCACTGCTGCTGGTGATTCACTCTCCTGAACACTGCTTTTGCCAGTCTGGGATGCTGGTCAGGGCTCCCTAGGTCTGGACCACATGGCTTATGCTGGATTGTGTTCCCACTCCTAGCTTGGTGTGACAGACTCTTCCTGTTGGCCTGTCGGGCTGCCTTCAGTGGGAGATTTGTTTCTCTCTGTCAGTTTGTGGGTTCTGTAGCTCTAAAGTTTGTTTTGAGTCATATTTTACAGCTTTTGGAGGGGGTTGGTGTGGGAGCTCATGCAGTTTCCTGCTTCTACTCCACTATCTTGCCTCTGCTTTTCTGTACTTAGAGTTTTGCAAAAAAGAAAAAAAAAATACTCATTTCAGTTACCTCCACTGACCTATGACGCTGTTCATTATATTCATGGTATACAAACTTTCTTTTTTATTTTTTCCTAATTTATCCTTCTGTTTTCTATGTCAAGATAATTAACATGATGGTTCTAAGTAGGGTCAGGCTGTAGTCAGTGGTATCTCCATAGCCTGGAACGTATCAGGGTTCCTGCTAGACTTTCACAGCTATTCAACCTGGCTGATTTCTCCTTACTTTGTCAATGATGCTGCTCCTCATGATAGGGAAGATGGATTATGTATTGAAGAGATTTATTTTTGCTAGTCTCTTTGATATATTTGCAATAAATGAATAAGCCATGCATTATTATTGTTATTGTTCGTGTTGTTATTATCAAAGGATCCCCTTCCCCCAAATCTATTCCTTGATCTGTAAAAATGGAATAATAATGATATTTGCCCTGCCCACCTCAAATGATTGTTGTGAGAATCAAATGAGGGAAAACATTTCATGAAACAATAAACATTAAACGAATGCTGCGTGTTAGGAATGTAGAATGTATAGAGGATAGGGTGAAAAAGTCCTTTCTTGGGCAGACCCATTATAGGATGTGGAATTTTCAGGGTGGTATAGTTTTGTGAGAGGCCAGTAAATTGTACTACATATTATTATTTGCTGGTGAAGAGGATAGCCTAAGTTATTGCCTTCAGTTAAGCTATTTCTAAAACCTTCATTGGTCCATCAGAGACAGAAGCAATAATTTGTGGAATGGAGATGTTCAAGGGGAATAGGAAGCATAATTTAAGTACTTTCTATTAAAATCCTACCCTATACCCAGTTGTTTGTCTCAATTTGTTTATTATTTCAGGTTCCTCAAAGTCTCAGATTGTTTATTGTATGCTGCCAATTGGGAAAGTGAATTGTTTAAGGCTAGTCCAGGTAAAGTTGCCTGCCAAGAAAGAACCCAAACAACCAGTTAATAGGAAGCTCTTTATGTATGTCCCATCAGTACAATTCCCCTTTACAGAAAATATCCTGGTTGTTGCTTTTGTCTCACTTTGATTTCAAATTGATTCCTCAACTTTCCCTCTGCTTTCCCAACTGCTGGTCCCACCTGTGAGTTCCCTTTGGTAAAATGGCTTGCTGACTATATAAGGGAGACTCATCCCTTCCCTAATCTAACTACATTTCTGCCTTCAATTTGGTTCACTCCTGAATTCACTTCACTTGTCCATGCATTAGTTAGTCATCTTGTGACCCATCTCTACATTTTAGCTGATTTTTCAAGTTTTCTTCCAGATTGCCTAAAAAAAAAAAAAGAAAATAAGAGTCCCACTGGTATTTTCTTTTCCAACGAAGTTCTTTTTAAAAGAATTATGAAAAGTTTATAGAACTTCAAAAAGTTAGGTCTAACCATTTGATGCGAAATGTCATGGTTTTTCTCTTGATAGTTGAGAGGATATGAACTGATGTATGTGTGTGACAGCTATTGGTCTGCATATGTGCGCATTAACTTGCTATATAAACTTATACTGAGGGGAGAAACCAATTGTTCCCAGTAGAAAAAAATGCAAATTTCCAAACGAACAAAATTAGAATAATTTTGTCAGAGATTGAATAATATGCTTGTAAACTCCTGAAATTGAGACCTGAAAACTATATTCAAACAACCCACCCTCAGAAAACCATTAAAGCAAAAGTCAGGTTATTTCAGACTTAGTACATTTGTTTTGTGCCTTGCCAGCAATATCAATGTAGCGTAAAACACATTTTCTGGTGTGCTGGGTATGCTTGAGAGTTGCTCAGGTATACATGCACTAATTCCAGGTCAACAGGAAAGATCAAAAGCTTCCATGACCAGCCCCAAGCTGACCCCTTTTAAGTCTTGAATGAAATGTGCTTTTATCCATCCAAGATATCATTGAAAATGAAACTAAACAAGAAAGATGATTAAAACTGTCAGGCAAAAGCCTGCACTCTCAGTTTCCCAGCTTTTCAGCCTATACATCAGGTGATTTTCACCCCTATTTGCTCACCCAAAGTCTTTGCCAAATTACCTAACAGTTATTTAACACACTAAAATGCTTCTTTTGGCCTTTCATGCCAGCTCTGTTCCCTTACGTTTTCCTGCTTTCACACTATCAGAAGTATTTGTAGGAAGTTTCCAAGAGAGATTCTAACATCAGGTAGTTAAGTTCAGAGCAAGGGACTGTGGTAAGCCCATTGATTACTAGACATTAATCATCTCCACCATGAAGAGGCTGATGTGATAATTAGCTGTCAAATAAGGTAAGATAATTGCTTCCATTGCTTCTGAGTGATGGGAGATTCCATCCTTGCTGGGTTAAAACATTTTTTTTTAAAGAAAAGACGGTTAGAAATAAGGCTATACATTTTTTTTAAAGCTATTTGTCGTTGTGATGTAGGAGATTTAAAGCAATGGCTAAAGTCAAGGAGATAATAAGTCCAAATAATGTTTTTAAGGTAAAAGAAGCTATTATGACCTTTGTTGCAAGTGGAGATCCAGGGAAAGACCAAGAGGAGAGGAAGTATAGATGTGACTTTTTGGTTTTCCAATTATGTCTTACTGTTTATTTTCTTTTAATCTTCTCTTCTCCATCTGGGGTATTCTTCCTCAAAGCAGGCTGTAATCCACAAGAGCAATCCAAATGTGAAAAAATGTGACCTTCAGCAAATCACTCAACCTTTGGGTTTATGACTTGGCATGGATATTCTAGGTAATCTAGAGCTTATTACTTTTTCATTGGTGTGATATTTTTCACATATGTGTATATATATACATATATATTTAATAAGAACCTACCAGCTCCAAGTTGGCTTGAAAACCTTAGGCAGCTTCTTCTTAAGTAACTCTGTTCTTTTTGAGTGGTCTGTGAAGACTCTCCTCTCCTTCCCAATCTGTAACTCACCATGACCAAATTTGGAAGTGATCTTGATGAACTTTGTCAATCTTTTCCAGGGCATGACATTCAGTCTATACCAACAGACTTTTGTAAGATGAGGACATGCTTCTTGATTCTAACAATGCAGCCTTTCATCATAATAAAGTCATTGATCACATCACCCTTGTGGGCAACTCTTCCCAGAGGGTTAATGTTCTTGTCAGACAAATTATAATCAGTGGATACATGGTTTTTGATCAGTTTCCCACCCTTTATCTGATAGCCCTGACCAATCATTTTATTGATCTTGGTGTAATGGTGGCAGCCCTTCTCCCCAGCATGGGTCATAGGGAATGCTATATGGATAGGGTGCCAAGCTCTGATATTGGTCGACGTATGTATGGATGTGTGTAATGCATTAAATGATGAAAAAGACAGGAAAGGGTTGGATGATAAACAGTTTTAAATAAAAAAAAATTAATCCAAAAGGTAATAAGGGACCATTTTCATTTATCAAGTGTATTTTAGGGTGACATGTTCATATATCTTTGCTTTAGGAAAATCAATCTGGTGGGATGATTAGTAGGTAGAAAATTGAAAGACAGAGAGACCAATGAGAAGATTATTGCAATAGACCAGGCAAAATGTTATGAAGATCTTAATTTGAATGGTAGATGTGTAAATGGACAGAAAATGGCATATGGGAGATATATTGTAGAGAAAGAAATTATATAATTTAACAACTGAGCATGTGACAAAAGTTGGAATGAGAAGCTGAGGAGGACATGAGCTTGGGTGAATGGAATAATGGTGGTTCCCTCAACAGTAATATTGTAGTTTAGGAGAGAGATAGGTTTTGGTAAAAATATGAATTGTGTCTTGGATATTTTGAATTTGAGATACCTTTGCAACATCCAGTTACAAAAGTCCAGTAATCAGCTGGTAAATGTGTGGCTGCAGGTTTGGAAGAGAGGCTGAGGGTTAGATAGATCTGGGAACTCCTGCAGATATGATAAACGAATCCATAAGAACTGACAAGACCACCACATGACAGATAAGAGAGTCTAGGACAGAGTGGGAAGAGGGCTCCATTTCCTCATACGTGAGATGGTGATATGATACTCCGTTCTCTCAAATGTCAGCATGGATTAGTAGATAGGGCACTAGACTTAGATTCCACTAGAACAGGGAGTTCTTTGTGAGCAGGGGCTATCCTTTGCCTATATTTGTATCTCTAATGGCCAGCACAATGTCTGGCACATAGAAAATACTTAATAGTTGTTCATGGACTGATTGACTGGTGTCAGGAGCCCCTGTGTTTGAATCCTGCCTCAGATACTTCTTAGCTGTTTGGCCTTGGATAAATTAATTAATCAGCAGACATTTTAATATAATAAATTACTTTATTTATTTTCTTGTTTATGTCATTCATTTCCATGTGATTTTGAGTTCCAGATTTTCTCCCCATCTTTCCCCTACCCAACACCTCAAAACAGCCATCCTGCTGTATAGCCCCTCTCCCAATCTGCTCTCTCCTATGTCTTCCCCCTTGCCCCTCGGACTTTCCAGTAGGGCAGGATGGATCTCCTTACTGCAGTGCCTGTATATCTTAATTCCCAGTTGGATGTAGATAATAATAATACTATATATGTACATATATTTTTAATATTTGATTATAGAACTTTAAATTCTGTATTCTTTCCCTTCCTCCCTTGTCACCCACTCCCACTGGAAAGACAAGCAATTAAATACAGGCTGTACATGTGTAATTATGCAGAATATCTCCATAGTAGGCATATTGTGAGACATTGATTACATGTCCCTCCTTCCTATTCCGCCCTGCCCCCTTGTTCTATTCTCTACTCTGTCCCTGTCCCTTTACAGAAGTGTGTACTTCCAGCAGCCCTCCCCACAACCTGCCCTCCCCTCCATCATCCCACTTCTCATCCCCATGCCCCCTACTCTCCTGTGTGGCAAGATACCCAGTTTAGAGTTTATGTCATTCCTTCCTTAAGCCAAATTCAGTGAGAGTAAGGTTGACCCTTTTCCTTTTGCCTTCCTATTCTTCCCCACCATAGTAACATTATCCCTTGCCTCTTCTGTATGAGATGATTAACCCCATTCTGTCTGTCCAAGTCTCCTCTCATTCTAATCCTCTCCCACCTCAGAATTTTACTTTTTAGAGTATCGTCCCTTCCTATTCAGTTGTTCCTGTGCCCTCTATGAACTTATATATACACATACTCAGATATGTGTTCATACACATATATAAACCCTCCTATATAGAAATATGTGTGTATATATGTATACACACATGTGTATACATATATATGTATACACGCATGTGCATACACATATACACACATATGCATATACACGCATATACACTGTATA
>CM053598.1:107183064-107198586 GCA_028646575.1 Pseudocheirus occidentalis | reverse complement strand
GAATACTAACAATATAAGGGCCACTTTTTGTTAAAAATCAAACATACAAACACTCTTCCCCCACCTAAAAGAGACAACTAGTGAAGAGATAAATAGTGAAGAAAAGTAACATGCAATATTTCAAATGCCTTGTTTTACTTTTCATGAACTATTTTTAATGACAGTGATTCTGTGCCGTTATGCACAGGAAGGGTTGATCAAAAAATTGGGGGGGGGTTATTTCATTAGTTTATGCTATAGGGAAGAGAAAGCCTTTTCCATAAGTTTCTAGGTATTAACATGAGTAAAAACCACCGTAGGCCCATTATCTGTGCATGTGACTAAATCCCTTCTGGACATTTTTTCTATTTTTCCAAAATGATTGTATACATATCATTAGTAAATTCCAGAAGCCAGTCACCTTTAAGTATGTTGAGTCCACTGACTACAGCTAGGTGATCTTATCTGTTAACTCACTCCTCTACCTTTTTTGTCCTATGTTGGGGTGTTCATACTAGAACTAAGAGGGGATAATTTTTGGAAAAGCCTGGAGGCCGAATTTCCAAATGGATGTCTATAGTTCCACACAAATAGTACACTTTCTGAATAATCAAGCACTTAAATCACTTAATTTTTTGTACTTGGAAAATTTAGGATGCAAATGGAAATTGCTCAGGAAATTTCCAGATTAAGTGTCCATTATATATGCCTATGTCCTTTAGTAGAAATAATTTATTAAATGCTTATATAATGTCATTAATATATTACATCTATGGGAGAGAGTTCTCCCTAGTCTAGGGACCTCCTTAGGATTGGCTAATGCCCCCTGCCCAAAATGATGCAAAGAAGACAATTGTGAGTTGATGTGAAGATATTATTGGTGAGGTGGTAAATAACTTTTAGAAAGCAAATTGGTTCTTCATCCCAGAGAAGTGATAATGAAACCACATATTTTCCTTTTCTTGGCAGAGAACTAGGGGACAAGAAGCGCAGAATGTTGCATATACTGTCAGACAGCATAACTCTTCTTTTAGTTCAGCTTAAAAAATCCAAACAGATTCAACTCTGGACAGATTTGGTGGGAAAGGGACAATTTCCAGAAAAGACCCATGCAGAATACGAAAAGTATCAAGAAAAATTTTTGAATGAAAGCAAATGATGACATATTTGAAAAACATGGAATCATATCCAGATGAATGTGGGCACAGCTACCAGCACATAAATGTGTATTAGAGAACATTGTTCCTAGAAGATTTACTTTACATGAAGATAGTTGTTTCATTAGTCTTCAGCATTATTGTTCACTGGTATGATGCATTTGACATTATGTTGAGGCCTTAGTAGCAAATTAGATGGCAAAATGATTATGATGACTAGAATATTAAAAATGTATACTTGAAGAACCATAAACATCCAATTTTCTCAGAGCTCTTGGTGGTATGCCTTGTATTATGCTTCACTTTTCTAAGAAGGATATTTTTTAATGTCACATGTTAATCATAATTTCCTTTGTGGATTATTTCCAAGTAGCTGTGAATGGACCAAAATTTTATATTAAAGCTTAGCAAATTCTTGGCTATATAGACATACAAACGAAAGCTATGACAAGTCAGAAATAGTATTTATGGCATACCTTAGCACTAGACTTTTGAACAATACTGTTTGAACATTGAATTTGAACAAATGACCCCACTATTTTTCTTAGTGAGGTATTTTAGCAGATGAAAACTTCTCATCTCAGACAATTACATGAATAATTTTTCATGGGTATGTTCCTTGTGGATCTTTTGCCTTGGCTTCCAGAATTCACAGCATTAATAGGGTTAAAGGTTCTGGCACGGTGAATTTATTGTTGACATCTCACAGTCCTTTAAAGCGGGATCACTAATGGGTGACCTTGAGGTTCGACCGTTCCAGACTTGAGAAGATCAAGTCTCAACCCCCTCCTGCAAGTGCTCTGACCCTTCTATTCTCACTCTCCCCTGGCCTAACCTTTAACTCACTGATCTTTGACCAAATTATTAAGCAAACACCTGCTTAGGTCTGTGGCCTAAGACTCTGAACCTGAAGAGCTACCATAATTTCATATGAATAAGCTGTAGTACTAATAATGCAAACTACAGATGAAAGCTGTGGGTTTTATTTCCAGTAAATTATTTCCAGTAAATAATTGTATTGCTACTGACCACAGGCAAAACAAATTCTTTAACATGCTGTGTATATGGTGAATCAATGTTAACCTAGTTGACTGGGATAATAATGAATTGTTAGTAGATACATTGGAGCTTCACTTACTCATGTTAACTCTGACAATAGGAAAGTAAAATTTATTTTTTTTATGAAAAGAGACAGGCCTAAAATTAATCCCTGAAGGCCTTAGATTTCCTAGTGATAGAAACATAAAAGAAAATAATAGTTTTAACACAGGTATTTGAAATAAAATGAATGAAAAGAATCTTAGTGAAGTTGGTAGGAAAGTAGTTTTTTTTTCCTTTTCTGGATGATATTCATCTAAATGTTATAAAGAAAATAACTTTGAATATCTATATAACAAAATCAACAATTCAAATTATGATGCCAGTTCTGGAACATGGTTGTGTTGAGATGCTGTCTTCTTAACCTCCCATGGTATTATACTAAATTATGAAAGTATATAACTGTATTTTCTACAAAGGTGAGCTCCTTTAAAATATGGTGAAATCCCACAAACTTCCAGAATTCAATAACTTTTAATTTGTTCAAATAAAAATTATCTTGGATAGGACATGAACTAATATTTTTGTAAACCAAAGGTTTACAAGTTATTTATTATGATAAAACAATAGCTAAAACATTAAGATAAAATAATACATAAACAAATTTTGAAATAACCTTTTAGAAAATTTCATTTTCTTTACCACATGAATAATCGCAGGTTTCATAGGTTTTTACATACTGTCTGTGTGTCTTTAATTTATAGTTTGTTTATTTAAATGAATGTTTTTTTAATCTCAGTTCTTATTTTCTAGATATACATAATTTTGTTAGAGATATAAGATGCCCAATGACAAAATGAAAGGCCAGGTAATGTGAAAAGCAGAAAGTTTTGATATATTTGATGTTCAATAGCAAAATAGAAGTCCTTGATGTATGTTGATCAGTAATACAAATTTTTAAAAGTGATTTTGAATGTTTTCATGTACTATTGTATATGGATATTTGAATAAAAATAATTTAAACTGTTTTCAAGAAAAGCATCTAATTCAGAACCTTTTTCAACATACTTATGTTGCTTTTAATTTACATATCTATAAAACAAATATTTTATTTTACTCTTTAGTTTGTCACATAACTTGGAGTTCTATTAACCTCCCCCCCACAATAATAATATTTCCTAAAGTTGGAATCTCTCTCTCTCTCTCTCTCTATCTCTCTCTCTCTCTCTCTCTCTGTCTCTCTCCCTCTCTCTCTCTCTCCCTCTCTCCCTCTCTCTCCATACATACATATACATACATATATATGTACTGTGCATTAACATAATGCATATATTGTCTTATATTATATACTAGTATATAATGTTTTTCTAAATATCTAATACATACATATACTATATTATTTTTAACGAAAGTTAATTTGAGGCATATGAATTACATAGGAAATTCTTTTTGTATAATATATCTCATTCTGTCTGAATATTTCCTAGTTTAATTCAATATATGTTGGGGTTCACACAATTTTGGCTGATTGTACCATGTAAGAATACTATACTTTGGGATGGCTAAGGAATGAATTTGTGAAGCTACTCAGTCTTTACTTTTTCAGACAGCTTCCTATTTACTTTTCTGTGTAAATATATCCCTGAAAGTGGAATGTAAGCATCTTGAAGGCAGCAATGTGTATGTGTCTGTGTGTCTGTGTCTGTGTGTCTGTGTCTGTGTCTGTGTCTGTGTCTGTGTCTGTGTCTATGTCTGTGTCTGTGTCTGTGTCTGTGTGTGTGTCTGTGTCTGTGTGTCTGTGTCTGTGTCTGTGTCTGTGTCTGTGTCTGTGTGTGTGAAGTTCCAGACCAAGTATAGTGCCTTGTACATAGTATGTCCTTAATAAATGTTGAATTTAAAATGTTACTCTTTGCCTAAAGTTCTTTTCGCTATGGAGTCAGTTATAATAATGCTCTTGGCAGTCATTGATTTGGATGTAGTTATTTAAACCTAGAATGTGTTACCTGCACTAAAAATAGCAGCATTATTTTGAATGACTCTTTAAGGAACTGACGCAAAAATGGGATTTTAGCGTCCAAAACAAACTCATTAGTTGCATGAATTTAGTTCACCACGAAAGAAAAAAAGAGAGAAAAGATTCATAGGTGTTATTTAGTAACACAATAGGACATTTTAATGCCCTAGTCAGAATGACTTGCTGATGAATTTTGATGTAGGTAGAATGAAGTTTTAATTTCAACAATCCAGAAGAGATGTTAGAAGGATGAGTTCTCAGTTTACATAAAATATATATTTTCTGAGTAGTAGTACATCACAGCAGAAAGACAAAGTCAAGAGCTATACTTCAAATCATATTCCAGACACTAACGAGCTGTATGAAACTCTGTGTTAAATGGGGACAATAACCTTTTACTATTTTTATTCCCAAATTGTTGTGAGAAAAGTCTTCTGAAAACTTGATACATAATGCATATATGAGTTGTGATAACTGCAAAAGTGATAGAAATTATTGAAAGTGTCAAGTGACAGTAGGTAACAAGGGGAAATAACTGTTCCATAAGAATCTATGGTCTGTCGGCTGTTCTGAAATTAAACAGAGCAAATTCCTGACTCTTTGTGTTGGTTTAAATAAGTCTTCATCAGTGACAGCCTTCAGTTTTCACTGTGAAAAGTGAAGAGACCATTTTTCACTTTAGTTTTAAATATACATCTTAACAAAGAAAATTTCAGATACAAATTCCTTAAATATATAAGGCATGAAAAACAGACTAGATTTTGAGTTGAAGGAGGTAGTAGCCATGTCACCTAAGTCACAGGTCTTTTGGGATTATCAAATACATACATGTGCAGAGCAAAGCTATTGTTAGAATATGAGCAAAAGGTAAAAACAGTTTCTTCTTGAAATACATTGGATGGAGATTATTTTATGATTACTTAAAATGTAATCCATCTTCTTGTGATAATTTATATTTTAGTAGAGAAGAATTTAATCCACAAACCAACTGTTTTATTAGTCTCATAGAATAAGGATAGAAACAGGCTTATGGATAGGTTATAAAAATGAGTAGAAAAGCTCTTTGTTAAAGAAAGCTTTAGTGGCTTAAAAGGTTTGGGTCTTTTAACTTTGAAATTACTGGAGACTAGCAAATGAACAATTATTATGTGAGTTGAGTTTTTTTTAAATCTCTTCTTCATGATTAGTTATGTAGATAACATTACACATGCACATGTACATATACGTACGGATATAGATGGCTATGTTTTTTCTAAAGGATCATAAAATAAGACCTTCAAAGGAAAATTAGATGGTATATGAAAAATTCAAAGAGAGCTTCCTGAATGAAAAATTTACATCAGTCAAAAGCATCAATAAATAAAAGTCTTTTTCATATGCAAATTAAAATTTCCAAAGTAAAGAAGGCATTGTTTTATAAACAGTGAGATAATATTCTTGAGAAAGGTTACCAGTGATTACATAAGTTATCTCCTTCATAAAGAAATTTAGAGCTCACAGTTGCTCTTTTCATTAAAACAGGCTTTTCATCTATACTCATCCTGCAAGCCAAACTCCGAATTTTAATTACAGATAATAAATAATTATATCACTTAGGAAACTGAAACTATTGAAATCTGGTAGTAATGCAATATCATATTTGTGAGGTAGAATATAATGCATAAATCCTATTAAAAGAATCTATAAGTAGCATGTAGAAAATAAACAATAAATTGGGACAAAATGCCCAGTTATTATGAAAAGGTGGTATTGGCCAGTAACAGTCTTAGTTTATCAAAATAATCTAACCTTCCATTGTCATATTACTATAACATTTACCATTTGATATATTTGGAGTGAGATTTTATAGTTCTCTTTTTCTCTTATTTTTTAAATGAACTATAATTAGCCATTCCTCAAGCTAGAAAGGGGAAACTTCTTGGGGGAAGGGCTTGGCTGGGAAGGAAGAGTACATATAGACATCTCTATGTGAAATTACTACACCAGAGTCAAGGGCAGGAAAAAAAAATCCAGAGACAGACTTCCCCAACATATACACCCCAGAGGGACCAGCTGACGTTGAGAAAGCAGAGAAGTGAGCCATTAAAGTATGGTTTGGGATTGACACTGACCTAGGCCTGCCATCCAGCATTGTCCCACCATCTGCACACACATGAACTTTGCCTCTAAAACTTGGCTTCTCAATTAACATGTCCAGCTGGGGAAGAATTCCGTCATTTCCCTAATATTGTTGTTGCCACTGGCCTGACATATTCATATTAAAAATATATGTGAACAGATCAAGGATTTTCTTAAGCACTTCTGTTTTTATTGCAGATAATAGGCAGGAGGTGAAAGCAGACACAATATAATTTGAAAAGCATAACCCTGATTAGGCACTGATTGGAACACTGCTATACCTTACATTTAAAACCTTTTTATTATTATAACTAGCTGTCACAATCAGCTCTCTCTGAATATCCTATGAGGTAGATGCAAGGTCATGTGATGCTTGGCTACTCTAATACAAATAAATTTATGCTGTAAAGTGCTATTTTCTTTAAATTTGTCCTTAAATATCAACATAATGTCACTTGCATTGCCAAGGTGTTTGTAAAAATGACTCCTGCTGTAATTTGTTCACTTTTTTATTTTTACAAAGTCCCATCTTTCCCCATCCCCCATTTAATGTTCACTTCAATTTGTTGATGGATAATACAGTAAAGAAGTGTAATTATAGCTTTAGTAAGAGAGCATGGCCCCCTTCGAAGAATTCAGACAGTCGTTTTTATAAGGTTTGTTTGCAGTCTTGGTGAGAAAGAGCATGGAAGTCTAAGCAAGGTACAGTTGGAAGAAGAATAGGTAGTAGAGGACTGGATTCAAATCTCGATGCTGCTACTTACTTACTAGTATGTCTTTTGACAAATTAATTCCTCCACTCCGTGGTTCATTTCCTCCTCTTTACAAAGAAGGGATTAGATTTTAAAACCTTTTGAGTGTTTCTCTAAATCTGAAATCCTACGAGTTATTCTTATTTATTCAGTATATGTCATACGGGGTCAGCTAGATGGCCTACCCTAGCGGATAGAGTCCTGAGCTTCAAATCAGGAAGACTCCTCTTTATGAATTCAAATCTGGCCTCAGACACTTACTAGCTGTGTGACCTTGGGCAAGTCACTTAACCCTGTTTGTCTCAGTTTCCTCATAAGTAAAATTAGCTAGAGAAGGAAATGGCAAATTGCTTCAGTATCTTTGCCAAGAAAACTCCACAATGGGCTCATGGCACATCAAACACTACTAAAATGCCTGAACAACAATATGTCTTCTGCGTTCTAGAGTGGTTCTGGACATTGGAGTCAAATAATATAATTTATATAAAACTCTTCACTGAACTTAAAGCACTGCTAGCTATAATTAGTAAGTCAGTACAGCAATTTCAGTACCGCTGTATAATTTGTATAACTTTTGTTAATCATTATAACGGTACACGTGTACATATATAGGTATGTGTGTAGGTAATATGTATACACACAAACATACACGTGGACAGCAAGGTGGCGTAGTGGCTAGAACACTGAGCTCAGTATCTTCATGAGTTGAAACACAGTTTCAGACATTTACTGGTTACATTACTTTGGGTAAGTCACTAAACCCTGTTTGCCCTTGTTCTTCATCTGTAAAATGTGCAGGAGAAGGATGTGGCAAACCACTTTAGCATCTTTGCCAAGAAAACCCCAAAATGGTATCACAGAGAATCAGACATGACTAAATGACTGAAGAACAAAATAAGTACATAAATATGTGTATAATGTTCTACAATATGCAAATACGGAAGTTTCTGCACTACCACTGGTGTGAGGAACTAATGGTGTGGACAATCTCTCCACCAGTGGAGATCAGAACACCCATATGACTTAATAGATTGTAGCTGATTGATATTTATATAGTGATTTAAGTTAGGTAAAGACCTTTGTATACATTATTTAAATTGATTTACATAAGAATCTGCTATGATAGATGTAGTTATTGTTCCCCATTTTGCAGATGAGGAACTGAACTCAAAGATAGAACTTTCTGAAGGATATACAGCCAATATCCACGGTATGAGAGAACTAAGTTCTTCCTGACGTGTGTATGTGTACTCATAATGTATTATATGTATATATACATTATATGTATTTATATAGTACTTTAAGTTAGGCAAAGAACTTTTTATATGGTATTTTATGGATTAATTATATAATTATATATTTCTATATCTTTACATACACAGATTATTGTTGCTTATCCTTCATTTTCTAAGAGAGCCAATGACATCATGGGATGATATCTTGACTAATGCATGAATTGGGTTTAAGCGAGACAGAGTTTTACAAAGTTGTCAGCTTTGCTCCCTGCCAGAGTCATTGTCAGGATGACTGGCAATGGCCTGAGATGCAGTGGTTGACCTTGGTGTCTTTTAATATCTGACCAAGTTTCAAGAGCTCTATAGCACTTTCTTCAGCTGCTAACCCTTCCACCAGGGTAAGTCTTCACAGTGCTTGGAGTAGGCATCCCACTAACTCACTGATGGGTCTGAAGCCTATTGGTTACCCTCAACCTGCTTTAGGTTGTCTGCTGAGACAGTTTACTGGAGTGTGGCCACTGTGCATACTACAGGTTCTTGGAGCCTTAGGTGAAAGTTGAGTGCTAGGTGGACACCAAAAGTGAATGAGCAGCCTGATAATGGCTAGGTAAGCCCTCATATCAGAGGTGTCAGTCCTCTTTGAACACCCCATATGTCACACACACATATGACTACTCATATTCATGTATGGGTATACGTATGTACATATACATGCATCTGTGTTCAGTAGCAGTGTCCATAGAACTAAAAAGAGTCAAGAAGACCTGTGTGTGTGCATGTGTATATATATACATTCATATATATATATATTCATATGTATATGTAAAATTATTTGTATATAGGAATATAGGAGTATCCAACTTGGCAAACTATGTAGACCATGAATTGAGTGACAGGAAGAGCCTTAGTGATAGAGGAAAGATTTGATCTGTCAGAACCAGTGCTATTTCAACAATAACATGATATTTCTCATTGTAATACAGCATATTGACCCAAGAGTATAAAGCAATGAGTAAAATTACTCATATTCATCTCTAAAGTCTCTGCAGCATGAGTTATTTATTTATAGCATCTGCTATCCATCTACTCTGTGTTTGGCACGTCACCATTCCATTTCCTAGAAGCCTCCTATCATAGGTATAGGTGGGTAAAAAAACTGAAAAGAAAGTGAAAATCTGAGCCAACATCATTTCAGCTGTTGATCGACTCTTATATGAGTCATTTCCCCATAATGAATCACATAGACTCTTCTCTAGGTTGCTTGAAGTAATACAAAGAGTTCCTTAAGTTTGAAAAGTGATTTTGATGGAATATGCATGTAGTACTAGAGACAAAACCAATCTTTGGTTCAAAAACAGTAATGGAGTGTTGCTCTCAAGGCCAGTATGTTTTTATTAGCTTTTGTAGCTGCAGCAATATTTTGTTATGTTTTCTGCCACAACAGTGATTGCAGGCTTTTTTTTTAGTATTTGAAATAATTCATGCTTTTGTTTCTATATTAAAAACATGTCAGTCTGACTTTAGTTTAAACTGAAATTTTGTAAAGTCAACATATTGGTGCCTCACTTTAATACTGACTCATCAGTGAGTTGGGAGAAAATCTCAAGGAATTTAAAAAAAATAATATTTAAAACCTATCAATCTATTATTACCCTCTCCATATGTACATGCTCATTAAAATCATAGGCTCTGGATGAGACTTCAGAGGCTCATTTTATACCTTAGGAAAATTTCTATGGCAAATTGCCAACGGTCACACAGGTAGTAATAATTAAAGGTGGAATTTGAACCCATGTTCTTCAGCTCCAGAGTCAGTACTCTTCCCACATTGCCAAGTGTATCAACAATGCAATATTCACAATGCCTACAGTAACTATAAATATGCTGATATGATTATTAATTACAAAATGCAACAGGCTCTCTATATGGGAAATATAGCTAGAACATTTATTCAGATACCAGAAAACTGAGTCCCCAAACCAGAAAGTCAAAGTCATCACAGTAGTTATGAAGTTGGCATATGTAGTTAATGCAGTAAACATCCACATTCTCAAGCCTTCAAAATAGGAAAGGCTACCTCAGGCAAAGATGCTCCTCTCTTCACTCACAGCAACTGCTCAGTGTCCATGCAGCTTGGTCCCAGCAGCTCTGGCTCCCTGCAGTTCCTGACCCTGGCAGTCCTCAGCAGGAGTCCTTAGGAGAAATTCTGGTTGGCTCAAAAAAAAGGAGCTCCACAGCTGTAGCCAGTGCTTCTGCTTCCAGGCATCATGCTGACTCTAGCTTGGCTCCAGCTTCCTCTTGCCCCACCCTTTCCTGCTACATCAGCAAGTTCAAGGGGCATGGAAAAATCTTCAAATCCCATAACGATTACATTCGGTCCCGAGATCTTTTGTGTCCCTTACTTGGCAATAAAAAAATATTAGCAATACATTTCATTACTTAGGTTAATAGGAGTTTTATGAGTAACTAGTGTAAATAGAAATAATGTTATGGGAATCTGAAGATCTTCCCTGCCCCTTGGCCCTTTGATAGGCTTAAGTGACTCTGAGAACTTTCCCTGATTTGAAAATATACTCTGCCCCCTAATAGGATGAAAATGGTCACATGGAGCCTGTGGCAGGAGGCTTATTTTTCAGGAATGCCCACACCTTATTACTTTGTGATTGGGCAGTGGGTCAAGAGGGCTGTGACATTCTCTGATCCAGGAGAAGGCTATATATACCCTGATGTGAGGTTTTGTTTTGGTGTTCACTTTGGAAAGAGTTGTGTGATTTGTCCAGATGAGACCCTTGGCAGCCATTGAGTCCCCAGCTTTGAAAAACCCAGATGTTAGTGCTTCCCTCTCTGGTAACTAACTGGTATGGATGTAATGGTCAGATAGCTGGAAGTCCGTTTGCTGATCTGTTTCTTTGTCTGTTTGTAACTTCTGTTTGTATTCTCTGAAGTTCAGGGTGCTGACTTTTCCCCCTGAACTAGGTAAAACATATACATTTGATTGATTAAAGTAAGATTGTTAACCCATTTTGAGTTGCTTTCCTTTAGAAAAGCAGATCTAAGAACCTCTGCTAGCAGACACTCTGGGTATGCTAGGGTGCTTGATGATACACCAAGCAGCAACTTGTGCATTCAATTCATGTAGATATAGATATATACATGGTACAAAATACACTTTGTTCACCACTATCAGTCAGTGAGTTAGTCAATAAACATTTATTGAATACTTCCTATGTGCCAGGAACTGTGCAAAGTTCTGAGGATACAAAGAAAGGCAAAAAAAGCCCCTGCCTTCAAGGAGCTCACGTTCTACTGAGAGAAAACAGCACATAAAAAGAAGCTAAAAGATGATTTTGGGAGAGCTGAAAGGGGAAGAAGGTACCCAGGTCCAGGGGGAGGGAACCTGATGATTTTCTAAAGCTGGGAAATGATGGAATGAAATCTCTGGGTCCTTCTTTTAAGTAGAAAAATCTAGGAGGAGCTCTCCAGTGTCTACCCTCCAATCTCTCCAATCAGAGGCAGGGAAGGAGGCCCAGGGTCAGGAGATACTGAGGAGGAATGATTTTCAGTGTTGATGTGATCTTACACAAAGATGATTTTCTAGAAATAATGATGAAAACAATAGAGCAGACAGGTGGGAAATAAAGAAAAATATACATATATATAAATATTTTAGATTAGCATAAACATGGTTTTTACAATTTAAGAGACATATTATATATAGGAATAAATAATGTATAATGCAAAACAATGCATAGTAAGGCATTACAATGAGGAAGACACAAATCAGTATATAAAATCAGAGATGATAAAGGTAAATCATGGAAAACTTCATGGAGGAGGTAGCATTTGAGTTAAACTTTAAATTCTGGTTATAAATTAAATTGGAGGCGCAATTTGGGCCATTATATTGTGCCTCATACACAGATATAGTGCAGCCCCCAAAATATTCAGGGAGCACAGGAATTTCTTTTGGCACATAGAACCTATGTGCTTGCCCAGGATCATATAGGCAGCATGAGTTAGAAGTGTCACTTGAACACACAGACCTTTGTAGTTTCCATCTAGTTTCATCTTCCAGCTTTCTAGCCACTATGCAACACCACTTTTTAGTATGAGAAGAAGCTGGAAAAGTAGGCTAAGGTGAGGTTGTGTAGGGTTTTGAATGTCAGGCTAAGGAATTTTATTTTGACTGAGTAGGGACACATTGAATGATTTTTGGTAACAATTTTATGCCAAGGCACCAGAGAAAGTGCTATGGAAACCTGAAGCTCCAAGGAACATCAATGCATTTACCTGAATAGGGAGAGAATTGGGAAATGAGGAAACATTCCATAGGTGGCCTGGGGATTTCTAATATAGTCTTTAGCAGTCTTACAATAAATTCTTAAGATCTTATGATTTGATTTAGTGGTTGTTTTCAGGCTACCTATAACATCATTAGTTTCTAGGTATTGTGTCCTAGAGTCAAAGATTAGAGCCGACATGATTGTCCCGATTATTTTTTCAGAACGCCAACAAATTATTTATGTACCTCTCCATTCCTGGATATTTCTTTCTCCTTATCTCTACTTTTCACAATTTTTATCAAAACTTAACATATCTTGGGTGAAACTCCTACAAACACACATGCATGCATGCGTTATCTATCCATTTACCCATCTATCTATCTATCTATCTATTTATCTATCTATCTATCTATCATCCATCCATCCATCCATCCATCCATCCATCTCTCTCTCTCTCTCTCTCTATCTATCTAATCTATCTTTCTATCTACCATTCATCCATCTATCTATCTATCTATCTATATCTCAATATATCAATATATCTGTTTTGTGTACAAATGGGGGAAAGAGAGACAGATATAGAAAGAGAGACGGGGGGGAGAGACTTTATGGTTGCAAATATGCTTTAATATGCCATCTGATCATTCCTATCCATCTGATCACCCTATAAGGTGGGCACTATTAGTATCACCATTTTACATATAAGACTAGAGTGAGAGGGGCAAAGGGTCACACAGACAGCAACTATCTTATATAGGATTAGAACTGAGGTCACCCTGACTCCATTTTCAATACACTACACGCCCTCCCAGTTACTGCTGTCACTTTCCTAATTTTTCCTTTTCCTTTTATTATTTATATACAAACTCAAGTCTTCCTTTCAGTAGAATGTAAGGTGTTTGAGAAAATGGATAGTTTTGATTTTGCATTTATAGCCCTCTCTCTTAGCCCAGTGCCTTATGCAGAGTAGAGGTTTAATAAATGTATATTAAATTGAATTGAATCCTAGCTGTTCTCTCTTTTAGAAGTCAGATGATATCTCTTGTGTTGTCCTCAGAAGTATATCATCTGGGTACAATTCACTTGCTGATTTGTAATGAAATATGTCCTCATATAGTATTTCTTGGCTGACAGCTGTGCTGGTTGTCAACACAATTTTAATAAATAAAATACTTTTAACTTCTTGATATAACCAAACATGCAGTTATAAGATATGTATTAGAATGGTTCATTTTTGTATATGACAACATTATGAAAGTGTTGTAATGCCTCCTGAAAGAGATCTCTAATTTTTCAAAGGAGTTTGGCCTATCCATCCATACAAGAAAGGTCAAGTGGGTAAAGAATTTTTATTGCTCCAATTTCATCATGCATTTGGAGAGCATGTCTGAATGCTCCTATTGAGCTTGTCCAACAATATTTATATTTCAGATAGACCACATAAGTGGATACTGAACTTGACCCATGGTGAAAAAGGAGGGACAAAGGGCTTTTGGGAAATCTCCAAAGTCTTTTTTTGACCCCAAGTTTCATACGAAAGAAAAGGCCTATTTTTTAATATTAACATTTTAGCAAGAAATGGAATGCCAGTGCCTCCGGTGAACTAAAGATGGATATCACACAGTGGGCAATGAAGAGGCATGTGTTTGGTATATACCACCTATGATACATAACTAGCAAGGAATTCCCAGGAAAAGGAGTAAAGGATGTTATGAAGGAATTGTATAACAGGTTGGTCTTGACAAGAGGGAGGGATCATAGGTTGACAGCTGGAGTGCTCCTTTGTGATGTCCACAGAAAGTAAGGAAGGACTCTGACACATTGAATGCCCATGTAGCAAACTTTTGAAAGATCATGGATAAGATTGGAAGATGTGGAAAAGTGGTGATATCTGTTAGTTTAAGGAAATTCTGAAACTAAAAGTTTTTGTTTATTTGAATGGCATGCTTCATTAGACCAAGCACACTATCACTAATAAGAAATCGCTTTCCTGTCTAAATACATTAGTTATTGGTGGTGAGATATGGATCAATGGTGCTTCAGTCGAGTAGGTCCTTGTACCTTTTAGGGTAGCCAATGTACTTTAAAAATTCAGAGAGGAACATAGTGTTCCCCTTTTGAGAAAAAATGAAATAATCTAAAGACTATATACATATGTGTGTATGCACACATACATGTTTGTATAGATATACATATATTTGAAAGATCAAATTTTCTATCATTACTGAATCAAGTCAAAGACTTGATTTTATTTGATTTTTATTTATATTAGAGACAAACAACCATAGAATATTAGGATAGATCAAAGCTCATAGATCATATTACTTATATTCTCATCATCTTTTTTAAAAAGCCACACAAGTGGAATTTACTTTCAGATGTCAGTGAAATGAAAGTTACGGCAGTTTTATCTATTTTTACAATGTCAGGTCTAGCACTCTTAATCATAACATATTTATAACATTCAAGGAAGAGACAAATTGAGCTTAAAAGGAATCCTCTATTTATGTTTTCATATTATTTGAGCATTGAAGGTTTTGGTGACCAATTTTATTTTCTTCTTATAAATCAAACTAATTGAATTTTATTTTTTTCAAAATGGTGAAAGCCTAGAAAACCTTTTGGCTGAATGTTCAAAACATACACACAATTTATTTAAAATGTGATTAATGCGGGGCGGCTAGGTGGCGCAGTGAATAGAGCACCGGCCCTGGAGTCAGGAGTACCTGAGTTCAAATCCGGCCTCAGACACTTAACACACACACACACACACACACACACACACACACACAAAAACTAGCCGTGTGACCTTGGGCAAGTCACTTAACCCCAACTGCCCTCCAAAAAGCAAAAAAAAAAACAACCAAAAAAAATGTGATTAATGCAAAAATATTTTTTAGCATACAACTAGGGGGCTAGCAAAGTTTAGTTTTATTTTTACTTATG
>CM053598.1:107164834-107182564 GCA_028646575.1 Pseudocheirus occidentalis | reverse complement strand
ACTTATGTTAAACAATCTGGTAACTATTTTGTTTTCTTTTTTGACTCATAGGTAAAAAGCTTTGTTATTACATTGTTATTATATTCACTAGTGATCATAATCCTATTTTTCAGGCTGATCTGGGTTTCAATCCTATAACAGGATTCATTTTTGTTTAACTCTTTATAAAAATACAGACCTTATAATAAGACTTATCATTTTGGTAACACAGAGCATAATATTTTATAATTGGAATGGATACAGTTATTGTCAATTAACAAATATTCATTGACCTTTTGCATGCCCAGTTTTGTACCAGGGGTGGAGTATTTAAAAGATTCTGAAAATAAAGGATAATACTTTACAAGAGAAGCTCACAATTTTCTTGAGGAAAAAAGACTGCCATTTGAGTCCATTTGAGAAACAATTAGAAAATAATTATCCCCTATGCTTTGCAATGCATAGAATAAGTAAAAAGGAAGTCCAGAGAAGAGTAATATTGGTGGCAGCTCTAGTGTTCCTGTTCTCTTAGTTCAGGGATGAAATGAGGAACTAGCAAGTCACTGAACAATTAACAAAAGGTTTAATTTGCCCTATCATGGCAAGTTTATGCAATAAGGCTATAGTGGCACATAGATTCTCATGTCCCTTGGCCCTCTTTTCTCCATATAAAAATTCACCTTGTTATCATGGAAGGATATGATAAAGGACAGAAAAACTCTTGTGGTCTTCAGAAATCCATCAAAACTGAGGGATCTAGGTTACACATGGCTGAGATAGTGTGTTCTTTTAGATAACCAGAAAATCCTATTAAGGAAGCCAGGGCCAGTCAGGTCTCAGGGAAAACCTTTTCTTTTAGTTAACCCTCCCCTCCCATGTTGAGAGTGGGAGGAAAGAAGCTATGTCAAGGCAACACAAGTCCTATCCTAAGTGAAATCAGTGTGGACTGGGATAATAAGGAAAAGATTCAAAGGTGGAACGTTTGTAACACATTGAAATTATTGAAGGAAGGTATGGATTTGTGAACTGCATGATCAGAGGTCATAAGTGTGATCACATATCCATCACAGAGTTATTACAGATAATAATACTTGTAAATTACTGTCTTAGAAACTTCGTTAAGGACTTTCATTTATATCTTACATGTATGTATGGTGGCAAAGTTATTTTTCTAGCAGAGAATATTGCTTCTAAAAAGCAGAATTTACTATTAAAATTTGACATTTTTAATAAATTAAGAATTTGACATTAAGATGAAGAAGTAATTTATTTTTCATATGTGTCTCACAGAAGAGGCCTTATGATGGATGTAGTGGAAAAAATATGGCTTTGAAATGAAGACCTAGATTCAAGTCTTATTTAGGATACATGCTAGTTATGTAACCTTGGACAAGTTACTTAACCATCTGGTCCTCAATTAAAAAAATAAGACTATGAATTGAAGTCAGTCAATCAATCAATACTTATTAAGCACCTTCTATGTCCTAAGTACCGTGCTAAGTGTTGGGGATACAAAAAGAGGCAAAGGACACTTCTTGCCTTCAAGGAGCTTACAGTCTAATGCAGGAAAGTTGTTGACTTGTGTGGGTAGAGGAATTTCCTCAACTGGGAATTCTTTATATCAATTAAGAAAATTAATTCCAGGCCCCTATCTCTATTTCTCAAGTGGATGATATTTTCTCCTCTAATGTTGGAGACATAGTGAACTTTGGAGTAAAATCCACATCTACCCAGCTTCACAGATGATATATTGTTACACTGGCATACATCTGCTTCATCTAGTAAAGCTATTGATATTGCTCTTGAAATAAAATTGGAATTAATGAAGTAAAAGCACAAGGACAGAAAAAGGTTTAAGGGCGAAGTTCTACAAAATATTATGACACCACAAAAATGTACAGTAATTAATGATGGAAACATCTGAGCTTCTTCCTACACAAGCAGTCACCCTTCTTCCTAATATTTCCATTTTATAATCTAG
This sequence comes from Pseudocheirus occidentalis, assembly GCA_028646575.1. Classification (NCBI taxonomy): domain Eukaryota; kingdom Metazoa; phylum Chordata; class Mammalia; order Diprotodontia; family Pseudocheiridae; genus Pseudocheirus; species Pseudocheirus occidentalis. The sequence goes on along the minus strand of CM053598.1, from coordinate 107,180,604 downwards.
TTTGAGTGTAGTGGTGTAAGATATAGAATATCCAAATGGATGGTTAATGCTGGGCATAAAAAGTCAAAGAAAGAAATTGATTTTTTTTTAGCATACCATAATAGTGAGAAATATGATTAAATTAACCCTCAATTTTCAATGAATTAATTGCCTTTAAACTGTTGTTTAAAACAAATTATTCCATTAACTGGTTGATTTCAAAGACATTTATTTCTCTTTTCATAAAATAAGATAAATTTAAGAGGATATGGTGTGGTGGGAAGAATAGTAAGGCAGTCAGAGGAGTTAGGGTTCAATCTTGAGTCTGTCAGAACATCAGTGATTCTAAAATGATGGAATTGGACAAGATTATCCATAAGGTCCCTTCCATTCCTTGATCTTTGATTCCATGATCCCATTAAGTTCATGGCATATAAATACAGTTGAGTAAAAATAATCTACACCACATAAAATTTTTTATTCTTTTGTACATTACTAAACAAAATGATTTGTCATATGAAAATTCAGGTAATAGTATTTGCTGTTTTCAGAGAACCCTGTTTCTTAGGAATCATACTAATTTGTGGCATAATTATACAGACGTTCACTAGGATTCATTAACAAAAAAGAAAAAAATAATTATGAAGGGATAAGTTTTGAGATTACTTTTTGTTCTATTTTCATCTGTACACTTTTGATTAAATAAAAATAAAGATGGGTTTGAAAGCTGTGAACTTTTCTTTATAATAAGTCCCAGGACGTATTGTTTTGAAGGAACATCCATAATTATATTCATAAATGACAGAAAATGCATTAACCACAGTGAGAAATGTAATACTTCTAAAAAGTTATATAATAGAAAGAAGGAAGGGCAGAGATAGATCCAATGTGAAAAGTGTATTTAATAAATTATAAAGACTCATATGCCTGTTCTACATGGGGAAGAGCTTATTTTGGAAATTTTCTGATTTACTCACATTTTGTCTTTTCACTGGAAAATAAAGTCTTTGAAATTCTTCACAATATTAGTCTAGAAAAGGGGTAAAAGACTTTTGTTCATGGCACCTCCAGTGTTAACTGGAGAGATCAGAACTAAAAATGTCATCTGAATTAAACCATTATATTTACAGCTACCAATATTTAATGAATTCCTCTAACAAACTATAGGCATCATGTTTGTCTGTTTGTTTTGTAGTTGTTGTTCAGGGCCTATAAATTGAAAACTCTCTTGCCAAGTTCTTGCCTCCTATCCCAGCTCGACAGGGAATGAGTAAAAATAAAAGCAAATGACCCAATGTAGAAACAGTTTTACCTGGCCAGTTTTCACTCAGAAGGGAATCCAAATATTTCACAAATAAGATAATGAAATGGAGATCTTTGATTATTTAAGGGAAATGTTCTATGGCATTTTCATTAACATTTATAATGGCCATAAATTTCAAGAGTTATTTCCTCAGTCTAAGAAAGAGAGAAACTTTAGCTTTTAGGAAATTTTCTAATGAAGAAATGTAAATGAATATTTGTGGTTATAATAGGTCCAATGAAGAGAAACCAAGTTCTCTTGGCCAATATGTGTCCTCATAATACTGAAGGTAGGTGTTTCCACTTCCTGAAAAGTTCACACAATATGAGTTTCAGGACATTTCCATTAATTATGTATAACACAAGTTATTTCAGACTGTGGATCCTTTACTAAGGATGTCTGAATGTCTATGTTTATTTTTCTACACTCACATTCCATTCCATTATGGCATTCAAGGCTTCGATTAATTATTTTCAGAAGTAATAAATATTTTAAGCACTGTTTCATATGCAAGGATTTAAAAGTTTCAAAATCCATAATAACTATATTCTTCATTCTTTGCTAGAAAATATATATATATATATATTTTAAATTAAGTTTTATTGTGTGACTGAAACAAGGAGACATGTGAAGTTGTATAATTTGCATTAACCTGCTCAAATGAGAAATGCAAAACAAAAAGCCGTTTGATAATTTTGGAAACATGCAGTTAGGTTCCAGTTAGTGTGAATAATGAACTCCATGAAATAGTCACATTATCCAAATTGGCACCATTTGAAGTTTTTATTATGTGTAAACTATGGTAATTTGCTTTACTCAATGGAAATATGTAGTTTAAGTTCAAATAACATATGTGTTTTATGGTATTTGTTACTCGCACTAATCGGGACCTAAATCTGTGTCATTTGAAACTCACATTCATTTGGAATTTGCAAAGAAAAGTAATATATAGCAATGATATCTTTGATCATCAAAAGAACTCAGAAACATAGGAACTGTGTCGAGTATGGTTATCATCAACCCATTTTCTATTCCCAGTGCACAAATCATTTCAGGCATTCTACAACCCAAGCCCTGATGCTGGGCTTCAAAAGCAATTTCAGCAGCAAAATAAGGTGCTTTTCTTCAATTTTCAAGCCATTTGTAGGAGGTTAGTGTTGTTTACCCACCTGGTACACTGATATTTACATACCCCTTTAAAGAAAATTGGTAGGTATGATTTATGGAGTACTGTAAGAGCACAATTTTCCATGTAGTGCACCTAATCTGAAAGGGCAGTTGCAAAGGTCACTCTGGCCATACAAATACCAAGTCTTCTCTTTGGAATAAGTTAGGATATTCATTTTTCTTGGAAAATGTCAGCAATACCCTACTCCAGGGGTTAGTTTATGCAGATAAATGCATAAGCCTTTAATCTTAAAGCAAAAATACTCTACACAGATGTAAAAGCAGTCCATCTATCACTGTTAAGACCTGTAATTTGTTTTTATTTAAATCTCAAGCCAGGGCAGAATGGCCAACAAAACTGTTAACATGGTAGCTCACATATGTGCCAAGATTAAGGCATCTAAACATGCTTCCATTTTCAACCTGGGTGAATGATGCCCCATGTCTTCACAGAGTCATAATCTGTGTTTTGAACCTTTTCAGTACTTGCTCTTGCTGCTATGGACATCATACCTGACCCTGGCATGTTAAATCAGCCAGTACATGAACTGTACACATAGATCATCTCAATGAAATGCAATGGCAAATGTTTTTGAGGGGAAAAATCTATTACTTTAAAAGAACTTCAATCAAAGGAAAGAAAAATCAACAGATGAATCCCTCTTTAAATTAATTTTATTTTCTTAAAAGAACATTCCTTAGAAAAAGTGCTTTTGTTTTTCTATGAATATTCTGTTCTACTCCCTGGTTCTTGATTGGAAAAGAAGTCTGTAGTCACTTGGGCATAATACACGTTGCTGCATATTATTCTATTTTCACTTTTCATACTTTTATTGGAGGAGGAGGGCAAGTATCTCTTAAACTTGCAAACTCAAGTCCAACCTTAAGTAATGTTAAGAATCAAAGTCAAAACGGAATGCAAAATTGGTAGACTTCAATCTAGAAACACACTTCCATTAAATAGAATTAGACTTGGAGACAGAAGGCTTGATTCCAAACATAGCTATGCCACTTTTGACTCATATTGACCTTGGGTAAATGTCTTAAAACCTTTGAGTCTAAGTTTCCTCATTTGTAATATGAGCAAGTTGGATTTTATGATCTCTTAGGTGCCTTCTGGTTCTAAATCTGTGATCTTATTATCTCATGACTACAGAACATTTCCATTTTTTTAAATGGAGAAAAGTAATAGGATATGGTAAATATTAGTCTGCCCCCCACATACCTCACTCTTGTAAAATTTCACACATGTGCATTTTATGAGGGAAAGGCAGGCAGCACAACTCAACTCTCTAGGTTTGGCCCAACAGCTGCCACTGATTTTGCTATCTCAATATTGTCAGTTACAGTAAATTTAAATTATAACCATTCATGCAACAAATTTCCTTTTGTAATGTGGTTATACAATGCAATGTGATTATAACAGCTGACATCCATTTTATCATGAAGAGAAGTGAAAGGAAATGTAGCATTTTGTCAACTGGATTCCACTCAGGCATAATCTTAAACAATAACACTTTTTAATGTTAGATTTCAAATGTACTTTAAATGGTTTTATGGTTTGATCAACATATGCAGTGCTATGCATGCAATTCTCATCTTAGTTTTATGGAAATAACATATATCAAGATTTAAAACAAAACAAACAATATAACTGCTGTTGACTTTCGTAACTGAGAAGACAGTACGTTATGTGTCAGGGGCAACAATGTCCAATCCTCAGGTGATTCCACCATGTTCAAATCATGCAGTATACCCAGGAGTCTTGAGTTGAAGGCAACCTTAGGGGTTGCCTAGTCCATGCAAGGAAAAACAGTGAATAAAAGTAAATCTTGGAAATCGTGCCATACCCAAACCAAAAGAATTTGGTCAAACTTCTGAACTATAAAAATTATAGGAAAAAACGTATGTATAGAAAAATACATACAACAAGTATTATTTGTTATAACACCCAACCTTGGAATCAAATACCACATGGTTTTATATGAATATACCAGCATTGTTGAGGCACTTAAATGAAATATCTAGCAAGCAGCTCTGCAATCAAATCCCACTCAATAATAGCTAACATCTATTTGTGCTGGGCACTGTGCTAAGTGCTTTGCAATTATAATCTCATATAATGCTCACAACAACTCAGTGAGGTAGGCACTATTTTTATTCCTATTTTAGTGGTGAGGAAACGAGGCAAACAAAGGTAAAGCAACTTACCTAGGGTTACATGTCTAGTAAGGGTCTGAGGTCAAATTTGAACTCATTGACTCTAGGACTGAGACTCTATATACTGTGCCACTTGGCTGTTTCCTATTGATTCAATGAATCGACAATATTTATTAGAATTGTATTGTGTTTAAAATGCTGGTTAAGCATTCTGGGCATATTAGATCAAATTTTGTGGATCTCTTTACTAATAACCTATCTGCAAATAAGGATGGCAGATTTTAAAAAGACATTTCCAAATAGTCACAGATAATGGACCCAGTGACATATAATGAAGACAGCACAGGGATACTGATTTACTAGAAGACTTGCAAATCTGAGTTCTAGATTAGATCCACCACTTACTAACAATATGACTTTTTGTAATTCAGGTTCCTGGGTTGGTTTCCTTCCTCATCTGTAAAATCAAGAGTTTGAACTTTCTTAGTCCTTAACTTTTTTTCCCCCCAGAATGAATATTCAGTGATTCTTGGTTCTCTTCAAGAGAATGTTTATCCCACATTCTGCAAGAGGCCTTTTCAGATTATCCCATCCTCCCTCTCCACCCCAATCATCCACTGCTAGGGCCTTTCTTCTGAGATTAACTCACATTTACAATGTATATACTTTGTGAATACTTAACATGAGATCCTTAAGGGCAGAGATATTTTTGCCTTTTTTTTTTTTTGGTATCTCCAAAACTTGGCAAAGTGCTTGGTACATAGAAAAGAGTTTAATGAAAGCTAATTGATTGAGTCAAGTAACTTAGAATGGTTCTGAAATCCGATTCACAAGAAGTGCTCCTTCCACTGAGCTGTCTGAGGTCCTGGACTTTGAGGTTTCTAATATTAGCCTCCCAAACAATTCCCACTCCACATCTTCAGTCTTGTTCTCTGTGTTGTTGCCTTCAGATCCTTACTTCTTCAAATCTTGCTTGTTTTGATCAGTCTGATTGTCTCTACAAGTCTTTCTTGATCCTATAGCTTCCTAAATCCTTTCCAACCTGTTGACACAACCAATTGCAGATTAAGCATTGACTGTCCCAAACCATCATAATTCTATGATACCAGTATGGTTTTGTAATCTAGGGAAGCTGATTGCCCTGACATTGTTTTTCAGTACATAGGGGTGATAATATTAATTTGTGTACTGATATTTTGCAGTGTGTGAACATTGAAAACCCTATTTTTAAACTATATGGATACAGAACTTTGATTAAGTTAAATCAACTCTGTGCTCACAAAAGTCATTAGCATCTGTCTTAGAGAATACCTCATTTCCTCAATTTCATTGAAAGCTGCTACAAGCTTCCATTATAAAGACATGAAAATAGCTGAACTGAGTGCAAAGGAAAATGAGTATTTCTCCCCAAATAATTGATGGACATTCCATTTAATTTATGTGCCTAATCAGGATAATAGAAACTAAAACACAAGGGGTGGCTAGGTGGCACAGTGAATAGAGCACTGGCCTGGGAGTCAGGAAGACTTGAGTTCAAATTTGGCCTTACACTTGACACACTTACTAGCTGTGTGACCTTGGGCAAGTCACTTAACCCCAATTGCCCTACTTCCCCCCTCCAAAAAGAAAAAGAAAAAAAATAAAGAAGCTAAAACACATCAGTCAACCACTTAAAATGAATTCATTAAGCATTTACTATGTACCAAGCATTGTACCAAGTGCTGAGGTTAAAAAGCAAAAGCAAAAATTGTCCTCTACCTCAAGGAGATTACATTCCATTGGAGGATGGCAACAGCTATATAAGCAGAAAAAAGATACATAGAAAGTAGATGAAACATTACTTTAGAAGGGAAGGCAACAAAGACGGAGGAGGCTAGGACAGGCTTCCTATAGAACATGGCATTTGAACTAAACCTTGAAAAAAGCTAGGGATTCTAAGATATGAAGGATAAGGAAGAGGAGCATTCTGAGCATAAGGGAGAGCCAATGCAAAAGCACAGAGATAGGAGGTAGAGTAACATATGTGAGGAAAGCAGGTGTGACAACTATAGAGTATGTGAAGAGACCTTGGTGGTGAAGCAGATGTAGTGCTGGGCCTAAAGTCAGGAAGGCTCCTCTTCCTTAGTGCAGATCTGGCTTCAGACACTTACTAGATGTGTGGCCATGGGCAAGTCATTTCACTTTGCCTCATTTTTTCTCATCTGTAAAATGAGCTGGGGAAGGAAATGGCAAACCACTCCAGCATCTTTGCCAAGAAAACCCCAAACAGGGTCATGAAGAGTCAGGCATAACTGAAAAATAACTAATAACAAATATGAGGGGAAGTAATATATAAGAACACTATAAAGAAAATATGAAGTCAAGTTATAATTAACTTTATCTGCCAGAGAAATCTATATTTGATCTTAGAGGTAATAAGGAGACATTAAATTTTATTGAGTAGGGGGTGACATAATTGGACATAATTTAATGAATGACTTTGGCTGCTTTGAGGAAGATGCATTACAATGGGTGGGGACTTGATGGAAGGACATCAATTAGAAGGATTTTTCAGTAGTCCAGTTTTGAGACCATGAAGGTCTTGATTAGTGCAGTGGCTGTGTGAATAAAGAAAAGAGGAATGTATGTGCATGAGAGATGTTTGAAGATAGAAATGACAAGATTTAGCAACTGAATATCTACATGGGATGATCAGCATGGGGTGGATCTTATATTTTAGCTAGGTTTTTTTTTCTAAGTCCAAGAAAATCTTTGAAGGCATTTTTTTTTCTGTATTCTGGAAAGTGATATTTATATGAGATGAAAATTTAAAACTGGTTCAATAGGGTAAAAAACATATTTGGAGTTAGAAGACTGGACTTAAACCTTAGATGTGTGATTTGTGACCTATAGGACCTTCTACATATTACTTCATTCTGTGAGACTCAGTTTCCTTATCTGTAAAATGAGAATGTTTGAATTTTTATCTCTGTTTCCCTTCAAACTAAAAATCCTATAAAGCAAACTTCAAGTGCACCCATTTATCCTATCTCTAGATGAAGGTTGTTCTCCAAACTGACTCCTTTTCCAAAACTATCTCTGTTATTTTTCCTTTTCCTTTTTAAAGTAATATATTTTATTCCCTAAAAACTATTAAACTAAATTATTAAGCCTTCAACCCAAAGATAGGATTACTAGGTCTGTACCTCCAAAAGAATAAAAGAAAAAATAAAAGAACCCATATGTATTGAATATTAATAGCAGCTCTGTGTTTGTGTGCTTGCAAAATTTGAGGGATATCCATCTATTAGGGAATAACTGGCTAGGTCATGGCATATGAATGTGATGGAACACTATTTGTGCTCTAAAGAATGATGAGACAGTTTTAGAGAAACTTGGGAAGACTTGTATTGGCTGGGTCAGAGTGAAGTGAGCATAACTAGGGGAACAATGAATATAATAACTACATTATTATAAAGACAATTTTAGAAGGTTTTAGAACTCTGATCAATACAATGACCAACCATAGTTTCAGAAGAATCATAACGAAGCATACATACCTGACAGAGAACTGATGTAATGAAGCCAGATGAAGACTTTTTTGATGCAGTCAATGGGAAAATTTATTTTACTCGAATATAAATATGTTACAAAGGTTTAGGTCTTCTTCAATTATCAATAGGGATGGAGCTGGTGGGAGCCAGAGGGCTTCACTGACTGAGAAAATAAAAAAACCTTAAAAATAAAAGTAATATGTTCTCTTCTGAGCATATGTTGCCAGAGAAGAAAAGAAATCAAGAGTCAAGGAAATTAAGCTAAGTAGGTGGCCTTTCTCTTACTTAACATTTCCCCCACCCATTAACTCAAAGCTAACTTCTTTCTGTAAAATGCACCAGTTGATAACTCATTAAAACAAAAGAGCACAGTATGTGTTTCTTGAGAGGAAGAGTGTGGGTGGAAGAAAGACAGATTTTTTTTTCCTTAGGGAGTTTAACATATGTACTTTACTGACTTCTAAGACCTTAATACACATTATTTCTTTCTTTTCAACTCTGAAAAAAGATTGTTCTGGTTCTGTCTAATTTGTACAGTTCCAGTCACTACTACTCTGTTGAAAGGTTTTGATTTGGATAGGGTGGTTTTAGAAGGTTCTAACATCCTACTGTCCTTGGTCAATAGTCCTGATAATAGCATGGGAATGCTAAATGTGCCTTCATTGCTTCTACCATGAAAGAAGTCTTATTACTGCTGTACTGACATTTTGCTTAGTTTTAGTTCTAATTAATGTCTAAAAAAGGAAGTTCATCTACTATTCTCAGTATAAATTCAAAGGAACTACGGGCAGTGCTTCCCACTTAGAATAGATAAGGCTTTTATTTTATATATTCTCACAATCTTTTTTAAGCAATACAAAGGTATCTTTGTTTTTGTTTTTTTTCCCCACATAAGACTCCATCAGAAGGTGAGGCTTGTGATCTAAGAAAGCTGTCTGTGTCAGCTCCTAGAATTTCAGCAGAACCTTGTGGAAAGATCCCTTAATTCATTCATATACTCCAAAATGGGCAGGCCCTCACAGCAAAAGTAGGGGGGCCTCAATTATTTTAAGAATAAGGTCTACATTCATTTGAATGTATTTTGGCACTTAATGATTGCATGTAACTTGTCATGGTCTTGTAATAACTGTGCATAGTGCATCTAATTGTTTGTAGAATGCTGTGGTAGGTACTAGAGAGGTATAAAGTTTAGATTAGGCACAGTCCCTGTCCTCATAGAGTTTAGATTCTGGAGGGGGAAATAAGTAAGAAAGACAAAGAACTATATTACACAATGCATGATAAGTGATTTAGAGAGATGCGAATAACATGTGTCTATGTAAAGTCCCAAGGAGGAAATCTTAAATATTAAAAATATCAAACATAGGTATAAAAATAAGATTAAAATTATCTCAGATCTATTTCCATTTTCCTTATTTTTGCCTTTTAACCATCCTCCCTTTTATCTACCACTTCTGCCACTTCTTCTCCCTCTTTCAGGAAGCAACATATTTAAGGATTTCTCAATTTACCTGCCAACCTCATTATCACAGGGCATTGTTAGCACAGTAGCATCATGGATGGAGGGAAATTATAGGGAAATGAAATTCTTATCCTAAATTTGTATCTATTACAATGGCCATGCTATGACCAGGCTCTCCTATTCTGCTCTGTGTCTGCTGCTCTGCCTGGTTTCAACTCCACCTACCAAGAAGTCCCTCTGAGGTTAAGCACATCAGCTCCAATCTCATAACCTCGGAGTTAACTGATGCCTTAACTGACATTAGCTCCTTAAGCTTCCTCTCTTCTCTGATTAGAAGACTAAACTCCTCCCAATACCTTCCTTTATAGAGGTCAGAAAATGGACTTTTGATCACTTTACTCTGTATTTGCAGCTCTGCCAGGTTTCAACTGGTTCAGCTGAACAAGATGCCTCTGCACCAGGTACTCCCTCTTCTCCCTTCCCCCTTTGCTTTCCTTTCTCTTTTTGTGTGTAGTCTACCACCAGTAGATTGGGAACTCCTTGAGGACAAGAACTGTCTTTCTATTTTATTAATTGTATCCCCAGCACTTAGCATACTATATGGCATGTAGTAGTAACTTAATAATTGTTTATTGGATTCTAGCCTGTTATAACAATTGCTGGTTTAAAAAGGGGAAATTTTGTTCAGTTCTCTTGAAGTTTATGGTAAGAAACAAAATAACATGAAAAAAATCTTGCATGAGCTTTTAAAAAATAGTGGAAGTGGTTTTAATTTATCAGAAGCTCAATCTGAATCAATGATAATGCAGCCACTAAAAGAGTTTAGCACAAACTTCAAGTGCATTAATAGAAGTATAATTTTCAGGTCCTAGGAAACAATAACCCTTCTACAGGCTGTGCCATGTAGACAAATCAGCCCTGAGAATCTTTTTTTTTTTCTTTTTGGAGGGCAGTTGGGGTTAAGTGACTTGCCCAAGGTCACATGGCTAGTTTTTTGTGTTAAGTGTCTGAGGTTGGATTTTAACTCAGGTCCTCCTGACTCCAGGGCCGGTGCTCTATTCACTGTGCCACCTAGCTGCCCCCTGGCCCTGAGAATCTTGATCCCATTCTGGCTGTCATGTTTTAAAGGAGATATTGACAAATTGGAATGCAACCAGAGGAGAACTCCTAAGGTCATGAGGGGTTTGGGAAACCTTGTTTTATACATACATATATACATACAATACATACACACACTGTGCACATATGTGCATGTATGTATACACATGTGTGTTTATACACATGTGTGTATAAATCTGTGTAAATTTATGTATATGTGTGTATTGTGTATATACATATGTCATATGCATGCATACACACACACACATATATATTTATCTATAGCTAAACTGGGATTCTTAGTTTGGAGAAGGGAAGACAGAAGAAATATAGTAACTTGTCAAATTTGTAACAGGCTGTCATATAGAAAAAAAAATTGATTGTTCTATTGTACTTCACATCTGAATAGAGCCAAAACAAAAGTATCAGTTCAACATGAGAAACAACTTTCTAATGAATGGAGCAGCCTAATGAGTTTACCTTTCCTTAAGACATTTTAAAAGGAGTAGAATGGCCATCTGTTAAGAAGGTTTTTTTCATTGAATGGGAGATTGACTTAGACTATTTCTAATGTCAAATATAGCAATAACAGAAAAAGCATCATATGGGTATTCACAGAAACTGGGTTAAAATCATGACTCTATCATTTACAACTTGGTGACCTTGAACAAATCATTGGGCCTTTTTGGGTCTGTCTCCTCTTCTTGAAAAGGTGTGGTGTGAACTCAATTATTTTTAAAGTTCCTTCTAACACTAGCTTCTCTTTGACTTTGAAGGGAGTTGTTCAGTTATTTATGCTCCGAATACCAAAAATCTCTTTCATCATCATCTAGCCTTTTTTGATGGATTTGAAAAAATATATCCAAGTGCTTTCTCAAATGTTTCTCAAATGAAATTGCTCTTCCACTGGGGAATGTTCTTTGGACAAATTAAAGTATTAAAATCATTCTACCACCTTTTAAAACCACATTCTATGTTATTCTTCAAAAAAGAAAAATTGAGTACTTATATGGAAATCCTAAATTTTAAGTGTTAAAGGTGATAGCCATCTTCTTATGCATGAACTCCATGCTGCCCCATAAAAGTCATGCAAATTGGAGGAGATTCCAAGCAGGCCATTAGTTTGTCATTGAAGCAGAACTAGTGTCTCAACTAAACAAGCAAACAAGCAGTTGAACATGTTAACATAATTTTCTATCATTTCTATTTGATGTGGATTGGACAGAAAGTCTGGGATGCAAGCCATGATGTAGATTTTCAAAATTGATTAGCATTTTTGGACATCGGCAGTAATTTTTGTAGTGTTTCAATTTAAGTTAAAATTGATTAGTTCTTTTTGAAAAATGTGTACCAAATCACTATGCAAATTGAGGTAACTCTAGGAATGGGATAATGAAAGGATAGAGGATTACAATAGTATATTAGACCAATGTAGCTAAGATCATCCAATGTTATGGGATCTTGGTGGTGGTATAAGTAAATGGATCTATGCATTTTTAGATTAGCTATTTATACTTGTCCAACACTTAGACTATCCTTATGACAATGTGTAAAATGGGTAGTATGTTTGTGGAAGAAAGGTTGTTTTGTTCTTTGTCATAACATTAATCATGGATAAACTCATTTTAGTTGTTAATGTGGATGCACTCTATAATTCCACAAGCATTCCATTGTAAGGAAATGTTAATGTCCACTTATTTGAAAGTTTCAGAGCTTTTAAGAATTGTCATGGCAAATGTTCAGTCACTCCCCAATGACTGCTAGTACAAATGATAAATTGGTTGAATTTTTACAGTTCTTTGACTTCCTCGCTGCTTGCTATATGCAGACACAATCCGTATATATGTGTTCCTTTACTGTTATCAAACACAAACAGAAAGTTAAGAAGGAAGTCATACCAGGGCAAATCTCTAAAGGATGAGATCCTTCAAAGGTCAGCCTTTCTTGCTTGTCAATTGTTGACATTTAAGCATTTATTTCAGAAGTGGCTGATAATGTTTTCTGAGATAGTCGTGAAGAATTACTGTGTTGGTATGCAATTATGTGCATAATGAGATGCAAAAATGCAAATATAGTGGTACGTGCCAGTTCTTTGGAGTGCCTTTTGTCAGAATTGCAAGCACCGTGAGACTTTGATAGATACCATGTCAGTACTCATAGTTAGAGCGCTGATATCCTTTAAAGAAGCACATATAACATGATATCTCTAGATGCTAATTAGAAGCAACCTTTAGAGATGATAAATGCAGAGGTCATTTTTTTTTCTTGGTAAATTCTGACAACTCCATTGAGCCAACTGTGTCAATAACATTTGGCTGTAAATGTAGGAAACATCTCTATCCTTTTTTATTTAATGTGCCACATAAAAGTACTGTATATTCATAAGTATATCTAGTGGAATGCTACTTTTTTGTATGATTGATTTTTAAATTTCATTTGAAATGTAAATTACAGAGTAACCTTCTAACCTACTCCATCAAGAAGCTGAAAACTATATAGCATCTTTTCAAATTCACATATTGCCAACTTTGCACTTTCTGCTTTTTAAATAAAAAAGAATCAAATAAGATTCGTTAATGGTAGTTAGAAAATTATTCCATGTTGTAAAATCTTCTAAACTTGAGCTTAGCATGGTTTTCAAGAATTTCAAGGTAACTACAGCTTTAGAAATGGTATAATGAAAAGACGAATAATACTTCCATTTGTCCACATGTCTCACTATCAAACTTATTTTTTATTAAATGTTCACAGTGCCAACAGGCAGCAATAATAATCAACAGTAAGGACATAGAATAATGAGATAACTTGGGCAAGTGCACAATCTGAGTACCCACGAAACCTTAATTTTTCAGTGTTGATCCCCTATAGAATATGGTAGAATATCAAGCCATCTATATATTTTCTACTATGTTTACTTGGTTGAACAAGCAAAAGACAGTTTAGAAGATCCCTTCACTCTCTCCCCTTGCCCTTTTCCTCATTTCCCATGCCCTTCAGGGTTTTTTTTAAGTACTGAGACCAGTTTATTGATTGTAGTTTAGCTTGAGGACTAAATGTTTTCTTTGTTCTACTATGACATTTTCTGTGCTTGTTAATTATGTCATCCATCTTAATGTAGTCTCTCAACAATGTCTCTGCTGTAATTTTGTTTATACGTGCTAAGTTGATATTTCATAGGGTTAATAATTGCCTATATTTATATAGCACTTTTAAGGTTCACAAATTGCTTTCCTCATATCTCTGTAGGATATGCAGTGAATTATTTTTAATCTTTCTTCTCCTCCAATTCCCCTACTTTTTGCTGAGGAATCTGAGATTCAAGGAGAAATGATTTCCCCAAGACCATCTAGTTTCTGAGTGGCATATGAAGAACATATGAATCAAATCCGTTGATTCCTGAATTCAGTGATCTTTATACTATAACAGGGGTGAGGAGCCTGCAGTCTCATAGCCCTTTTACTGAATCCAAAGCCACAGGTTCTCCATCCCTATGCTATGGCATGCTTCTTAGTTTTTTGGTTTTTTTTTTAGCATGAAACTCATAAAATCCTCTTGAAATGTTCAAATCTAGAATCCTTCAATTCTCTTCCAAGATTCAGTATGGAGTATTTTGCTAAATAATTTACACAATTCATGATCCAACCCTCAACCCCCCTGACCCCAAAACAGTTTAACTATTTGGTCACAGACAAGGAAAAAGCCACAAACCCAGCAGCAAAACATTTAATTAAGAAACAAAATGATGTGAATTACAAGAGAATAGTTAGCCAGAAAACATAAATGGGTTCAATCTTGTGAATCTCCTCTGGTGATGGATGGGAAATAATTGCAGAAAAATTCCTTGAGTTTCCATGTGAATGAGGAAATGTTTATCCCCTGTTTTCTCTCAGCATAGCTCTGTAGTCAGATGGACTAGCTGCTTGGGGTTGTGCTTACCTTGGTTCTGGGCTGCTAGCTCCCCCAAGGGTAATTGAAATCTCAAGTTTCCATTTTCTGCAGTCTCTGGAGCACAAATATACAAAGAATGTGTTACATTACTGAAATTTGAAGATCTGTTCACTGCACTCCATGACACAAGATGTTTCCATATTGTTGTCCGTTGCTGCTCAGGAGTACCCCCAAGACTTCTTTTTCACCACTGCTCCTCAGCTGCTTACATTTGTCTTCTTTTCTTAGTTTGCATCTCTGATGCAATCCCTCTATCAAGACCTAAGTACGGGGCCTTCTTGACTCCAGAGCCTTTCTCTAATAACTGTTAACAAACTTGCTTCTCCATTATTGGAACCTGAAGCCCCTTGGGAATAATCCATTATAGGCAAAAGCAATCCTTGACTTTATTACATCATAATAAAAACTGCTATTTCATAGCCCTTCAAAGATTACTGAATGTTTTACATACATTACATACATTACTTCATTTGTTCTTCAAAAGAATATTACAGGGGGACTTCTGGGGGTGGAGCCAAGATGGCGGCATGGAAGCAGCATGGTACCGCAGCTCCCATGCAGCCACCCAAAACACCCATAAAATATGACTCTGGACTCCCAAACTCACAAAATTAAAGAAAACACATGTCTCGCGGAAGGCAGCTAAGCAGCAGGGGATCATTGGGCAGGACGCCAGCCGAGGCCAGCCCAGCCTGAAACCAAAACCAAATGCGGCCAGGCTCCAGGGCAATCAGGAGGAGCTGAGCCTAGCCATAGCCAGTATACAAGAGAGAAGATCTACAGCCTCCAGCAACTCCATATCCAGCAAGGTGTGAAAAATAGGGACTAGATAAAGGCAGAGGGGCTCATCTTGCAGGCCTGCAGGCCGGAAGCCGAGACCAGCCCAGCCTGAAACTGCCATTAGGCCAGGCTCCAGGTGGTCAGGAGGAGCTAAGCCTCCCAAGCCACAGTGTGAGTTTACTTCAGAGAAGATCTAAAGCACCTCAAGAAATCTTCACATCTACTAAGCCAGGATTAGAAGTCAGTGAAAGTGAGAGAAGCTTTCAAGCTAAATTTGGGGGAAGAAAAGCAGTTCGGCCAATCTACCCCCAGAGCAAGGAAGCAGTGGGGGAAGGGTAGG
>CM053598.1:107118326-107164334 GCA_028646575.1 Pseudocheirus occidentalis | reverse complement strand
CACCTGGATGATTTAACACACATAAATTGGATGCCTTTTTATTTTAATCTGTTTGCATGCATCAGAGCTATATACATCCCAATTATTGTATTCTTGATGACCTTGGAGACTTGTTTGGGTTTTTAACTGGTAATTAGGGAAAACATCTGATGAAGAGCAAGAATATGTGTATATCAAGAAATGTATTTTTATGTCATTAAGCATTCTCTTATGGGGAAACAATTTTATACTCAGTGGATATTTGGGGCATTGGAGAAGACATAAGCAAAGTCTAAGCACATGTTAAAAGAAAATGATAATATTCCATTAAATATTGTGGACTTGTACCAAATTATTTTTTAAGTGAACCAAAGGTAGCCTCATTTAATGAAGAATGCCAGAAACACTGATAGGCTCTTTTAACAGCATTGAACTAAATCGTTAGAGTGCCTAAGTAATAAGCTTTACCATAATTAGATAATAAAGATCTCGTACTCTCTAAGTAAATTAAATAAATAAATATTAGAAATTAAGGCAGTTGATTGCTCAAATCATTCTAATAACAATTTAATTTGACTGCCAACATTTTTACTGGTAGGTGAAGTTATACCTCCTTTCCATCCTGCTCCTAATAAATACTTATAGACACAATTGGAAAAAATAAAAAAAAACCACAGTATCTCAAAGAGGGTAAAAACTATTTATGTTCACCCAATCTGACCAATAAATTTTAGTTGCTCTAAAATAATTGATTCAGAAATTTGAAATGTGTTGTTTTGAACTTTGACTAAGGAAAGGAGAGCTACTGAAATACGTTGGCTGTTGCATAATGCCACATAGGGCACAGACTAAGTTAGAAAAAAAAATTCCTTTTCTAACAGACAAACACTCAAGGTAGCATGTCATCTCATATACTCATATTATTCTGCATAATTTCACATTCTCTCTTGTGTATAAGGTATTTTGGGTTTTTTTTTAAACATCCTTAGCAAGAAGGTCAGCTTGGAGTCACTAACATATTTCTAAGAGAATTTATTGAAATAAAGGACAAAGCAAACCTCCTGAAATGAGACAGAAAAGAAGTTTCCCATATATAGTAATGTAAAAGTTTATTCCTTTCAGAATACACCTCTATTATAGTGAAGGATATTATCTTACAAACACACAAATTCACAGATCTAAGTTCTAATTTGTTCTAAGTCACTAAAAAAAAAACCCAACAATTAACAGGTGCAACAGTCATCTGTTAAATTTAGGGTTCCATACCCTCATTAGCAAAAAGAAAATAATTATGAATAATATTGTCTTAATAAACTAATATTTGGAGAAAGGAAAAGGCAGATTCAAGTCATATATGTCAAATATTAGTAGTTCTTTTGAGAAGGCATTTCCCATGACACTTTACCCCCTACAGCTGGCAATAAGGTGCAGAGCAAAAGAAATTAAGATGATAGTGTGTTGACAGGAGCAAGTAGACTCCAGTTTTCATCCCTGCAGACAACAGAAATGACATCACATCTCTTCAACCTGACACATTAATGAATTGAGCAACACCTGAACTTTTCTGGGAAGGAGAACCTTTGACATCAGCAAGTTATTTGGTGTCAGTAATAATAGGATTCTGTATCATAGCCCACTCTATATTTGATGGCAGAATTACCTTTTGGGCCCTAACAAGTTGACAGGGGTTCATTTTGCTTCCTCTTTTAATGACATATTCTTTGCAGGTGAACCGTGGATGTAATGACTTCCTTTTTTGTCTTTGACGATGCCTAAATGTCATTAGGAGACCCAAGACGTCTCAATCTGGCTTCATGCAATCGAGGAAGCAAAGGGTTTTTAAAGGTGAAATTGATCTTGCTAATGAAGAAGTATCACTCTTCATGGGGGCATAAAGCTTGTTAGTTCGAGTTAGGTGAATGTCACAGGTTAGAGTTCAAGCATAACATAAGATTGTGACAAAAGATTTTATCTTTTTATTTATTGTGTTTGTTTTTGTAAGGAGGCGGGACCTCAGATAATTGAGAGACTGAGAATAATTAAAATAAACAAGATGAAACAACCTCAATTTTGGTATTTGAGAATGATTCAGGAAGAAAAGTAATGAGCTTTCCCCTTCAAATGCTTGCAACTTGAGGGTCAAAAATATAATAAAGTTCAAATATGTCATTTAGAACAGTAAAAATGGATCATAAATACAGATTGCCTATTCAGAGTCCTGAGTGCCATTCAAATGAATTTTCCAATTTCTATGGAGCTCAATTCTTTATAGTACATTTATTTTATTTTGCTCCTCTCATAGATGTTTCTCAGTAACTCATCGTTCTCTCTTTGTCTAATTTCTCTTCTGCATTCTAATTTCTCTTCTCTTTCTTTTACACTTTCAAAAAATCCCCAAAGCACTCTACAGTTATGTTTGATATTAATATATATAGTGGTAAGTCCAAATGGGGGGAAAAAAATCTTACCAAATCTCAAAATTTGGTCTCAATGAAATAACTTCCTATATGGCTAAATTATTCTAAAATTGCCATATTTACAGTCTTTTTTTTCTGATGTAACTCTTCTGATCATTTACCATTTGGCAGAAATTAAAGATACTTTACACATGTTCAGTGCATGAAAGGAAAAACTGTTTACCTAATAAAACACATTCCACTGTATGGGACAAAACAAAAACACACTCAACAAAATCAGACCCACATACCTGCTTGGCAAAAGCAATGAACATGAAGGAAGGGAAGTTTTAGGTAACAGGCAAAAAACATACTCATTTTTTTTAAAAAAAAATCTGCATTAAAACTAAAACTAAAATTATTAAATTTATTTTTTCAATCACAATTTTCTGAGTGAATAATTAAGTGGTTCTGCTTGGTTCATGATAGCATTATCTTTCATTTTTTTCTGCTTAAAAAATGAAAATTTAATTTCTCCAGACCAAAACTTCCACAAAAGTTGGGTACATTTATGCACATGGAACAGACCTTTAGAGTGAGTCCTTTCTATACAAAATGTTTCTTATGATATTTAACTCTACTGGTTAGAATTTACATTGTTATTAATTTTTAAGTTTAGCCTATTAACTTTTGGAGAAAGAAAATTATTTGTTAAAAGATGAGAAGGATTTCTCAATTAAAACATTTATGTGAGTCATGGCCTCTATGTCATTTTCAGGAAAACAAGCAATTACATTTGGATATAACAGGTAGAATAATGACTTTTTCACCTGTCAACTGCCAGCTTAAATTCCCACACATGTAGGCCAATTCTGTTTCATCCCCTCTTTGAATTTCAGCTGCTTTGCTTTTCAATGCCTGTCCTTTGCTGGTGTCCTCTTTGTGTCTGAAACGCTCACACTGGGTTCTGCCTCTTTGGTGCTGGGCTTTCTTTTCACAGTGACATTTCAACATAAACAGTCAATATTCATTACCTCAAAAGAGACTTCCCTCCTATTGCTGACCAATTAAATACCAGCTGAGCTAGGCAGACAAAGGTAAAAAAGCTGTAACACAAGACCGTCTTAGAGCATACTTTCTCTTCCCTTAAAGGGAGAAAAATTGTAATCAAAACAAAGAGCTGGGGATTTGGGAGGGGGGCGGTGGTGGAGAGAATATTCCTATCCAAGAGATACAATTCCTCTGGATATTATAGTTCTCTATCTTTTCATCTCACATACTCCATAGTGGATTTTAAATAGCTCACCGCCAGGCATTTTTAAGGTTTCACCTAGAAGGACAATCAGTTCTTAATTAGTTCCTAAGTGAAGATAGCCATGTTGGCATAGGCTGTTTACTCAGATGCTGGTGGATATGACCTTTATTTTCTTACTATGATGACTAATTTGATTTAGTTTTATTTCTCTCCCTCTCTCTCTACTCTACAACAGTTCAGGGAGGCCTCATTCAGAACATCTGGTGAGCCTGACCCTTTTATGGCAAACTCTGCACTGTAGCAAGAATTATTAGAAATGTCTGTAAGACTCTTCATTTCAGTCTTACAAGTTGTACATTAACTCTAGATAAAAAAGTATATATGTACATATGTATGTATGTACGTATGCATGTATGTGTTTATATGCTTTTTAAAAAACCAGAGTCACAAAACAACCCCCACCATCCCAAGGCACATTAGGAACAGAAGATAACTCAAATATGTTGTTACAAAATTTTACTTAATTAGTGAAAATTCTTATAATTGTACATCTTGTTTTATTTTTTTTGTTATGCTAGATGGCATGCATTTCCTTTCTCAGTGAATGATTTGTAACTTGGGTATGTAACTCTCCCCATCTCTACTTCTGTCAGCTCCCTAGGCTTTCTATAAGTGACTTATTTATTCAGCCTCTCAAGCATACTCATTTTGTGTAGGCATTTAACTATTAAAGAAATACATTAATAGAAACTGGGCAGTCATAAGTGAGGGCATTTTGTATATTTGAAATTTATACCATATATTTTTAAAAGATTCAAATCAAGTACTGTCAAGTACTTAAGTTTTAAAATAAAGTATTGTTTAGTTTTACAAGTATGGAAAAAAAGGTGATTTTTATCTGCAAGTTCTATTTTGTGGGAGTCACTTCACAAAGTATGTATTTATGTAATATTACTAGGAAAAGAGTAAATATAGAGCTACAATTACATATAAACTCAAGACAGCCTATTTATTATATATGCCCAGCATTGCTTAGACAGGTCAGAAACACTACAAGCAATTAAGGACAAATTTTGAGAAATGTGTCAACCCTTCTTTCAGCACAAGTCCTCCACCCACCAAAGCTACTTCATTTTTAAAAAACGATGATAATAAATTGTCAACAAAAAAGAAAATTTCAATAAAACACTTTTGTGTTGCATTCATTAACAACTAAATTAGGAGGCTCCATTTTCTGTTTTGTCATTTTTTTTTTTTACTGTTTTTACCTGTGAGTACTGACAC
Organism: Pseudocheirus occidentalis; assembly: GCA_028646575.1. Classification (NCBI taxonomy): domain Eukaryota; kingdom Metazoa; phylum Chordata; class Mammalia; order Diprotodontia; family Pseudocheiridae; genus Pseudocheirus; species Pseudocheirus occidentalis. The sequence goes on along the minus strand of CM053598.1, from coordinate 107,159,420 downwards.
ACTATTTCTCTAGGCAGGTAAACTTTTATTTATTTGGGAATCATCCTGTAATGAATGAAACTTTAATGCACAAGAGATCTTTAGTGAGCAGGCTTGGGAGAACTTAATAAGCAGGTTTTCCTTTCCATTTGTACAACCAGCAGCTAGAGGGCACAAAAGAATGCTTTTACCTTTCTTTATTATCATAGAAGAGCTATGCTGACTGCAACAAACAAAAACACAGTGAAGGCTGGCAGATTCGGAGCGCAAATTTCAAAGATGTCAATCTGTATTATTTTCTGTCCACAAGGGACTACTGCCTCAAGTTCACAACAATATATGAAAGTTAAATAGAAGAACTTCATCGTCCTAAAAACAGGAGTAAATCCTAAAGACCCAGCTAGGATTGGGGCACAATTATTTCAAGTTTGGCCCATTACAATATTTCTGCACTCTTTTATAAAGCTCTGTGGACTGTGATTCTACATTAATAGCACCTATTATTTTTGCATTAATCAGAAACGTACAAAAATAAACAGGAAAGTCATAGTTCAGCATTTCTGTCAACTAAGAAAGAGAGTCAGTGATACTTGCACAGAGCTTTCCCATCTGATCTCAACCACTGGCATAAGAGCCAAAGAGTGGAAATATATACCTAGAGAGCCACAAAAGAGGCTTCCGGTGATTACAAGTGCTGTCACTCCCCCACCTTGTAAAGCTAGCTACTTCTACTCAATAGTAAAAGGCATTATATTTGGACCATTTATTTGAAAGCATAATAGTTTGGCATTTTTCTGCAAGAAACACTAATAACCTCAGGAGGAGTCACATCTGTTGCTGTAGTACAAAATGGGTTGGGCCTCAATAGCATAATATATATAAACACTTTTTTCCCCTAATGAACTGTACCACCCCCTTAGGCACAAATGAGTTGGATCTGGATAGAGTGCCATTTGCCAAATTGTAAATTGCCTACATTTATTTTGGGAGTGCACTAAACAGAGTGCTAATTGCCTTGTTTAGCACTTTCCTTTCTTTCATTTGTACTGGTGTAAAATCTTAGTAAATTAACGCAGGCTTTTATTATGTAGGTAGCATTTGAACAACTAAGAATTAGTGAGGAGGCAGCATGAAAGGACTGATAAAAGAGGAGTTGGCTCTACCCAGAATGCCATTTATATGTCCCTTGAATTAAAAGGATGGAATTAACTTTTAATCCTTGTGCTTTTCAAATAGCTGATCTTAAGATAAAATGTATTATTCTGTCATTTTATTCAAATTTACTCACTTAAAAATTGGTAGAATGTTAACAACTGTGATCCTATGGGGAAAGCGCAGCTAGCTGTATTCATATACACAAGTGTATATATTAAGATTGATTCCAAATAGCAATTTATGTAGTTGCAGTCAATTGCATAGTCAAGATTCCAGCTTATTGTCAAAGACAAAACACTTCAAAGTCATTAACATCAACTGCTGCACAGTAGCCTATGTAAAATGAGTTAGGAGTCTCATTACAGTTCCTAATGGACAGGTGTGCACTTCAGAAAAGCTATCATCAGATGTAGCACCAATTGGAATTCTCACTGGTTGCATGAATATAACTGACAAAGGCTGCTCTAACTCATACAGGTAACCTTCTCCAGAGCAAAGAAGAGGCCACCCAGGCTTGGTAACATGGATTCATCCATTTGCACAATACTTTGTGGGTCCCCCAAGCTTTGCTATTCCGAGTGCTTTTCTTGATCTAAGGTGTACATATGTATGGGTTTTTGTTTTTCCTAAATTTATGAGACTTATTAAAAAATGATGCTACAGTCTTAATTTTTCACCTCAAAAAAGAAAATCATCGTTTCATAGGTAGTAGCTATTAATGAAGAAAGGACAATCATCATATACCAATGTAGAAAGAATTAACAAGTTTGTTCAATTTTTACCCTATCCAATTTTGAGACTCCTAAAAAGGAAAAAATAGGTAAATTAATGGACCTGATAAAGAAAAATTAGATGACTACGACTAGTATTTAAGTGTTCCCTTTCCTGTTCATCCTAATCTCAACATAATCTACTTAGCCTTTCCCTTTTTACAAACAACCCCATTTTAGAATGCTCAAGTTTCTTGTAGAGAGAGAAGATGCCCTATAAAAGACATTTTCCCTAAGTTCTTAAGGGCTAGATTTTTTTTAATCTATTCCAGTCCTCCATTTTGATACACTTAAAACTCTGAAAGACCTCTGCATGGAATGTGATCAGTCCTATGACCCTGTGACCCACTGAAGCTTGTCTGAGATAATTCAGGGGAGTAGGACCTTGGTTTTCACTTGAATTGTCTGGATAACATTATTGTCTGTGGAGATCTGTGTTCTGAGATGGCATTCACAATGCAGGTGGCAATTAGAATTTGCTATGAATAAGGCAATTATAGGCTTGATCAGTTACATGTATAAGCTCATACCTGTTTCAAAAATAAAAGCAGGCATATTTGTTAAAGAAGGGACTTTGGTCCCTTCTTGCTGAAGAAACCATAAATTGCCATAATACTCTCTTAAAGAGTAGCAAAACAGTGATCTTCCCAACCCTGGGTCAGTTAGTAAGGATAGGAAACAGTCCTCTTATTCCATTGGAGCAGGAAATTCCCAGATGAAGAAACTCTCTCTACCAGTTCCAGTTGACCATTTAGTAAATATAGTTAAATTCTCATTTGTATCCCATGAATTTGGTTATAATATGCTTGTTTTGGCTCTCTAGTTATTTCATGAACAACATGTACCTACAGTCTTTGTCCTTATCAAAATTGTAAATTCCCAAAGTGTAGGGATTATGTTTGCTACCACTTCAATATCCCACAACAGAGTTTATTACGGTCTTGGCCACACATTTATCTGCTAAAGTAAATGCTTATTGAATGGATTCAAAGAAAAGTATCAATCCATGTTTTAAGTTTTCACCTGAACTGTTTCCTGCTCAAAGTACACTTCCCTTTGGTGCTTAAAGTGTTATTCATAGGAAATTAGAGTTGCTAGATTAATTAAAAGGCCCCAAGCCTAAAGGCCTTTGGGGACTTTAACAAAATTACATATTTTAGTAGAAGTTTTATAAGAAGATGTCTGTTTGTGGAGTTTCCAAACCAAAAGCTTAATATTCAAAATTGGGATCCTATATAGGCCTTTGAATGTTGTGGGGATTTGCCCAGCTCTCAACACTGGATGGTGGTGGAATATAAAATTTACATGAATAAAATGGGATTTATTGCATTTTAGGAGCTAATTTATTTTCCAGGAAAAAATAATAAAAGCTCAACTACATAACTTTATCTTATTTCCCATTAAAGTAGGAGATATAGAAGAGAAAGGAGGAATGAGAAATAAGATCAGATAATAGCAAGGAGATTTTTTTATTTTATATAAGCATTTGTATCCTCTTATTTCTTTACTATACTTATGCACAAACATACAATGGCATAGCTAGTTGGTTAAAGGTTAGTTTATGTTGGTCAAATAACATCTTTCCTTAAAAAACAGGAACTTTGAATGGAGGCTATTTTCAGAAATTAAATAAAGTAGTTTTTACTCAAGTAAATATGAATAGAGTCATTGGCCAGTCTCTGTATTGAGCCAGATTATGATGTCAGCTGATCATTGGGCTCCCAAAGAAATAGATGCCATGGTACTTCCACAATGAATATCTTTACACCATTGGGAGTTTTGACTGAGTTATGATTTCAAAAATAGGTCACTTTGATTTCATTTAAATTTCTACACAGTCAAAGGCAGGAATGTGCAAATGGCAATTTCTTAATGGAAATCATCTTTATTTGTAGTCGAAACAGCATTATTCATAATAGTTCTCATACAGACTAGCACTTCAACCCTTTAGTTATGATCTAGTTTTCTTAGTATGCTAAAGAGGAAAATTTGAACTATAGATGATCTTTTCCATCTTGGACACAGCTTACAGCTTCAAAAAATTCTTACTTGAACATATTTGTATTTCAGTCTCCAAAATTGTTTCTACTTCTCTACCTGACTGTATTTGTTTGTTATGAGACAGCCTATAGTAGTTGATCAAGCACTGAATTTAGAGTGAGACAGTCCTGGCTTTGAATCTTATCTCAGACCCTAAACACGTGACCTTGGACAAGTCAGTCAATTTTTCGGTACCTTGGTTTTCTCCAGTATAAAATGGGCTCAATTACTTTTAAGATCCTTTCTTGCTCTAAATCCATTATCTTTTGTTTTGTTTTTCCTTTTGGATCTTAGGTGTGATAATTTAAAGATCGGAACAATTACTAATTTATGGGGAAGTTGCAATAGAAACTGGAAGATAACAGAATCCATTCAGTCTTTCTTTGAAAGGCTTCTGTTTAATACATTTCCAAATTAACAGTAATTGCTGTTCTTTAAGTCTTCCCTCCTAGATCTGTTAAAAATTGTATCAACCTTATATTGTTATTACAATAATCCCCATCAAACATATCTTTCTTAAAAAAAACAGTTGAGGTTGCCACGTAATTGTATGTATCTTGTTAATCTTATTCAATTCAAATTAACAAACATTTATTAAGCACCTATTATTGCAATATACCATGTTTCCTACTGAGTTATAAAAACAAACCATGTATGATTCCTTACCTCAAGGAAGTTTATCAAATCCACTTACTATCTTGTGAAATTTCTAAAAGTTTCAAACAAATTGTAGTTTATCAAAAGAAATGTAGAAACTATCACTTTGCTTTGATATCATAAGATGGACCTTTGAGATAATTTTTTCTATGTCTTTTATTGTAGAAATGAGGAAACTAAGACCCTGAGAAATTAGATGGCTCATCCAAAATCTCATAGTTAAGAGGTAACAAAGGTAAGATCTAGATTCAGGTCTTCTGACTCCAAAGCCAAAATCCTTGCCACCACACACTTCCTTTCTTTTGTTTAATGGGTTGAGGAAGTCTTAATCTTTATTAATAACGATATTTAATTTCAATGAAAAATGTGAAAGCTTTCCATTTTTCCCATTGTTCCCCAAACAATCCATTTTCTCTACAGACAATTTTCCATGCACAGTTTAGAATAAGGTAAAAATTGCCAATTACTTTTCTTATTTAGAATAGAAGCTCCTTGAGACTAGGACAGATTTCATTCCATTTATATCTATCTGTATCTATATGTATGTTTTTATATGCATATATATGTATGTGAATATATATATACACACATGCACATAGTAGGTATTTAATAAATGTTTATTAATTGATTGATACATTGATTAAGGATCACAGCCTATGCCCACTGTGCATTAGAAGACCAGCTTTCAAGGGGGTTTAGAAAAACGCCTCACTTGAAGCATTACCAGCGCTGTGGATGTAATTCCTACCCAGAGATCAAAAGATAAACATTTTATATTAAGTGTAACATGTGTCTATTGAATGCCAAAGTCATCACAAGAAACTATAATCAGCTGATCAAAAATAAAATATACTCTCACTAGATAAACATTTTGGTGAGGGTTATGAACAATCCCAGCAGGTTTCTGTGACATTTGCTGTGCATACATGTAATAGAGGAGACCATCTCATCACATAGCTCATTAAATATTCAGGCATTTGTGCCAATTAATAAATTAATTTCCACAGCCAGACCTGGGACTGGAACCTTGATCTTCAGTATTCCCAAACAAGTGCTTTAACCAGCATGAGCACACAAGAGTCAGATCTTTAAGCTTTACTTTCAGTTCCAGATATGATATTCTCTTAGAATTTGCTCTATTTCCCATTCTAGCTACCAAATATAACTTTCAGAGCTCTTTTAAAGAATGAAATATGGGATTTCCCCCCAAGGTAATAATGGTTTCATTTTTGTTCTGGCATGAGTTTTGGCTCTATCTATACCCAAGACAGTTTTCACTAAAACAATATTTAAGTGAAACTTTTAAAGAGAGATAGGCTCTAAAAGTTTTTTTAAGCCTTTTTTGCAGAAAAAAGGGATTTTTTTGCTTGAAACAATTCCTCGATCAAAATGTGAAAACATCCCCTGAATGTAGGCCCAATGATTGCTCAAATTTAATATGTCACTTGGAATAATGCAAAGTTACAACCATTTTCTTCATTCCTCCTTATTTCTTGGTTTTCTTCACCTAAGTGTTCACTCTTCACTTATTCCTGGTGCTGTAATTTCCAAGAAAAATTTCAAGCTGGTGCTAGTGAAACAGATACAAGAATATTAGTTTCTGGGCCAGAATATGAATAAACTTGGTGCCTATGCTTTGAAGATCTTCTTTCCATACGCTGTGGTTCCGGCATTTTAGAAAACTCAAATATTTGGATGTGTCAACATCTAAACCTGTTTTGAGGGTGAAGTGGAACAAAATCAGAAAATGAAAATGCCTTCCTTCCTCCCCAGAAATAGTGTTTTTCACTGTAGAATTGTCTTATTAGGTTTTAGTTCAACTGGATTTTGGTACTCAAAGAAGCTTTTTTTTTCTTTTACAGACACACACACACACACACACACAAATATGCCTAGTCATATGTTTGCATGTAGACTAGGCAATATAAATTTTAAATCTAAAGTCCTTTACCTGATCTTTGTAGGGGGTTTTAATCACACAAAATTTTTCAAATTATTGATTTAACTTTAATTCAGCTTCCTTCCTTTAGCAATTTAGGACATTGAAACAAAGCTTTCCCTGAGTTTAGAGAGTAATTCTCAAGCAGAAGGATGATCAAAACATATATTGACTATTATCTAGCTTTCTGATATACTCCCTGCTAAAAATGGCCATCACTTTCAATCTACAGGATGAGTTTTCCCACTGTAAGCCCTAACTTTCAGCCATACATGTTATATGTATATTAGATAGCACATCTCATTTGCTGAAGTATGAGGCATTTGATTTGGGGTTGTTTTCCCAGTCCCTCCTCCCCCACTTTCCAAAGAAAATTAAGCTTGCTTACAGGAAACATGGGCTCTATTAGGAAAGGGTTAAACAGATTATGCAAATAGATATATTGTCATTTGGTCCCTATGTAGTACTGTGTTCTGAAGTATGCTTTTTTTGGTTTGGTTTGGTTTCTTTTTTTCCTCAAATTGAGAGATTAACCTGGTCCCAATTGAAATGGCAGTCCATATCATACCTTTCCTTGATCTCACAGCATGGCTAATAACAGCTGGGGCCTAGCCAAACAAGCTTCTTTATTTTTTCTTTATTGTTCCAGGCTACACATCCGTGAACCTTCAGCATGTTATGTACTTAACCATGGTCAGGTTGATGTCATTATTTTCTTATTGTCGGGGAGCTCCCTGGGTGCTGGCCTATATTCACAGATAAGGGCTTGTGTGCTCTTTGTGGGTTAACCTTTTAAAAAGGAGACTCTCGACCACCTGCAAATTTAGCCTAGGGCTGTGACATTGCACTAGGCCAATCGGTACGCTTCAAAACACATATTAGCTTCACTTGTGTTATTCCATCTTTCTTTTTAATTTTCACTCAGTCTTGTTAGATAAACCTTATCTGTGCCACAAGCAAATGCTTGATAGAACATATTTGGAAGGTCTTTGAAAAAAGCATGATTTGGTATGTCTGGGTCACTGTGTGCTTTGTCTGAGTCTAACCATAGCTATTTGCTGGTTGATCTGTCTGCCTGTCCATATGTCTAACTAACTAGCTAGCTAGCCTGTAGTAGACAAGTCATGAACATTAGCCCTGAATTGGGAGAGCTATAGGGGAAAATGCTTCTCCCCATGAACCATATCCACACTTACTTTTACAATCCTATAAAAATGGATCTACTTGTTATCAGTTCCAACTAGAAAGCAAGCAACAGCCCTCCATTGCCTCAGGCTTTGATGTAAGCACCCCTGAATATTTCTGTTTAAACTATAGTGGGTAGAAGACACCTATAAAGATATTAATTAGCTCCAGTTGTCACCAGATGTGGTTAACATACTATGTGCCAGCTCTGAAAGACTGGAATTTTTATTAGGTAAGGTAATGTTTATTGCTATCATTAAAGTCTGAGTCATAAAAGCCCAAAGATAAGAAAGAAAAAAAACTTGTATTTTTTTTCTTTGTTTATTAACTTTGGAGACTTTTAAAATTTTGTTATGAATGTCAGACTTGGAAATATTTGGTGAGATCCTTATACCATTTAAATTTTGTGAATTTCAATAGCAGAGAATGACTGCTTTGTGTCAGAATTATGAGTAGCATTTGCATGTTTAATTACAATAATGTCAGCCCTGTAGCGCTATATCATGCAAAACAGTTAGGTATCACAACTGGTAGGAGTCTGTTTAGCCTCATCTGTATAACCATATACTTAGCCATGTTTACAGTTAGCATGGTACCCATGGTTTGTTCTTAAGGAAGATTCCCCAACAAAGAGTAAAAAGGTCTCATGTTTTTCCCAATAGGTTCCATATTTAACTATCATATACAATCATAACAGATGGAATTTATTCTTAATACAATCTAGATGTTCTAATTCAGTATAACAGAAAAAGTGCCAAAATTGAGAATCAGAGGAACAAGGTTTAAATCCTTCCTCTGATGCTTGCTACTTCTGTGACCATAGGCCTTAACCTAACCTACTTGGGCCTAAATTTTGGTTTTGGTTTTGCTTTTTTCCTCATCAGCACAATGAGAATGTGGGACTAAAGGAGCTAAGATCACTTCAAGTTCTAAAGCTGTGATAGATTGTCCAATTCTCAGAGAGAGAGAGGAAAAGACAAACTAAAAATTACCTCCAAATATTTCATTCTTCCTGTTTTTCAAAATCATTGTTGAGCTTTTATCATTTTCAGGAAAAGCCTGGGATAATTTTTGCCTTGGATGAAAGAAATAATAGTAATACATACCTGAGATCTGCCCAAATCTACTGCCCTATAAAAAAAAAATCTTAATTTGAAAACAGCTTGCAGGCCAAAATGACTGCCCAATTTCTTTGAAAAGCTTCTTTGCCTTCCTTTATTGCCACTCTCCCATCAAACCTACAAACATAATAAAATACACACACTTCTTCTGAAGAACTACATTATAATCCATGGTCCAGGGTCCCCAGATGTAATGTCTTCAGCTTGAAGTCTTCTGATGACTACTTCTCAGTGCATTCGATTTGCAGTTTCATAAGATCTTTGGAAATTTTAAATGATATTCAGAAATATGCTTATGCATTTTTAAAAGATTCCCTTTCCCATCTGAACTCTTTTAACAAAGGTATTACACCAAGTATAAAAGCTGTCCAATTTCTTCCAACCTTTTGGTTCTTTCTAAAACACAGTCATTTTGTTAGACATTGAAAATGTCTTGATTTAGTTGTCTTGCTATTTTGGGCCTGTCCTGCCCCCTGCAGTGGTAATAAGGATGGGGTTTCCTGCTGGGCCCCAAAGAATACCATTTCACGGCCGCCACATAGCTGGCGGCTTTTATTTATAGAGCCAAGAAAATGAATGGGTATTAGTGTCCAAACATTTCAACATGCTCCCGCGGCCATGCACAAAAGGGACTGATTTGCAGCAAATTTCCACTTATTTTCCAAAAGTATTTACCTTGCAGAAGCTTGGCTGATCACTATAATGGCATAGCTGAGGGGGAAAATGACCATTTCAGAACCCAATTTTTATATATGTTTCTGAACCTTAAAAGTGCTATGCTTCTTCTGAATAAAGATAATACCTTTGGTTGCTAGGTTTTTATGGATATGTGGATAAATCTAGCATGGTGGGTTTTGTTGTCTTCATTGTTGTTTTAAACAAGGGAACTAGAATTGCCTAAAGGTAGAGAGTTTCCTTCAAATGGTGTGTATTATATGGAATATGACATGGCATAAGAACCCAGGTCAGCTTTGGGTGCTTTCCAAGAGAAAGAAGCCCAACTAGAATGATGCATCCCTTCTTTACTGCCAGAAACTTACTTGCAACCAAATAAGAGTAGAAATCATAGGTTTTCTATCAAGTTACATCATTGAGCATGAGTAAGGCTTAAGATATATCACTTCACCTTCCTCTTTCTTGTTCTCTCCATCTTGGAACCTACATAGGATCATAGGATTTGGAGTTGAATGGATCCCCTTAGGCCCAGAGAGGCTCAGGGACTTTCCCAAGTTCACTAAATTAATTTTTAGAAAAGATTCAAATCAAGATTTAAAGCCAGATATTCTGACTTCGAATAAAGACCCTTGTCTATTTACTATACCATGCAACTTCCATTGGCTTGAGTTACCAAATAAAACAAGTAAAAATATCTCCATTGAATATCTAAAGGGTAGATGCCACTTACTTTTTTTGAAAATACTCAGGCCATAGTGTCCTCAAAGAAAGTTTTATTAAAAGAATAGAAAAACAAGAATTATTTATCATTATCCAAGAGGTAACATACCATCCAGACAGCATCATACAGTAAACAACAAAGTCATTTTCCAATTGGACAGTCTTTTGGGGGAAATGTGCGTGTGTGTGCGTGTGTATGTGTAGTGACTGAACCTGTGATTTCATTATTATGAGTAAATTTGCAAGGTGAAGAAACTCCCTTTACCAATACAAGTCATCTTGTCTGCAATTTACAATCTTATAGAGTTGCCCAGAGAGCTGAGAGGTTAAATTACACACTCAGAGGTATGTAGTGCACATGTTTCTGAGACAGATCTTGGACATGTGGGGGGGGGAGAGTAGAGAGATGTATGGTTACATAGATGGATAAATGGGTAGATGATAGATATTAAAAATCTAAATATACATATGATAATATCTAAAGGGATATATTCATATGTAACATACCTAGGTAATATGTATATGCATATATGTATATGTGTTTTCACAGTGTTTTCTACACATTTGATACTCTCAACAGCTCTGTAAGGAAGATGATATTATTATTATTGTCATTACTTTTCATTACAGTTGAAGAAACTGAAACTCAGTAAGTTTCAGAGGGCTGGAGCTCATAAAAGTCACTTCAATTCAATCCAATAAGCATCTATTGACTGCCTTCTGTTTGCAAGGCATAAAAATCCCATTTCTTGTTTTCTGGATATAATTAGACAACTTAGTTAAAAAAAAAAGAGCTTGGCATAAAGTTAAAGTTTGGCTGAATTCCAAATCCATTTTTAAAACTCACCAAGTAGTGATGAACATCATAGAAAGTATGGAGAGTCATCAGACAGGAAATGGGCCTCAAGGACTCTGAAGTAAACCATATGTATATGTATTTTTTTGGCTGAGACCTGAAACTCATGGAGTAGTTTGAGCAGAGCTACAAATGGGGTTGATATCTGAAGGAGATTCAAAAACAGTTCTTTCTTATTCCAAAACTAGCACTCAATAAAATATATCATGCTGCCTATCATACATTCCTTCACCTTGAGATGTTTTAACCACTAATAAACACATAAACACCTCACATGATATAGTGTTTTCCGGTTTCAAAAATGCTTCACTTAAATCAAAAATACCCTGGGAGGTATTATTAGTCCAATTATATATGATCATTCCCATTACACAGGTGAGAAAACTGAAGCTGAAATATTTAATGACTTGACCACAATTGCATACGTAGTGTCTTAATGACTACCCAAACCTAGGACTTCTGATGCCAAGTCCAACCAGCTGCTATATCATGTTGTCTTAACGCAGTGAAGTTCACTGTATCACCTATTCCTGATGCAGATGGTGTTTGACAAAACTACTTCAAGTAGTTATGTAGCATGAGCCTCAGCTGACTTAAGTCTTGAGTATAGATAGATGCTACATCTGGAGAAGTTTCTGGTATCACATCACTGTTTGGTTTACTTTAGGGGCCTTGAGGCCAATTTTCCATGCTTTCTATTATGTTCATCACTACTTTACAGTTTTGTTTTGTTTTTTTTATAAATGAACTTGGAAGTCAGTCAAACATTAACTGTTTCTGTCAAGCCCTTTTTTCCCCCTACTGAGTTGCCTAATTACAAGCAGAAAATAAGAAAGGTGATTTTTGTGCATTGCAAACAGAAGGTAGTCCATTAATGTTTATTGTATTGAATTGAATTGTTTTTTATGAGTTCTACCACTCTGAAGCTCCCTTCGTTCTTGGGTCCAATATGGCCCAGGCATCTCAAAGTCAGCCTGTTCTATATCTTTAATCCAAAACTCATGACTCTTCAGAACTTTCCTATTATAATTGGAGAATTCTGGGAAACTATCCTTCCAGTTTCACTCTCTCTCTGGCTTCTTCTCATTTCTTCACTTTCACCCACCCCACACATATACCATGTAGCCATATCTTATCATTTGTATCTTCACATTTCTTACATATGTCCCCTATTCACTCACTGATCAACTCTTTCCTAAACTATTGCAATAGCCTTTTATTTGATTTCCCTGATGCCTACCTCTTCCTACTCCAATCCATCTTCTCCACAGCCACCAAAATCACTTTCCTAAAGTATATCTGATCATGTAAGTCTTATTCCACTCTCAAGCAATTCCTGTGGTTCCCTACTGGCTCCAAGATAAAATGTAGATTCTTCTGTATCGCATTTGAAGCTTTTCAGAATATAGCACACCCCTAACTTCCTAGTGTCCCCTCCTTGTACACTGCAAACTAGCAATAGTGGCCTAATTGCCATTCAAAACACACTACACTCCATATCCTGCCTTCTTGTCTTTGCCTTACCTAGCTCCCTTCCCTGCAAAGTTCTCCCCTCTTCACCTCTGCCTCCCAAAATTGTTTCCCTCAAGACACCTCAAGTACCACCTTCTATATAAACAATTTCTTGATCTCCTCCACCCCAGGTGCTAATGCACTTCCTCCCCAAGCCACTTTCCATTTATCTTGTATATATTCTTCATATATCTATATGCACATGTCATTTTCCCCATTAGAACATAAGTTCCTTGAGTTCAAGGATAATTTCTTCATGGTATCTCCTGCCCTTATCATGGTTTCTGGCATCAGCAGATGCTTAATAAATGAGTGGTGACTGACTGATAGTTCAAAGCCCTTCATTAACTAGGTTCCTCCTCCCTTTCCAATCTTCTGATACTTTACTCCCTGTCATGATCTCTTTCATTCAGTGACACTGATCTCCTCAAACAAGTCACTCCATCTTTCATCTCCTGGCATTTTCTCTGGCTGCCTCCATACCTGTAATGATCTCCCTCCTTATTTCTGCCTACCGGCTCCCCCGGCTTCCTTTAAGTTCCAACCCAAAATCCTGTCTTCTACCAGAAGCCTTTCTCCAATCTCTCTTAATTCTAGTGATCCTCTCTCTTTTATTTCGTATTTATTCTGTGTATAGTTTTTTTGTATGTATATTTGCTTATGAGCACCTTGAGGGCAGGAACTATATTTTGCATCTCTCCATATCTTCAGAGCTTATCACTGGGCTTGGCATATAGCAGGCATTTAATAAATGTTTATCGATTGATGGATCGGATTGCAAGAAACACTCGTATTTATGGCTCCGTTGTTAGCCAGTCAAAGAAACCAAACTGTCACTTTCAATTGGATATTCTTTCGGATTGCTCCAAAAATGAGGCTGAGTAAACTTCTCTAATGATTATGCCTTTTACTCACCCTGTTTTTAGTGAGCTTACATTATGTACTAGATGGGCATAATAAAGTAAGATGGGCATAGTTAAGTAAGCATTCTTGACATCCAATGCTTTTCCAATCATGATATGTAAACTCATGACTTTTCTAGACATATTTCGTACTACCCTGCCTTAGGTGGCTAGTTAGAATAGTTAATGAAGGGTTTTGAACTAGCATACAACCCCAATAATCACGGGCATGGAAAAACATAGAGAAGGGCATCACTACACTCTGCAGATGAAATTGCAACTCAAAGCATCTTCCTAGGCATAGAAACCCTGAAGGCCTTGCTCTCTATTCTAATTCATATAAGCACTAGGAGTAGCAAAAGTCCTTTTCTGACTTACCAGGATTGCATTTATCAAATCATATGCATGTCTATACTAATGACATTGCTTTGGATACTGTCTGCTCTGTAGGGCAAGAACTACATACCAGTTGCTTCAGTGTACAGATGCACTGGACAAGGACCCTAAATGAATACCATTTGATGCCAATGACATAAATTGACTTTGGCCATGTTTTATCTTTCCCATGGGCACAACTTCCAGAATTCATCATTTCCAGGAAAAAGTATCAAAGTGAAAGCAAACCTGTGTTGTTACAAATGTTCTACTGTCATTTTTCAAGATCTCTCTATTAAAGTTTTATTATCCAGATCATTAACGGCTAACATCAGTAGTTGACATCTATAAAGTTCTATTCTAATAATGTTGTTTGTTTCCATTTTAATATTATTTATACCATCCTCTGAAAAAAATTACACAATTAGAAAACTATTTACTAAGCACCTACCATGCACGAGGTATTAGGTTAGGCTCCACAGATAAAGAAGGGTAAAGGGCCTCTCATTTTATGTGTCTATGGAGAATTCCAGAGGGAGGAGTCTCTTTCTTCAGATCTAGGTTCATACCCTTGCAGCTTAAAGTCTTAGAGTTGCCTAGAAAGCCAAGAGATGAAGTGATTTGAACGAGGTCACATAGCTAATATAGGTAAGAAGTGGAACTTAAAAGGGAACTTTGTTGCTTTAAGGTCAACTTTTTGTCCACTAGGCCTGGCTGCTTCTTAGGAATATAAAGACAAAAATGGAACAGTCATTTGGAGACAATTTGGACAATCGTTCTGTGTTATTTTCATTTTGCTATATTTCATTAAATATCCTTAATTGCAATTAAGTTTTTCCAATAAATATCTGAAAATATGTAACCTGGAAATATCAAATTCAGACAACAGTTATTAAATATCTGTGATATGCAGAGAGCAACACTAGGATTGGGGAACATACAGAGATTAAATAAAGTATGCTCCCTTCTCACATGGAATTCATAATTTAGCATTCATAGATAATTATAACAAAAAAATCAAAGAATACAACAGTGAAAAAAACCTTAGAGATTATGTGACCTATGCCTTTCAACTTGTAGATGAGGAAATTGAGGCACAGAAAGGTAAGTACTTTACTTCAGGCTCATTAAATAATAGATTTAGAATTGAAAAGGAAGTTTGGAGACTATCTACTACAATCTTTCATTTTATATATGAGAAACAGAGATCCAGAGAGGGTAAGAGACTTGCTCAAAGTTGCATAGATAATGGGTGACAGAGCCAGGTTCTGAACCCAGAACTCCTGACTCTAGATTCAAGGCTCATTCCACTGAACCATGAAAATCAAACAGCCAGTAAGGAGAAGAGTTGAGACTCAAACCCACATCATGTGGTCCTAGAATCAGTCCTATTTCTTAGATTCCATATTGCTTCAACAACATATGATAAGTATTAAGTGAGATGTTTGTACTTTTAAAATAAAAGTATAATTTTTGCTCCCTTGGGTGGGTTGAGAAGGGGTAGGTACATTAAGAGGATCAGATCTGAGAAGACTTCTTCAGAGACAGCATTTCAGTTGCATTGTAAAGAATATGTAGAATTGCAATAGGTAGAGATGGGCAAATGGGTAAGGGTCATGAGGAAAAGTATTATATATAATGAGCAAAGGCTTGCAAGTGGGACAATGTTGACTGTGTTAAGGTGACATGTGAGCCACAAAGAAGGCCACCTAAGGCAGGCTAGTATGAAATATGTCTAGAAAAGTCATGAGCTTACATATTGTGATTGGAAAAGCATTGGATGTCAATAAAAGTTTAAGTTTTACTCAGTAGGCAACAGAAGGGCAGCTAGGTGGTGTAGTGGATAGAGGGCTGGGCCTAGAGACAAGAAGACTCATTTCCTGAGTTCAAA
Organism: Pseudocheirus occidentalis; assembly: GCA_028646575.1. Taxonomy (NCBI): domain Eukaryota; kingdom Metazoa; phylum Chordata; class Mammalia; order Diprotodontia; family Pseudocheiridae; genus Pseudocheirus; species Pseudocheirus occidentalis. Next base: position 107,143,643 of record CM053598.1, on the reverse strand, counting down.
TATGGCCTCAGACACTTACAAGATGAGTTACCCTGGGAAAGTCACTTACCTCTGTTTGCCTTAGTTTCCTCATCTGTAAAATGAGCTGCAGGAGGAAATGGCAAACCATTACAGGATCTTTGCAAGGAAAACCCCACAAAGAGTTGGAAACAACTCAACAACAAGAGGTAATAGGTATTTATTTAAGTTTGGGGAGCAGAAAGTAATGTAGCCAAATATGTACATAAGAAAAATTGTTTTGGCAGCAATGTGAAGGATATAATGGAAAAGGTAGAGGTTTCAGGTTGGATTCTTTTTCTTTTTGCTTTTTGGAGGATAATTGGGGTTAAGTGACTTGCCCAAAGTCACATAGCTAATAAGTGTGTCAAGTATCTGAGGTCAGATTTGAACTCAGGTCCTCCTGACTCCGGGGCCAGTGCTCTATTTACTGCACCATCTAGCTGCCTTAAGAATATATGTTTTATTTTTTGTCTTTTTTTGCCTTTTGGGGGGGGGGAGGGCAATTGAGGTTAAGCGACTTGCCCAAGGTCACACAGCTAGTTTTTTGTGTTGTGTCTCAGGCTGGATTTGAATTCGGGTCCTCCTGACTCCAGGGCCAGTGCTCTATTCACTGCACCATCTAGCTGCCCCTGGATTCACTTTCTAAGGACTTTGTCCAACTCTAAATCATTTGACCTTATCTTTATTAGTTGGCTCTTAACAATAGTCTGGGCCGGTGGTGATGAAGGCCTGGAATTAGAAAATAACAGTGGGAAAAGAGAAGATGGTTAGATAGAAAAAGAATTATAGAAGTAGAAAGTTGAAGAGAAATTGGAGTCAAGCATATCTCATAAGTTAATCAGTCCAATACTGGAAACATTTGAGTTGAATGAATAACCACCTTTCAAGGATGCTTATCGAGATGGTCCCTGCATTGTACAGAATATTGGACTAGACTCCTTCTGAGACCCTCTAAGACTCCAGTATGTAGCTCAAAGTCTGAATTAAGTGCCACTTAGTAGCACTTAATAAATGGTAGTTAACTGACTTTCAACACCGATATTCTATGATTCTACATGTTAGTTAAAGGCTTGTTGAATTATACACGAACATCTAGATGCACCACGATTCCTTTTGCTTAATTGTTACTGTATAATTTGTGAAATAGCTCATTGAATTTCTCACCTAGAGACAATTAGCATTTTAATAGCATTCAAGAGAATTTTTCTGCTTTTCCCTCTCATTCCATAGTGGAAGGAACATAATTCCAGAAGTTTATACTATCCAAAGACTCTAGCCTTTCAGTATATCAGGCATTGAACTTCAAGGTTATGCCTGATCTATGAGGTTAAAAATAAAATAAAATAAAAAAAGAAAAGCCCAATAAACATTCCATGATCCTTCATCATCTTGACTCACTTCTTCTAGAAAGATCCTGAGTGCTGTTTGTTCCCAGAACATTTCATTTGCTGTAAGAATGTTACAGAAGAAGGCAGACCATGGTTTTTTTGTCAGGATCAAAATAAATGTAAAACTTCTATGTTCTGGGATTTTTACCAAGTCTAAAACAGCATCTACATTCAGCCAAAAAATTAATAAGAAACTTAGGATACCCTTCTTAGGCTCATTATATGCCCTGAGCTGGAGGGATTGACTGACTTTTCAGTAAATGTGTGTGTATGTGTTTTCTATTTTGGCTCTTGATTCAGAACATAAGCAATACCATATTGGGTCAGACCAAGGGTTCATTCAGCTCAGTCTGTCACTGAGAATGGCAGCAAGGCACTACTTAATTCATTTCATCCCTTAGTGCACACTTTTCACTGTGCTTATCAACGGGTTCCACTGATTCCCTAGTTGACTTCCTGCCTTTGTTGAATTAAAAGAACCTCTTATTATTGTCTTTGGAACACTTTTCTAAGGTGAATCTACATTTTGGGAGAGGGAAGGATTAATGTCCAATCTGTACTTGACCTAGAATACTGCCCTTCATGACTTTACCTGTACAAATTTTGGACAATATTTTCAGTTTTTTAAACATCATTTTTCTTCCATTTAGAGGGTCCCTTTACAAGTTAACTACAAGCACGAGGAAAACAATTTAGGCAATAACATCAACATTGTAAATAACAAGAACTTTGAAAGGCTTAAGAACTCAAACCAATGCCAAGACCAACCATGATTCCAAAGGATTGGTGGTAAACTATACTACACGCCTCTTGACAGAGAAGTGATAGATTTCAAGATGTAAAAATGATACATACATTTTTGGACATGGATAAGGTGGGAATTTGTTTTCATTGGCTATATATATATTTATATGTGTAGCCAATCAAAACAAATAAACATAAAGAGGGTTTTTTTCTTTCAAATAGGGGTAGGTTGGGAGGGGAAGAAAACAAATGGCTGTTAATTGAAAAATAAAATACAATTGAAAAATAAAACAAGATATTACTAGCAATCACAATAACAAGAATAATGGGCAACATTTATAAAATGATTTAAGTTTTGCAAAGTGCTTCAAAAACATTATTTCATTTTATTCTCACAAGTTTTGGAGATAGGTGTTATTATTCAATCATCTTATAGATAGGGATACTGAGGAAAATGATGATTAAATGAATCACCCAGATTCACAGAGTTGAAAAATATCTAAGGCTAAACTTGAACTCAGATCTTCCAGACTCCAGGTCCAGCATTCTATCCACTATCCTACTTAGGTGCCCCCATAAAGTTTTCTGTTACTTTTCAAGTTGGTTGTTGTCACATCAAGGACCAAAGTTGCTGTAGGGTTGTAGTGTTCCTGTAATGGGAACTCCTTCTATCAAGGCAGACCACAAACTATCTATAACTTTCTTTCTTAGAGAGTTGTTTGTCTGAGGGAAGAATATAAATAATTGATTGCAATATTACTTTAAGTGTATAATCTAGTTTATTCAATTCAACAAACATTTTAGCAAGTGACTAATATGTACAAGATACTGTGCTAGGTGATGGGGAGGGAGCAGACACTACAAAGATAAAGATGGTCCTTCTCCTTAGGTGTCAGTAACTGAGTTAAATAGGATAAAAATATACGACTATGTTTTATACACATACACACACAAACTCAATCAATTCCAATAGTTGCCTATGATCTCCAGGATCGAATATGGAATCCTCTGTTAGACACTCAAAGCCCTTCATAACCTATCCCTACCCACATGTCTAGTCTTCTTGGACCTTTCAATCTACCTCTACCCTATGTTCTGCAATCCATAGGCAATGGCTTCTTTGCCATTTTTCAAATGAGTTATTCCATCTTCATCTTCATCACTGCCCCTTGACTTACCTGGCTTCCTGAAAGTTATAGCTAAAGTACGACCTCCTACAAGAAGCTCTTCCATATCCCCCTTAATTCTAGAGCCTTTCCTGAGTTGTTTATCTCTAACTTATCCTACACAGAGCTTGTTTATACATAGCTACTGGCATGTTGTCTCTCTCACTAAACTGTGACCTCCTTGAGAGCAACTGGATGTGAAGAAAAGGCCCATTTTGCCTTTCTTTGAATCGAAAGTGCTTAGCATGGTGCCTGACACATAGTGGAAACTTAATAAATATTCCTTGACTGACCAATGAATTATAATACCAAAAATCTCAAATACTTGCATAGGAATGGTAACAACAAAGATGAGATACCTGAAGTAGGAGAAATTATTTCAAGAGATCAAGTACTTTCATGGGCAAAAGAATGGGACCTTGAAGGGTCCATATGTTTTCTATGGACAGAGTAAGAGGAGAAAAGCCATTGTAGTTCTAGAGAAGACAATGAATAGAAAAGGTAAGAAAGGTCAGGAAAGGATGAATTATCCAGTTTAACGAAATCATGCCTTTCAGGAAGGTCAGTCATGTAAAGACAGGGCTGGAAGGCAGATTAAAATCAAATTGTGGAGAAGTTTGAATAGGAAGCAGAGTTTAGATATTGTTTGGGAGGTCTGGTGTGGTGACAGGATCAAGGCTATGCATTAGGGAGATTTCTCTGGCAGCAACATTTTAGGTAGATAGAAATAAGAGAGACTGTAGGTAGAGAGACCAATTATTTCAGCAGTTGAAGAAATAAAAATTAGAGCCTCATCTATTTTATAGTAATGTAGTTGATAAAATGGAGAAGGATTCATGAAGTCATGACCTTTCTATACTCTTTAAAACCCCAATTTCAATTCTTAGAGGCCAAACAAATCCTCTGAACAATTGCTTTAGGTTGTCTACTAGAGTTAATGAAAAACCATCTTGCAGACTGTTAAGTGGTTACAGGGACCTCGTGTTTAATAAGATCCATTATTTCTGATATGACCCAGTCTTGGGTTTTTCCCATGAAACAATGAGAATGTATAGGTCTATTTCCTTTTATTCTGACACAGTCAGCAAAAAAATAAACAATTATGGAAGTATCACAATACTACCATAATACTGTGTGTGGGAACTTTCTTTTTATCATTTACCTCCTTGAAGGCAATATTCCTCATAGTGAACTCGCTAAGTCAGACTATGAAACATTTAGTCATTTTACTTGAATTTCAAATTGCTTTCAAAAATTGGATTAATTCACAGTTCCACCAACAATGTATTAATTTTCCATTCTTTCCACAAGCCCTCCAACAATGTATTGCTCTCTCATCATCTTTGGCAATTTCCTAGGTTTTAGAAGGAACTTTAAGCTCATAGCAATATACCTTTTTAATATTATTTTCATTAATACAACTATATTGGTATCTGATATTAAAACATGTAATGGTGTTGAGGACTTTATTGAAGACAACTTTCTTTTCTGGGTCTGATGACGTAGAGATTTCAGCGCTTCTAGAAGAAGTTGATAGGTCATATATTAAGAAAGGTGCTTCCCTAGAATATGGTTGCAATACACAGGCTAGACGCAGGTTTAGAGTCTTGGGGCACTGCTGTTAAATCAACGTTAGGACAAAGTCCAATACTTTATTCTTTGTGCCTTGACATCTCTCTTCCAACACTGTTTCTGTGAAAGCAGAAAAGAGTCATGTGGCAATGAGAATTATGTAGCATGTTATCAATTTCATGGGTTTCTATGGTCAATAAGTTCATCACAGACAACCCACCTTCTGGTGAGAAGCCTCTCTTGAGTTAGCTAAATTGTTTCTCAGGCAGGAAACAATCTGCCATAAGAACCAAACTTAGAGACTATTAGAGTTAACACTTTGCTTATGTAGCATTCAATGTCTGATGTTCTATTTGAAGTAGAAATAAAACTTAAGAAGATGGAACTGGGAAGAGCAGCAGAATCTTAACCAAATTCATACTGAGGAACTCCCTTCTGGAGGTGACATAATTTTGAAGACGCTCAAGGATCAATTTTCACCGTGACTTGAAAGTTATAAGATCTTAGAAGAATAGCAAATGTCAGATAGTGTTATTAACAAGGATGCAGTATGGTATAGTGTTGTCTCATCATCATAATTGCATTATATATAGTGCTTCAAGGTGTGTCGTTTGCTTTATAAAACTTTTTTAATAGCATTTCATTTGATCTTCACAACAACCCTATGGATAGGTAGGATTATTACTCTCATTTTGGAGGTGAGAAAACTGAAACTGAAAGAGGGAAAGTGACTTGCCCAAAGTCACACAACTATTAAGTGTCCAGGGTAGGATTTGAACTGAGATCTTCCTATCTCCATGTCTAGCACTCTAACCATACCTCTAATATACCAACTGAATAGCAGTCAGTCACCTCACCTCAGCAACCTGGCCTCAGCTTCCTCATCTGCAAAGTGAAAACATTGCGCTAAAGGACTTCAATATCATTCTAGCCCTAGAAGTATAATGCTGTGATTCTATGAAGAGAAAGTGGTAACTAAAAAATATCGGCAAACCTATGACCTATATGTCTACTTTCTCATCTCTATAAAATCTTTTGATAATGATTTCTGATAATGCTTTCTCATCTAACTTTTCTTTCATGAAAATGTGAGAAAAGAGGAATTAGGCAGTTTTTACAATATACCACATCTTTTCAATCACACAACTGACTTAGATATGTAGTGGTTATAAGGTCTTAGTATGTTTATTTTTTGCTTATTATGCAAAATAAAGAAAAAGGAAAAGAGAGGAAGGAAAAGAAAAAAAAAGACCAGCAAAAGAGAAAAAAAGGGGCAGCTAGGTGGTGCAGTGAATAGAACACCAGCCCTGGAATCAGGAGAACCTGAGTTCAAATTAAACCTCAGAAACTTATCACATAATAGCTGTGTGACCTTGGGCAAGTCACTTAACCCCAATTGTCCTGTCTTCCCCCTCCAAAAAGACCCCCCAAAAAAGAGAAAAGGGAAGAAAAGAAAACTGAGTGAAATGTGATTTTAAAAGATTCTCTTCTAATAAAGGGATTCCTTTACATAGTATGAGCACACATGCAATTCCATTGAAAGACGTCATGGCATAGTGAACTGAGAACCTACCTTAGTTTCAAGAAGACTTAGATTCAAAACCTACATCTGACACATTCTGATTATGTGACTCTAGGACTATCATGGAAGGTAGCCTGGTACAGTCAAAAGACTACTAGACTTGTATTCAAGAAGATATGTGATCCTGTGCTCTTCCTTAACTTCTCAAGTCATTTCTTACTAGGCTGTGCCCTGGACATACCCACTATTATCCCTAGGAGCTTCTTCATCTTTGAAGATCACTCCAGTCCTAGAATTCTTACCTAGAAAGTACCCTCAAACCCTTCAGTCTCTCCCACTAGTACCTCCATTTAAGGATGGTGCCCAGGCCAGATATGTCTTCATGTCTCACCAGGCTTTATATGGACTTTTCTACCATGCCTTCCCCCACCCACCCCCTAGGATAAGGATTTTCTTTCTTTTTATTTGTATTTAAATTCCCAGAATTAGGCATAATACTAGTAAAGAGGTCAGGGTTACCATAAAATGATGAGGTATAGGGTTAGGGGTGCTCAAGAGCCCAAAATACCAACACACCAGGTCCTGCTGAATGAATTCAACTCAAGTCTTCTCTTAGCCAAAGAAAAGCAAAGTTTATTAAAAGTTCACCATATTGGGTAGACTTGTAAGGAGCCTCAGGATCTGTAAGGCTTGTATTGGACAAGCAGATCAGAATCATCTGACCCAAAAAGTCTGTACTAGAAAATTCTATGGTGCTCTCACCACATGGAGGCAATCTTATATACAGAAAGGTTGTAGGAGGAATCTAGAGGTGGTTTAGAGGAGGAGTTTGGGGAGGGTCTTCAGAAGGAGTCAGATGAGGTCAGACTCCAGTAAATGAGTGATTAAGGGTGGGAAATTGCTGGAGGCTACCCAGAGCCAACAGATAATGGTGGCCTAGAACAAATTTGGGTATAGATATTTTGGGAGGATCAAGGGGAGGGGCTAGCTGAATAATGGAGAGCTAGGCTAGTAACTGAGGTTTGGGTGAGACACAATGAAAAGCTTATGGCCTCATGCAAATGCCTCATCAAATGGAAAGATTCAATCAGAGTTATAGGGGGCTCTCAGAGCATGTACTTCATCATTTCCCCCTCAAACAAATGGAGCCCAAATTCCTTTGGAGTAAAGGGAAAAGGTCTCAGCTACTGAAAGTGCTTCCTGCCAGCAAGGGGCATGAGCTGCCCCTGCCTCCCTGGGTCCTGTTCAAGGGAGTCAGACTTCACATTCAAGAGTCAGACTCCAGAACGTGGATGATTCCAGGTCCAGTGAGCTGTGGAACTTGGATTCAGTCGGAGATTTGGGTAGCCTTAGTGGTCATCCTGAGGTTTATGGCTTGAGCCCTGGAGAAGACAAACTTGGCAGGGACATTAAGCAAACAAAGACCAAACAGGCACCAAAAAAAAACAGAGAAAAGAACAATTTCCCTGGTATAAAAGACAATTATCCTGATTTGAATTAAAGATGACTATGGCAAGGCCAAAAGGAAAAAAGGCAGTTATAATTTCACCTCTTTTTAACCTTTTTGCTGGAGGGGATGGGGTCTTTCTAAACAGTAGCTTGAGGTCCTCCAACAGCTCTAGGTATATTCTGGGGTCTCTGAAGGGGAAGCAAGAGGTGGTACTAGAATTATGAGTCTAGGTGGGGAGACCTTCGAGTTTTACTGGCGTTGAAGTAGTGAGTATGACTTGGTAGGGTCCCTTCCATTTGACATCTAACTGTTCTCCCTTTTGGGTTTTCCATGACTTTAAGTAGACCCAGTCTCCAGGTTGTACTGCAGAAGGACACTCCTTTTCATTGCTAAGAGGTTTGGGGAGATACTTATTGGCATATTCAGTCAGAGCATTCCTGACAGCTCCTAACTGAGTTGCAAATTGGGTAATTAAATTCTGGTCTGGGTCCACCAGGATGTCAGAGGTTAGGAAAGGCCTCCCATACAGGAGTTCAAAGGGACTAAGCTTGATATTTTCCAGAGGTGTGATTCAGACTCTGAGGGTCTGATGGGGAGATTCTTAACCCAATCTTTACAGGTTTCTATGCATAGCTTAGTAAGGACCTGCTTAAGGGTATGATTCATTTTCTCTACTTTACCAGAGGATTTTAGATTCCAAGCTGAGTGGAGGTGGTAAGTGATTTTAAGTGTGTTTGCCACTGCCTGAGTTATCTATGAAATAAAAACTGGGCGACTGTCACTCTGTAAGGAACCAGGCAAGCCAAAGTAAGGTATAATTTCATTTAATAGGAACTTTGATACCTCCTGAGCCTTTTCAGTTCTGCAAGAGGAAGCTTCTTCCCAGTTAGTAAAGGTGTCAACAAAAAACAAATTTGAAACCCCTACATGAGGGCATATGTGTAAAATCTATCTGCCAGTCTTCACCTGGATAGATACTCCTCCTCTGATTAGATTTTAAAAGGGGAGAAGGTTTGACTGCCCCTTCAGGATTTACCTGAGCACAGTTTGGGCAGACCCAACAGACCTGTCTGACGGTTTCTCCTAGCTTTACTGCCAGTGAAAATGGGCTTTATCAGAGACCAGAAGGCATTCTTCCCTAGATGTGTGGCCCAGGATAAGCCAAAAAGAAGCTTCTACTGACTTTCCTTTGGGATAAGAAGTTGTTCAGAGGGTGTTTGAAACCACCCAGAGGAAGAAAGAGAGTATCCCCTTTCCTTTGAAAGACCTGTTCCCGAGGGCTGTACAAAGATGTGAAGGAATCTGGGAGCTGTGGCAGTAAAGGAGCCAACTGGCAGGCAGCATTCTTTGCTGTGGTGTCTGCTGAGTGATTTCCCACAGCCCAATCAGTTTCCCCTTTCTGGTAGCCCTGGCAAAAGATAATAGCTACCTCAGAGGGCTTTTGAAAAGCTTGGAGCAGATGTAAAATCTCCTGTGCATGTTTAATAAGGGAAGTTTTTGCTGTCAGATATTCTGTTTCTGTCCAAATTGCTTCACGGACATGTAGAAGATGGAAAGCATATTTTGAGTCAGTAAAAATGTTTATTCATTTATTTTTTCCCTAGCTCTAGAGCTCTGGTGAGTGCTATCAATTGTGCCTTCTGGGCAGAGGGCCCAGGGGGCAGGGGTTTGGCCTCTATGGTTTGGTAGAGGCTGACCACTGAAAATCCACTTTCCTGACCCCTTGTTCAATAAAGCCTGAACCATCTGTGTATCAGACTGCTTCAGGGTTTGGGAGAGGAGAATCTTTCAAATCAGCTCAACTGGCATAAATACAGTCCAAAGTCTCCTCACAATCATGAACCAGGACACGAGTGGGCACTGTCTGGGAGGAGGGTTGCTGGGTTAAGTGTGTGGCACACCCGAAGAGTTAGGTCAGAGGTATCTAAGAGCAAGGCTTGACATTTGGTGAGCGTGCCACTAGTCAGCCACTGGTGGCCCTTTGCTTCCAGGATGCTCTGAACTCCATGATGGGGAGTTAGAACTTCCAGGGGTTGACCAAGTGTAAGTTTAGAGGTTTCCTCAATTAGAATGGCTATAGCAGCTACTGCCTGGAGGCATGCAGGATATTCTGCAGCAACAGAGTCTAATTGTTTTGAAAAAATAGGCAACTAGGGGCAGCTAGGTGTCACAATGAATAGAGCTGGAGTCAGGAGGACCTAAGTTCAAATTCAGCCTCAGACACTTAACATTTACTGTCCATGTGACCTTAAGCAAGTCACTTAACCCCTATTGCCCTGCCTTCCCCCTCCAAAAATAAAAAAAGAAAAAAAAAAGAAAAATAAGCAACTGGCCAGGGGTCAGTTCCTAAATTTCTAAGGGTCAGGTCCTAAGGACTATATTAGGACTCCTAGAGCCTGTCCTATCCTTTCATCTACATACAGAGTAAAAGGTTTTCCTAGATCAGGTAGGGCTAATGCTGCTGGTGGTCAATTTAAATTTCAGAGTCTCAAAAGCTTTAGTCTGATCAGGACCCCACTCTAGAGGGAGTGAGTCAAGGCACTGGAGGCACAGAGAGACTTAGTAATAAGGCCAAAATTTGGGATCCAGTGCCTACAAAAATCCAGCCATACCCATAAAAGTTCAAAGACCCTGTACCTCATCCCTGGGAACACAGTAAGTGCTTAATAAATGTGAGTTGATTTGAATTGCTCATTGAATTGTTTGTTATTGTCTTGGGTGCATTTAAAAATCAGTGTTGCTTGTTCCTTTATTTATCTCTCCAAGAAGAAACCATTTAGATGCAACTTCCTTATTTCTTCTGGTTTTGTTTATACTAAGAAAGTTGACTGATGTGTTCCTATTTCTTCAATAGTTTAGAGTCACTGGTCTTTGGAACAAGGATCTCACATTGTTTTCTCAGCATTTAGCACAGTACCTTGTATACAGTAAGTCCTTAATAAATGTTTGATGACTGACTGACTCACAAGAAGCAACTCATTGAGATTACAAGTTGCAAAACATATCAGGCAAAACAGGAGAGGAAGAGACTGAAATCTGTGTTGGTGGAGGAAGCATTACACTGTTGACATTTTAGATCTTTCAAAGTATTCAAGAAGAATGGCAGGAATTAGAAAATGATTTCTTTCAAGAATAAAAAGTGGGACGATCCAATATAAGGTCTAAGGTCTTAAAGGGGTTTAGGGTCTAATGGAAAATGTGTTAACATTTTTTATGTACACGAAGCTGGCATTTGGAGAAATCAACCAAAAAGATGGAGTGGAGGGAAGATGTTCTCTATCTATTGAACAAATCGGCCATGTACCAAGGTATCACCAACACCTCCCCCCATTCTCCTCCTACTCTATAAGTGAAGGTCACAGCGTCACACAGCTGGTAGGTGTCTCGGGCAAGATTTAAACTCAGGTCCTCCTGATTCCACAGTCAGTGTTTTATCCATGGTGCAATCTAGTTGTCCCTCTTTATAATTCTCTTAAATATTTCTTCTATCAGTTGTGCTCAAAGATAGCTAATTTTGTGTTTATAAACTCTATTGAAGATGAAGTGGGGACTTTGATCATTAGAATTCAATGTTATTCAGAGACTTATGAGGTTCTCCTCATCTACTAAAGTATAGAAAGTTGATAAGTATTCTTGCTACTTTCTTCGATAGGTAGATAGGATCATCCTCAATCTTTACTCACACTAGAGTGATATAAAGTACCAATGACAAAAACAATGACAACTGATCTTTTGTATTACTTTAAACTTTACACACATTATTCCATTTAAACATCACAATAACCTGATTGAGGATGGTACTTCAGCAATTATTATTCCTATCTCACAGGTGAAGGAATTGCTCAAAAACTCTTAACTGACTTTTCTAAGGCAATGTATCTAGTGTCAGAGACAGGATATGAAACTAGGTGTCTACCATACTCCAAGACTTGCAATGTATCCACTATAAGATTGCCAAAATACTTAATATATCGGTTATAGGTACAAATAAGGAAAAGTCTCTCTGTACAGGATTCAAGGTTGGAGGAACTTGGGAAAGACCTGTATAGGAAGTGAGATGATTAGGAAGAAAATAGTTATGGGGCTAGAGGAATACTATGTTCCATCAATGTGAAAGTTCAGTGTCTGCCCCATGAAGAAGAAAAAACTTAGTGTCACAACTTTTAAAATCTGTTAAGTAACATGCTTTTATCATAATGGTGATCTTCTAAAGAGCTTTGTTTTCTACCTATTTAGTTATTTTAAAAGTTAAATAAAAAAGAATGTACTAAAAACACTCAAACTTACTATACCATTAAAAATCCTCTTTTTTTAATTCCTAATTTATACCACTTGATATTTCTCAGACAGAATTTTAATCAAAGTGGATGTTGTCCACTTTTTCTTTAATTCTCTTTTCCATATGTACAGATTGAGCCAATGATTGAGAAAGTCTAATTAGTCCTGTTCAAGGTCCTTTTTTTCCCCAATTGTCAGAAGTGAATCATTTCTAAAATCCACTGACTAAAAGGTTTTAATCTTCTCATGTTGCAAAAAGTGAATTCCACTTTTTTTTTTCCTGAGGTTAACAATGACTTTTATCTGACAATGGCCTTGCATGTTATGGCATTAATTTTGTAATAAATTATAGTGCAGGTAGGTGGAATTACTAACATTGCTTGACCAAAATGTTTGACCTAGCCAGATTTTTGATTGATGAATAGTTCTTCATTTTATTCTGCCGGGCCTATTGAGAAAAAGAAAACTTGGCTTAAAAGAGTCTATTTCTTGTAGTAGCATTGTGTTTTATATTATTAGCACTTAATTCTTCCTTTGATACTAAGTGTATATCATCCAAACCAATTTTTTTCTTCTCTCAAGAAAGCAAGATGATGTGAAAAGAAACCTGAATTTGCCGTAAAAATAAGGGGGTGAGGGTGGGGGTCAAATCTTTGTCCTGATAGTTGTTAGCTATGTGGAACCAACAGATTAAGAAGCATTTATTTATTAAGTACCCATTATGCTTCAGGCACTGTACTAATCACTTGGCAAGCTCTATATGTACTTAAGTTGGTCACTGTCTAGCTCTAAGGCTCAAATTCCTCATCTATGAAAATGTCAATGATCTCTAATGTTCCTTCCAGCTCTAAAATCCTGTTATCTGCTAAATTCATTTCCTAGACATTCATGGTATGCAGAGGACAATGAAGCATAAAATTATAAAGACTTCTTCACATGATATCTCCCTATTAGATCATCTCAAGATTAATATTGCTATATTATCATAAACATTCCCAAAAATAAATAAATAAAACTGTCAAGGAGAAACAAACTGCAAAATCCCAGAGCTAAAAGAGGTCTCAATGTCAATCTAATCCAACCCTTGCCTAAACAAGAATATTTAACAAGTATTCATTCAAAATTTCCTTGAAAACTTCTTTTCAAGAATCTGCAAAATGTGAGTTTGACTAGATGACTTCTAAGTCCCTTATAGCTTGAGATCTATGGTCTTACAGTTGTAAATACACAGTTTCATGTAAACACAGGGTTTCATTAGTATTAGAGAATCCCCAAGGGGAAAAAAATTCCTAAAAGCAATTCAGATTAGCAACTGTTCTACAACATATAATCTTAGATGGTTGTCCAGGACACATGGTCCAGGTGGTCTAGGTTGTCCAGGTACATGGTCAAATAGGCAGAATGTGTCAGAGGCAGGCTGTGGACTCATGTGTTCTTAACTCAGAGGCTAACTCTTTCTCCACTACTCCAGGTGGTCTCTCCTGATCAAATTCTTATATCCAATTGTGGAACCACAACCCAATCCACATTTGTCAATAGTTCTCATTGTTAGGAAGATTGTTTTCTTCTTCTTTACATCAAAACCACATCTGTCTCTTTGATACTTCCACTCATCTCTCCTAATCTGCCAATCTGAGAAGAAGCAGAAAAAATCTAATTCTTCTTCCCTGTAAATGTTTAAACTTGCTCTTCTCCAGGACAACAATCACTAGTTCCTTCAGTCAGTTCTTACAAAGCCTTTCACTAATTCATTGCCATCCATTGAATAGTCTCTAGATTATCAATATCCTTCCTTAATGTGATATCCTGAACTGAACACAATATTCCAGATTTGATCTCACCAACAGAGAGCGCAGTGAGACTACTGCCCCCTTAGTACTTTTCCCTATTCGTGTCCTAATGCAGTCTAGATTTACACAGGATTACATTAGCTACCATATTCCATTATTAACTCATATTAAATTAAGTACAGTAAAGTCCCCCAGATCATTTTTAGCTAAACATCTTTTGGAAAACAAAAGAATTTTAGTCATTCTGTATTTGAAAATTTGATGTTTTTAAACCCCAATATAAACCATTATATTTATTACCATTAAATTTCATCTTATTACACTTAGACTGCTGAGAATTTGGTGGACCTTCATTATATGTCCTGCAGTATACAAGCTATCCTTCTAGGCTTTGTGAAAATTTGGTAAGCTTTTCATACATGCCTTTGTCCAAGTCTCTGATTAAAAAAAACTCAATAGAGGGGCAGCTAGGTGGCATGGTGCATAGAGCACTGGTCCTGGAGTCAGGAGGAGTTGACTTCAAATCTGACTTCAGACCAGACCTCAGATGTTACATTTACTAGCTGTGTGACCTTAGGCAAGTCACTTAACTCCAACTCCCTTGTCTTTCCATCTCAAAAAAAAAAAATAAAGCTAAATAGAAATAGATCAATGGCCAGTCCCTGGGGAATTCCACTAAAGAAATCCTTCCAAATTGTCATTAAGCCATTGAAAAGAATTCATAGTCTAATAATGCAAAAAGTTTTGATCCCACCTAACTCTATTAATGTCTATTTCACATTTGTCCATCTTGTTCAAAGAAACAGCATGAGATACTATCTCTTGCTTTACTAAAATCACAAAAAGTAAATTTAACTGAAGCACTCCTTGGATCTACCAGTCTAGTAAATGTCAAAAAAGGAAGTTAGGTTAATCTGTCATGATTTATTGTTGTTGATGCCGTGCTAACTCTTTATTATTACTGTTACCATTGGTTTACTTTCTTAATGTTCACTACCTTTTAATTACATGTTTTTGCCAAGAATTAAAGTCAAACTCAGTAGGCTCTATTTTGCAGACCCTACTCATATCCTTTAAAAAAAATTGTGGCTATATTTGACCTTTTCTAGTCATGTATTGCCTATTCCCCTCCTCCATGAGCTTTGAAAGATCACTGATAGTGACTCATTAATCACTCCCAGTCAATTAGCTTGTCAACAAATATTTATCAAGCACTTATTAAAATCCAGGTACTGTGTGCAGTGCTAGGGGTTCATAGAAAGTGAAAAATAGTCCCTGTACTCAAGGAGCATACATTCTTCCACCAATTCTTTTCCTTTTTCACTATCTTGGGATGTAATTTTCTGGACCTGGTGATTTGAATTCACTAAAAACAACTACAGTAGGTATTTATTGTCCTATTTAATTTAGAGGAAGATTCCACAAAATATTATTTCTAAACAAGATGTATCTGCTTCCTGAGTTGCTCTAAAGAATATTTCATTATATTGAGATAAATCATTCAATTTTATTTATAGGGTTAATAAGATAAAGTATTTGAAAATTAAATATTCTTCACCTTACTTTCCTAAAACTTGAGGTCAAATTCAAGCAATATTGATTTCTACAGAAGAAACTTTGAAAGCATGAATCTACTTTGGTAGTTGGGGGGAAATAATAATAACAAACCCACAAAAGATCAAAGAAACACAGAGCCCATTACCGTAATGTAGCTAAAGAAAGATGAACACTTCCTGGGTGGAAAAAAAGGAAAAGGGATTTATAGACATTCTGGAGCACAGAATAAACAAGTCAAAAGTCTACTAAAACACATTTGCAATAAACAGACACCTCTCCACCAAGCAACAGTAAAGGTTGACAAGTACACATCACTGGATTTGTCAAATGTAAACAAAAATATTTTACTTCTTGCAAGGAGCTTCTGAAACTTTTAAGATCAAAGACTGGAATCAAAAGGCCCTACATGGGCAATATCTGAATGAACTTAGTCAGCAAATATGCTAATGGTCAGGAAGGGATTTATAATGTAGATTTAGGACCACATCATTGACATTAGAAAATATGCAAAGGTTATTTTTAAAGGTACCAGATTTAATGATTAACCCAGACTATATAAGGACATAGTAGAAACTGTGAAACATGCCAGAATAAACTATAATAATTTAGTCCCTACAAAATATCTTCTAAGTCACACTGCAGTAGCTAGAATTATATTTATAAGAAGCTCACTATATTTCAGGGGCAGATAGATGGCTAATCCAACCTCAGAATATCCTGGAGTACCTAGCTAATATACTGTATTTGTGCCAGATAATCATTAAAGACTAAACTATTGCCCACAATCCCTGGATATAACATTAATCCATTTAAAATGTAAGAACAATATTTTAATTAATGTTTTCATACCTAATACTTAAAATCTCCAAGTTACATGAAACAAAAAGATCTAAAGATCAAAATTATGTGGGAAGAGCATGAAGTGAATACCCTCCCTGCTGCATAATCTACTACTGGAGTTACACAGAACCTGTGGAGGATGAATTCACATCTTAATACTTTTATTCAGTTTTAAATTAGTTACTTCATCTAATCATGTAATAATCCATAGTATAGAATACTATGGAATAATTATTTAATGGAATAATCCATTGAATAGAAAAGAGTCATAGCAGGATAGCAACTTGTCCCAGGATCATTTGTATCTGAACTCCACCAAAATAAATACATAAGAATACAATAAGAACACACGTGCATATAGTCCTTTTCAGGGTGGCAAAATTATTTATGTACATTACTTTATTTGATCCTCATAAAGACCCTGTAAGGTAAGTATAGGGGTGTTGATAAATTATTCTAAATTAGTGGAATTTGAAGATAAGCAGCTACTTTGAGCAAAAAAAATTTTTTTTTAATGAGAAAGCCTAATACCATTAGCCCAATTTCTTGGCTAGGGTTGTCCCAAACAAGACTTGGAATTGCTGGCTTTCAGATGTTTTGAAGGAATACTTGGCATCCACGTAAGAAATGGATGGTGGAGAGTGTGGCAGAATTTGTTTTCTCTATTCTAATCTAAACCAATTCATTTATCCCCTTTTTTTGCCCCTTTTCAAAACTGAATCATCTTTGATATTTTCCTTTGAAATCCTTCTAAGTTTCCTATATCCTTCAACTATAGAGTCCAGAACTGGATACAGTGCTACTCAACAAACTAGTTAAATAGGGAATGGTTTCATGACTCTTACATATTACATGCCCATTAGTAAAACTCCAAGGCTTGATTCTTTTAATAGCACTAAATTGCTGCATCACGTTTCATTTGTTCATCCAGTTATTTTCAGCACGATGTCCTCTACATTCCTTCTGCTTCTATTATTTGTTGACAGCGAGGTTATTAACTGAACAGTAGTGTTATTTACCACGTCACTAATACCCTAGTACAGCCCAGGATATCGCAAAGCAGCAGAGACCTCCGAGGTGAAAAGTAGACCAACATGGGGGCTTATTGCTTTAAATGATCAATAGGGAGGCCCAAAATTGGCAGCTTGCATCACCAGCAGATGCAATACCACCAGTGGGGATGGTACACCAATAATGTCAGGAGCAATCTGTGGGAATGAATAAAATGTGGGCAGCAGGAATTCATTAGATGAACAGATTGGAGTGGGTTACAGTGTAGTTATACACTGAGCAGGCTTGGTCCTAAGGCAGAAAACACCAGCATGAGCACAGACAAGAAGCTCATTTTTTTTCCTTTGGTCCCACAGGACACATTTGAAAATGTTGGCAACCTCATCCCAGACCTAGATTGATGGAATTCCCTTTGGAGGGTGTCAGATCTCCTTAAACAGCTTGAAGGGTTGCTGGTGAATGATGCGAGGCTCTCCTTCCTTCTACCATGGGATTTGAGCATACTGCCTCCAGAACCCTGTCAATTTCAGAAGGCTCTACTCCACTGTGGCCAAAGACTGACATTTTACAGAACATCATGCAATAGAAAGTACTGATTCATGAGCAGAATGCATTACCTTTGTGCTAATATTGTGCTGAAATATACCTTCTGTGAATGCAAATTTTAGCCTTGCTCATGCTACTTCCCCATCTTTTCCCTACATTTCCCTTATCTCTCATTACTCCATCTACCTACTCTGTATTCTAGCAAAACAGGGCTGTTCTCTGACCCTGACAAACGTTCTTTCTTTACTCTGCACAGTCTTTCACTTCATCCCGTATGCCTGGTAATTCTTCTTACTCCCTAAATTTTTAACAATTCTTTGAAGTCTAACTCAACTGCCGCCTCTTTTGTGTGAAGCCTTCACTGATTCCTCTTTTCAGTAACCTTCCCACTCAGCACAATACAGCATTTTGTCTGACAATTCTATTATTTACTTTGTACACTTTTCAGAATTATCTGTGAACTTCCAGGAGTGCTTATCCCATTGTGCCTAGCACAGTACTCTACTCTTAGTAAAGGTTTAACACAAGTTTCTCTCATTAATAACTAATGAATAAGTGATCTGGAATGTTCCTCATTCCTGATCAATTTTCATCCTTCAAAACCTAGTTCAAAGTTTAACAATTACATTAGGCCCTTTATGTATATGCTATATGTAAAATAATGTCTAATCACCACTCTAGGTCATAAGGAAATTACCAAGATAAATTAGCCCTAGCTCTCCTGTAAGGAACTTCATCCTACTGGAAGAAATTAGACCATCCACAGAGAAAGATATTATACATCTATAAAATGGGGATTTTGTAGCACCTACGTCACATGGTTGTTGTGAGTATCAAATGATATAACATGTGTAAATCACTTTGCAAACCTTAAGGTACCATATAAATATTATTATTACTATACAAATTAAATGATTCAACCATTCTTTTCAATAAATATTTGCTAAGCACTTGTTATATGCAAAGCACTTTGGTAGGCAGTGAGGATCAAAAGACAAAAAATAAAACATCCCCTACCTTTGGAGAGCTTATATTCTCCTGTGATAAATGTGTATTCTACAGGGAGAGAGAGAACAATCAGCAGTAGGTCTTATAGAGAGATACAGAGATTCAGTTCTTTCTAAGAAAACATAAGCAGCCATACTACACTCGCCAAGAAAACCTTTTGTGTATCACGCCATGGAATCCTTTGGAATCCATGGCACTTGAAGCTGACCAAAAAAGGAAATCCTAGATCAAGCAGATGAATTTCTGGGCCCATTAGAGGAGATCCTAACCCAAAAGAACTCAAGGAAACCATGCACCGAAAGTCAGTAGACACTGGTCATTACCAAACTAATGAAGATCTAAATAGGAATCAGCATGGTAAAGTGCAAGACTGACTTATAAGGCAGAACACCTGGGTTCCAATCCTGCCTCTGAACTCTACCTCCTGTGTATCTTTGGGCAAAGTGTGTACTCTTAGTAAGCCTCAGTATCTTCATTTGTAAAATGAGGGAATTTGAGGAGATCACAACTAAAGTCCCTTCTATTTCTGGATTTTTGATCCAGTGATGTCGGTACAGAGTATCTCCAACCTCATACTACCCTGGGTAAAATTAAATTAAATTAAATTAAATTAAAAATAAATTCTCAACTACAATTCATATATAAGTTTCAGGATGCTTTCCTTGCATAAGAAAGAAGAATAGGAAAATGTGACATAGTTGTGTTATACTCCACTTTGAGAAGTGGTTAATATGAAAAAAGTATTAGACTGAGAAAGAAGAGTCCTGAGTTCTAATTCTTGATAGCCACAGAAGAGCTGTGCATCCTTAATGTTACTGAGTCTCAGGAGACTCATCTACAAAGTTTCCTCACCCTGAAATGGGACCAGAAACTCAAACTCATTTCTTTGCCAAGTTTGGGATTTAGAAGGCATATAAGAGGCTATCTACTCCAAACTCCTGATTTTGTAGATAAAGAAAGTATTATCCAAAGAGATTAAATAACCAAATAAAATCTCAGGATCTCAGAATTGGACAGAACCTGAAAGGCCATGTAGTCAAGCCTGAACCTGACCAAAAGTCCCTTAAATTAGCAATTCTCAAACACAGGACACTGTACCATTCTTAAAATAATAGGGACCCTAAAGAGCTTTCCTTTATTGTGGGCTACATCTATTGATATTTTCCATATTAGAATTTAAACCATTCTACCATAATTACGAAAATATAGTCAGTCTTCAACATCCCTGCATTTAACTTTTGCTACTTCAAGCATTCACATTTTATTAGTAATCTCTTTTGCACTTCCATATTGGCAACTATGCACATTTGCATCTATGTGCAATAGAAAAAAAAGGCATGATATGTAAAGTGACTGGTATCCTACTAAGTGCTTCAGAGGACTTGTTTGCCCTACTGTTATAAAGAGCTCCTCACGCATCCATTGCATGTTTTCATTGTTTGTCTTTAAAGCTCAAGTTTTATGTTGCAATTATGCCCCCAACATGTAGCACAAGACCTCTGCTTGTAAACCCAAGCATGCAAAGTCAGTGATGAAGCTTACTGATAAAACAAAGGTGTGAGATAAACTTTGTGCCAGAATGACTGCAACCACTATTGTCCTCAAGTTTGGTATTATCTGGAAGAAGAAGGAAGAAGGAAGAAGGAAGAAGAAGAAGAAAGCAGAAGCAGAAGCAGAAGAAGAAGCAGAAGAAGAAGAAGAAGAAGAAGAAGAAGAAGAAGAAGAAGAAGAAGAAGAAGTAGAAGAGGAGGAAGAGGAGGAGGAGGAGGAAGAGGAGGAAGAGGAGAAGGAGGAGGAGGTGGGACGACAAGAAAGCATGTATAATATTATAGATTTTGTGTGTTATGAAAAGTGAATATTGTCTGAAACCAGTGTTTGTTCTTTTGGTTTTTGTGCTTTTTTTGAGCTGTTAGCACAAAAGGTCACAGAATTATAGGGAATTAGCAGCAAGAAAAATGTTTTACATATTACCAATTTGATTTTGTGTACTGAATTTTATGGACCATTTCATGGCTACAGTGTTAGGAAAAGTTCATGTTATCAGAATTAATGTTTTGTTATAAAGAATTGTATGCAGAAAAAGTGTATTTTCAGCAATCTCTAGTGAAAGATAACTTTTGGTGATCATGGGAACCTGACCCCCTATTTCTCATAGGTTCAATGTATCAACATTCTTGTTTCTTACTTTCATGTCATTTTCTTAGGAAACTTAGCCCCACAAAATTTTGTAGTTTTGACCTTGAAAATCACCTGAAAAGTCCTCAAAGACTTCCTCATGGTCTTCATTCCACACTATGATCATTTGCCTTCAAGTATCTCTGAGAAGTGGTCATTTACTTCTAATGAAAAAGGAATCATTCCATCTCAAGGCAACCCACTTCATTTTTTGACAGCTCTGATTTTTACAGAGTTGTTTCTTACATAAGCCTAAAGCTAGTTTTTAGAAACTTCTCTACTTCTGGCATATTGGACAAAGGAAAAAAAAAGTCTCACATCTCTTCCACATTACAACTGTTTAAATAATTGAATACTGTTCTAATTTCCTACATCTCCATTTCAAATCTCATTTCCAGGTTAAGCATTCTAATTCTCTTTAAATGATCTTCATACACGATGATATTATCCAGTCTTCTCATTCTCATAGTTACTCTCTTGTGGATATTCTCTAACTTATCAATGCCTTTCCTAATATATGGCACCAGTAAATAAACACAGTTATCCAGATTTGCTCTCAAAAAGGTAGCAACATTGTCACCTCTTTTGTTCTGGACAATATGTTTCTCTTAATTGTCCTAGAATATCATTAGCCTATGTCATTAGGTCTCATTATTGAAATGTTTCAGCCAGACCATGTATAACTGGAAATGGCCAAGGCTCAGGCCTATCCATGCTCCATGAGGTGGCCACTGTTGTACTAGAAACTGAAATTAAGTTCACTAGCCTATAGTTTATAGACTCCACTCTGTTATTCCTTTTTGAAAATTGAGAAAACATTTACATTTCTTGAGTGCTACAGCATGTCTCTTGAACTCCAGGGCCTTTCAAAGATGACCAAAATTATGGTCAGCAATTACATCTGCCAATCATTCAGCACCCAAAAGTATAGTTACTCCAGGCTTAATGACAAGATTTCACTGAGGACAGCTAGGTGTTCCTTTGTAATCTCCAAACTTATCTTGACTTTCAATTCCCTGTCAGTTACTTTTGTTTTATTCTCCTTGGGGAGGAAAATAAAATGAGAATTAAATATTTCAGTACTTTCTCTGTTGTTCATTATCAAAATCGCATTTATACTGAGCAGGGTTCCTATATTTTCTTTGACCTTTCTGTTGCCTCAAAAAAGCCAAAACAACCAAACCAAAAAAAAAAAAACCAGCCACCTCTTATTCTGTTGCTTTTACTATTCATCCCAAGCTTCAGCTCGCCCAGCTCTTTTGTATTTATATTATCAATGCTATTTTTTGTTATCATCTTCAACTGACCACCCCTATTTACATTTTTTACTCATTTCATTTTATAATCTGAGTTGATTAACGTGTGCAGAAACTTCCTTACACTTAGTTTTTTCCTCTGTTTCTTCCTTATCAGAATCATTTGTATCTGAGACTTAAAATGTTTATTCTTGGGAGTTTCCCATTTGACTAAGGCTAATACCCTATATGATATTAATCCATTAGATTCTGTTTTCTTTTTATCCTGACCCTTGAAAATCTCCTCTCCCAAAATCTAGGGTGACTGTAAGACTACATTCACTTTTGCTTTCCTCTATTGTAATTCTTCGATGGAGAAGGTCACTGCCCCCTACTCCAAACTTCTGCCCACCAGTTTCTCCTTATTCTTATTTGCCCAAAGTCATATAGATCATGGGAAAAAGCAGAACTAGCATTTGAACCCAGATCTTCCATATAAAAACCCAGGGAACTGTTGTTCACTACAAAAAGAAAAACAAGTTAGAGTTGTTCCTGTCTTGTCACACTCATCATCTCACGTCAGTTAGGTAGCTTTCTATTCTGTCTGCTGATATAAATGGCCATTTATCTGATTTCTGACTGCAGCCACATCTGTAAATTCATTCTGAATGTCCATGAAGAAATGTCACATATTTCTCAGGGAGACATGCAGGTAAAGGTCTCCAGGGTTATAACTTGCTGACTTGAGATGTATATTTATTGATAACCTATAGAACCTTGAGTTCCAATCTTGAAACCTTTACATTGACTGAATTGGCAGTACAGTCAGAAGGGATTTTCCTGGGCAATGGAGATCAAGAAAAGTAAAGGAAACTTTACTTTTTAGTTTGCTCGTGCAATAATTATTTAAAAACTGTCCTTCTTGCAGGTCACAGCAGATACAGATTGTTAAACATCAGATATTCTATTCATTCCACATCCATAGATGTCATTCTGTGCCAACCGTTCATTTGTATTCCTACAGACAGACAGTGGAGCTTACATTTAGATTCCAAATTTTTCTCACACTATTAGATTAGCATTATTTGGCTCTTATCTCAAATCTTTAGTTTGCTTATCTATTTAAGCTTCACTCTAGTAATTTTATATGAAGGACATTTTCATAGCACCATATTCTCATAGATTCCAGTCAGAAGATTCTTTAAAGGCTGTCTAGTTCAAACCACACATGCTATAAATAACAAAACTGAGTCCCATAGAGTTACTTGTCCAGTGTCACATAGGTACTTTTCAAAGGCAAGATTCAAACCTAGACCCTCTGATTCCCAGTCTAGCACTACTTCCATTTACGGAACTTTATTATCTTAAAGAGACTGCAAATACTTAAATTTCTACACCTGGTTTCCTAGACTATGCTTCATATTATTAAATGTCATGTTTTAGGAGACTTTTCTTGTGCTTTTTATAAAGAACTAAAGTGTTAGTTTTGTAATAAGTTTGGGTCTATACAAATATGAGACAAAAAAATATGTTGGTAAAAAGCCCTAAGTTTTCTAAATGTAGATGAGCACAGATTAAGAAAGCAGTAATTAATTTCCTTTGACCTCAAGCTGAAATTCCTTTCTAAAGCTGTCATAAAGAGAAAGAGGCCAGAGAGAAGAAGTGAAACTGTGTAACAATGCAATTAAACCCTTGTAATGAGGTCAGCCATTGGACTTGTTGCAACTGATATCATTATAGCAATGAGAAGGCATTATATGGATGGCCTGATTTTTTACTTGATGCATTTTTTTTAACTTAACTCTTTAGCACCAGATATATATTTCCTTGTAATACAGTACAATGCATGCATACATGCACATATATGGAGAGAGACAGAGAGTAAGGCAGAGAGAGAGAGAGAGAGAGAGAAGGAGAAGGAGGAGGAGGAGGAGGAGGAGGAGGAGGACGAGGATGAGGAGGAGAACGAGGACGAGGAGGAGGAGGACGAGGAGAACGAGGACGAGGAGGAGGACAAGGAGGAGGAGGAGGAGGTGAAGGAGGAGGAGGAGGAGGGAGAAAGAGGGAGATTCATTCTACAGTCTGCATTTGAGGAATATAAAATTTGCCAACCTTAAAACTGTTTTGTGTGGAAAGCAACAGAGTATAGGAGAAAGAGTTTTGGAGTCAATTAACCTGAATTCTGGTCCCAGTTTTCCCAGTAACTGTGAGCCAGTAACATGTCACTTTCCCAGTAACATGTCACTTAAACTCTATGGATTAGAATTTCACCTTTGTAAAATGAGGGATTTGACCTGGAGGGTGTGTAGGATTCCTTTGAGTTCTAAAATCTGATGGTCCTAGCACCTTCTATTTATTAAACTCCAGGGCTCCTTATCACCTCCAAGATCAAATATAAAATCCTGTTTGGTGTTCAAAGCTCTTCATAACCTGCTCTGCCCCTACTTTTCCTGTCTTTTTTCGTTCGTTTCCTACACACCTTACCACTTGACATAGTCTTCAATCCAGTAACAGTGGCCTCTTTGCCATTACTCAAATAATCTCTAACTCTCAGAATTTTCTCTGGTCATCTCCAAGTCCAAAATGTTCTCCCTCCTCATCTTTACCTCCTGGTTTCCCTGGTGAGGGAATTCCCCTGGAACTTCTTTCAAGTCCCAGCTAAAATCCCACCTTCTCTGAGCAGCCTTTTCTGATTCCCCTGAAATCTAGTGTCTTTTGTCTTTTGATTATTTCCAGTTTATTCTGAATATATTCTCTTTGTACCTAGTTGTTTATATGCTGTCTTCCCCCATTAGACTGTGAGTATCTTGAGAATAGGGACTGTCCTTTGCCTTTCTTTGTCTCTCTAATACTTATGATTCCTGAAACACAGTAGGCCATTAACAAATGTTTACTATTTGACTGACAAAATTTTTTTAGTTTTTTTAAACCTTTGTTTATTTTTAGTTTACATCATTCATCATTTCCATGAGATTTTGAGTTACAATTTTTCCCCATCTTTCCCCTACCCACCACCCTAAAACAGGGATCCCACT
>CM053598.1:107024430-107100040 GCA_028646575.1 Pseudocheirus occidentalis | reverse complement strand
GGGGGGGGGGGAAATCTGTAATGTTTGTTTATTTAAACCAGTCTTCTGCTTCTGTAAATTGGCATCCTCCTCTGGACGTTTCCAGTGGTGTGGATTGCCTGCTTCTCACAAGATTTTAATAAAGAAACCTTTCTGCTATCACCTGGAGAGATCTCTGTGTAGCTGATTTGGGGTAGGGTCTTTGCACCCCACACAACCAGCAAATTTACTTTCCATATTTTGTATAGTTTATGATATTAAGCTTTGCTTACCTTCCTTTATATATACCAGCAAACAGTAAGGGAAAGTTTTCTAGGGGAGCACTAGGTAAAATAGGGAAGTCCAGTCTGGTATGCAAAGTAACCTCACTAGGGCCACAAAATGGACACTCTATATATGCTGATGAGTAGAATTGATATTGCTAGGATTTTAAAGTAATAGATCACATATAACAAGATATAGCATAGTTTTCAGTTAGTTTATGTATGATCTGCTTTGCCTTGCTAATAATTTGAATCCTTTTGTGTCAGATTCAAGTCTTTAGAGTAAAAGTCCCTTGAGGTCAGAGATTGTTCTGTTTGTTGTGTCCCTGGAGTCAAGTTACAGTGCCTGGTATGTAGCAGGTACTACATACATTAATAAATCTTTCAGAACTGGATAAATTATAACCTTGGTTATTGAGATACAAGTTTCCATTCTTTGATAATTATGCACCTCTTAAAAATTTTAAAAAAAAACCTCCTTTCTTCCTCTAGAATAGCAACTGGCGTCAACTTAATATTTTATCTCAACCCAAACAGACTGTGGAAGGACAGCTAAAAATCTCCCCCAGACACAGACTTCAACATATTCCCATGTTCCTAAGATTCCTTCACCGAAATATAAGGAGACTAACGGAGCATGAAGGTTAGCTTTATTGTGAAGCCAGGAGTAACCATAAACTGAAGGGCACCCCTGCATAGCATGTGTAACAAGCAGATAATAAAGCAGAGACTCGGTAGAAGAAATTCATGTGGCATTACAGTTCTTAGGAAAGGCATTTGGGTCAGACGGAAATCTCATAGCATTTCCAATCCCTAAAGGTTATTAGGCTTATATTTGAGGTTCCCTTTCTAGGTGTTTTAAAAATATGATTTATTTGTGTATTACTTTCATTATTTTATAGAAATATTTGGTTAAAATTGATTATAAAAGAACCATTTCCAATGATTTAAAATATTCCATCCCTGCGATTACCTATATTAATATTAATGGGATCATGATGAATTGGAATAATCATTTCAAACATTTACATGGCACTTTGAGATTTGAAAAATGTTTTACATACATTATCTCATTCTACTTTCACCACAGGATCTAAGTGTTAAGTGCTGCAGGTATTATTATCAGTTCCACTTTATCAATAAGGACAGTGTGAGAGAGATTAAATAACTTATTCAAGTTCACAAAGCTAGTTAATGCCCGAGACATTATTCAAAACCCAGCCTTTTTACTCCAAGTTCAGAGTACTACCACCATGTCTGGACACCGAAGGGTTAATCCTTCTATGCCACTGAAGGAATCTTTCTCTGTCACTTCAGCCCTAAGAAATACCCTTACCTTCTTTGGGTCACAGCTTTCTCATTTATGAAATGAAGGAAATGTAAAATGATCTCTACCTATATATGACTATGAAATAGTTTGGGGGAGCATATCAAGTGGAAGAACCCAGGAATCTGGTTAAGTACTCCCCAAACTGAAACAAGGGTAGGAGGCCTACTCTTTGCCAAATTTCATCTTCTCTTCCGCATGCTGAACATACACATTACTGACTTACAACACAGTACAGAAATTAAACTTCATTGCAGATGCAAAGGATGTTTTTTGTGCATGGTATGTAGCAAAATTTCTGTCAGATTTTTTAGTAGCAGATTCTATTTTGATGGCTAATTACTCAGATTTTTACAAGCCAAAATTTCTTAGAGTGCAAAATTTGAGTCTAAAAAGCACATATACATTCAAAGAAAAGAGGTAGGAACTAATCTCCTGATGAAAAGACCAAGAGTTATCTGACATGAGGAAAAATTATAATAAAAGCTTTGCCTTTGGAATCAAAGAATCTGCCTCTTTCATTAGCTACCTCTGTGGCCTTAAGCAAGTAACTTAAACTTTCTGGGTCTCATTTCCTCATTTCCAAAATGAAAAGGTTGGATGAATTGACCTTTTAAGTTCATTCCAGCTCTAAATCTGTGAATTGCTGTGACCTAATGCCTAATAATAAGCTTTTTCTTACTTAGATTAGTTACTGGATGAGAATCATGGAACCTGTCCCTGGTCCAATAATCAAAACCACTACAGCTTAGTAGGACCAGACAGAGATGGCTTCCCCTGCTATAACATTAGAGAGTCCAAAGTTAGCTCCAAATCTCCATGAGGCAATAGATTAAGATTTCAGTGTAGGAATGAATATGTAAATTTCCTATTTTAAATGCGAGAAACAATAGATGAATATTTCTGCATGAAGTGTTTTTATATAGATTGTCATGAATTTGTGCTGTTTATGCCAGGAAGAGAAACCAAATTCAAATGACTAATCATAAGTAAAATGTGAAGTACTTTAATGTAATATATGTGTATATTTTAAGAAGCTATGATTTCATTAGTAGGGGTGCCATCTCTGTTTCAATAGGCTTTGAGAGTTGATATGATTGAAAACTTTACCACTCTCTAGTTGATTTGATGGTGACACTCTCCAAACTCCTTCTGACCAACAGAGGAGTTTGAGGTCTTTTGGTAGGAAGTCATCAGGCCCATAGCTGATGAAGGAGCTTGTACTCCTATGGCATAGCCTTAATTCTGTAAATTATCAACAAGAATATATTAAGTGCTTACTATGTGCCAATGTTTATACTAAATGCTGTGGGTTTTAGAAAGGCAAAGGCATTGTCCTTATCCCACAGGAGCTCCCATTCTAATAGAGAAGATAGTTTGCAAAAAAAAAAAAGTCTATATACAAGCAAGAAAACATACAGAGTAAATGAAAGGGAACTCAAAGCACACAGTGAAGGGAGATGAGTGGGGGCAGGAAAGACCATGAAAGGTCTCCCATAGAAAATCATACTTGATATGAGTCTTGAAAGAAGTCGAGGAGTGAGAAGAAGGAGGATGTTAGGATAGTGATTAAAAAAAGTATTATTTTAGTGAATCACACAATTTCTCAGTTGTGACTAAAGTAGAATGTAAATCATTAGATTTTTACAACAGAGTCCAAACTCATTCATCTGCCTCTTGACTAGGTCTCTGATTTATCAGAACCATTTTTCTATGCAAGTCGGCTTTCACAAGGCTAACTCTGTAACCTCTCTATCAGATCAAACTGCTGAACATTTTCGAATTTTAGGAATCCTGGAGGGAACACAGTAGGATATCATCTCACTGTTTGAGGCCTCTGTAGTCCTTCTCCCATGCAAGAAAATATTCTCAAGACTTCTTTCCAAGATATTTCAGTTTTCATGAATCTATGTTTGACATTAATCAACAGGGACATAAAAGGTAGTACTGTTGTATGTGTGTTTACATAAAAGCTCAAATAAATATTTGTTGAATAAATGAATGAATTTATCCTCCTATCTTGCACATAAAGCAATTAAACTGTCACCTGTCTTTTACCAAAGGAATAACTGAGGCACAGAATATCCTAATTATTTGCTAGGCATGACACAGTCCATTAGTGTGGAGCTATAACTAAAAGTCTTATCTGACATACCAATGAAGTCTCCATCTCCTAGTCCACTATCAATAATTTTTCTTTTCTACTCTGTACTTTTAAAAAAAAATTTACCTTTAATTTACTTCTTCAGTTGCAAATAACTCATTTATGTTTCTTGAACAATAGAATCTCTAGATAATTCAACAAATAGGATTTGGGGTTTTTAATGAGGTTTCTTCATTTCTGGAAATATAACATCATTAGCAGTGCAACTTGATTAAGTCTTATATGTGCATTAGAATTTTTGCTTTCCAGTCTAAGATAGTTTCTCATGAATAATGTGGTAAAAACTAAATTCTGCCTCTTGCTCTTAAAGAAAATCCTGAAATAAAAAGTGCAAAATTGAGTCAAAATTATTACCAGCATTTATAAAAGAGATATCCTTTGATAGAAAGTCAGATTAAAGTTATTTGTAATTTACATATTTTATTTATGATTCAGCAATCAAACTGAAACTCAGAAAACATTTAAAGGTTTGTCTTATTTTTTTTTAAGTTAATCATACTGTTGGCTTGAAGGCTGGGTAGAATTCAATTAATTCTTTTCCAAAGAATGTATCTATTGCTGACCAGAGGCAGTGCTAATATTCCATAAAGAAGAATATTTAAAATGCAGGTATCCAGACTGAACAGTGAAGCACTTACCAAAAAATGAAAAGTGGAAACATACTATATAATATAAAACTAAACTCAACACAAAATTTTAAAGAATTTCTATATCAGCTTTGGAAAAAGACAAGTGGTTAAGACAGTGTGCAAATGAAGGTCATAGCTATAATTATTTTACATTGGCATGTTTCAAATGTAAGTATACCATATAAAATTATAGTTCTTTTATGAATACCTCTTAAAGATTTATTAATCACAGTTTTAAATATAATAATAATTTAATAGTTTAATATTCAGTTTTTACTCTTTTAAATAAATGAATAAAAAATCATCTGCGTCTACAGTATCAGATTTTGGAAGGGTAGCCTTCTTGTTGGCGTGTAAGATTTTTATACCTGCAATTATTTGGGGGGTGCAAAATTGGCTACACCAATAATTGTTCCCATAAACAACTAACTGTAGCTGCCACTTGTGGGTACAATTAACTGCTTGCCCTTAATCTTCCTAGAATGCCTAATTCCACCCATAATTAGTCAACTGGATATGGTATCATTTTCATGTATTGAAAAATACTGGACTATATTCAGAAAGTTTAAATCAAATGTTTAAATTTGGATTCATATCAATAATGATTCCTCAACCAGCAAGGTTCACCAATCATAGGATACATTTTTTTTCTCTAAGTTAATGGGATTAAGTGATTTACCAAGGATGACACAGTTTATAGGTGTCTGAGGCTGGATTTGAACTCAGGTCCTTCTGACTCTATGGCCAGTGCTCTATCCACTGTGCCATCTACCTGTCCCATAAGATTAGTCTTAAAAACTTATATTTCTTTCCCTAATATGTAACACTATAAATATTACTCCCTTAGAAATATCTGCTGTAGAAAGTATGAAATAACGCTTGCCCTTTTTTCAAAATGCCTTGCCTTTATTATCCATACACTATTAACCAGCATCAGCAAATATAACTAGTTTTAGCAAGTTATATAGATGTCTGAGAAGTTATTTGACTTACATAGGATCCCAGAGGCAGGAGATGGCAGAGATGAGACTTGAACCCAGGCCTTACCAACTTAAAAGCCAGTTAACAGTCCACTATGCCATGTGGAGATGAAGATCGGATATCAGTTAGAAAACCAGTTAGAAAATCAGTTAGAAAACCAAAAATTGCCAAAAATGGCAATTCTATAAGTTTCTTTACAGCTCAGGACAAAACAGATCTCTTGTGTATGGAGAGATGTATAATTCACCTTTATCTTGCATTATAAGGTAGAGCTTGTGACTGGGATTCTTACTCACTGGCACAAGCCTCAGAATGCAACTTTACCCAATAAAGTCAAAGATTCTTCTTACCAGTCACCAGTTGTCACCCAGCTGAACCAGTTCCATTACTTCTATTGTCAGTTTTAACTCTTCTTTATTAAGGAGGACAATGACATGAAGTCAGTTTAAGTTCAGTATAATTATGTTCCATTTCCTTCTGTTTGTTTAAATGGTAAATGTGAATACAAATATACTCTGCACTGACTTCTGACCAATCATTGTTTTGTTACGTGAAGGGAAGGTGCTCTCCTAGACTTAAAAATAAGAAAGAAAAAGCATAGAGGCAAGATATAGAATATTCAAAGTAGAACTCACAGTGACATGGCATCTACGAACGGTGGCTACTGGGTTGCATAAACACTGCTGAGTCATTCTTTAATTAGGAATAACCAAGTGTAAATTGTGGGGTTTTTTTAAACCTATTTGCAGAAACAGATTTAAAACCAAGACTTTCATAGTTTTAACATTAATCATTCTCTGTTCAAAAGATGTGTATTGTTACTATTATTCGAGCATGTGTGTGTGTGTGTGTGTGTGTGTGTGTGTGTGTGTGTGTGTGAGTGAATAATGTTGTCATAAAATAGACTAGAAGGTTTGGGAGCTTGAAAGCAATATCTTTCTCCACTAAACTGCTTTATTACTGCCATTCCCCTCCCTCTTGGGCATGCATTCAGCTGAGACTATGCCAAATTGGCAGTCATTTTCAAAGCGCTTGGCAGGCCCATGATCTCTGGGAGTTCTCAGCTGACATCTCTCTCAACCAGTCTATCCAAGGGTCAGTGGGAGCTCTGACTCCTAGGCCCTGGCCTGCCTACACTGTGTCATGAGTCAGGACCAATATAAATTAAAATCTTAAAGTCATACTGTGAAGGCATTCTTTACCCCCTGAGGTATTTTTTGCAATGACAGTTCTCTTTTTGACTAGTTTCCTAGTTTTGTAATCTCACAGCATAGAGTGTCAGTGCACTCATGAGCAGAGGGAATGAAGAAGTCTATTTGGTGACCAAAGAGTTAAATTGATAAAAAAAAAATTAAGAAATAATTTGGGTAGATGTGTTGACTGTTGATAAGCAGACTTGAAATAATAATAGTAGAGGCTGCTTATCACAAGCAGGCAATAGTCCTATGGTAGTGCTTGGACTGATGAAAAAAATGGAAAGAGAAATTAATAGTGACAGTACTGGTTGAAACAAGCCATAAATTCGATACCAAGTCATAAAATACAGCCTAACCCAATAAACACATGCTACTATTATTATATTAATATTGTTCTTAAAAAAATCACAGAATTGTAAAAATGGAAGGTAGGTAGATGAACACTTTTAAAAAATGGGAGTTCTCACTCACTGTGGCTTAGAGGCATGGAGATAACTTTTTATCTGAATGAAAAAGTCTAAAGGTAAATGGAAGCATGAAGGCCCCTGCTCTAGTAAGCAAAATATATATAACAGTGGCCATACTTCTTTCCATTACTAAAAAAAAAAAAAAATGGTGTGAGATTTTTTTGAGGTTTTAACACTTTGGATAGGTCCATTTTAGCAAGCATTTTTGTTTCTTTATGGTTACTATTATGGGCACTATTATTTTATGAATGTGGATTCAAAGAACCCAAGTTTGAATTCTGGGTCTGCTTGTGCAATGATGGAAGAATCATTTAGTCTTTTGGGCCTCGGTCTCCATGTTAATAAAAATGAAAGGATTTGACTACATGATCTCTAAGGTCTCTTCCACAACAAAACATAGCATCTTGTGAAATCATCATGCAACATTTATTAAGCATCTATAGAATGTAATATTGCAGGGTCAAGGGCTAGAAATGATTTAGGACATTTTAAAACATATCCTCAGGGAAGCTAGGTGGCACAATGAATAGAGCACCAGTCCTAGAGTCAGGAGGACCTCAGTTCAGATCCAACCTCAGACACTTAACACTTACTAGCCATGTGACCTTGGGCAAGTCATTTAACCCCAACTGCCCTGCCTTCCCCCCTCCAAAAAGAAAAAAAACATATCCTAAAGAACTTAAAAAGAAATGGATTCTATTTGCTCTATAATTCACTTATTTAAAGAATTGCTTATTATGGGAGCACCTATAATTATTGATTGGCCACAAAAGTCTAGGACAGTTATTTGGCATTTAAAGTCTGATTTAATTCTTCCAAGGAAGTCAAGAAAGTCAAGAAAGGATATTCCTATTCCCATTTTGCATTGAAGATACAGACACAAAAGGGTGAAGTAACTTGCTTTATGAAACCTGATGTCAGCAGACACAAAACTAGGTGTTTTGAATCTTAGGCCTTATTTCCATCTGTGACTCACTGGTACCTTTCTATCTCAGAAATCTCATTGCTTTGATGGAAATCACAAAAAGATTCTGCTAATGCTCGTGATATAGGACAAACAGAGGGTTTTTTCATATATGCATATATATATATATGTATGTATGTATATGTATGCATATATACGTATTTATGTTTCATTTTAGCTTCTGTATGGTAGGCCTTCATTCTCGGCAAGACATCAGAACTTGACTTAATAGGCAACAGGGGTAAAATATCTAGCTCTTTAAATGTAGGGTATCCTGAGATACATACAAGCCTCAGTCTGACATGTGATAAAGTAATCTAAAGCCAGGTCCAGCCTGCCAGTTCAGGCCTAAAGGGATTTGATTCAGTGTCAAAACCTTTGGCTCATAAGGTCATTTTCTGTTCTTGCTTTTCTTATAACAAAAGCAGAGGCTTCTTTTTTTTTTCCTTTTGTGTGTGTGTGTGTGTGTGCACGTGCATGAGTGTGTGTGTGTGTGTGTGTTTTAAGTCTAGTGAATTCATCAGCTGCTGCTTGTTGGGCACTGGGTCTTTATTTCAGCCTACTGGAACGTTTTCATTAGATGGAGGCCTCTGAAGTATGCTAGAAGCTGAGGTTTGTGCAAGTAAAAATCTTAGGCCTCTCCAGAAGCAGCCTGATTGAAATCAGCACTGTGTCAGGGGCTGTCATATCTCAGAAAAGACATAAAACACACGGAAACATCAATAAGCAACAAGCCTCTGACAGCTCTGAGACATTCCAGCTGACAAGAAGAGAAAGGGGGTAAGGTTAGGGCTCAGGGGGGATATTTAAAATGCCTAACAGCCAGTCGAAGTGTTGGCAGGCTTCAGGGAGGCCTAGAGAAGACAAGATAAAGTCTATCAGGTTATCACCTGGTTCGAGATGGATTCCTCATAGCAAGGCCATAGGGATAAGACAATGACACAACTGTTTTTCCCCCCTTTATTTTAAAATGTTTCTAAGAATCAGGCTGCATTTATACTGTTACCCAGACAACGTTTGTGCAAGAGAAGATTAAAAAAAAATGTTTAAAAGGAGAAAAAAAAAGGAGAAATCAGTGAGTTAAAGAATTCTGCTTCTAGCTACAATGTCCAGAAATCAAAAAGGATTAACAAGGTTTTTTTCATTTAATTTCCTGTACACCAGAAGCTTTTGTTAAGAGATCAGAGATATTGCTATTTATTGAATTTTTAATATGATCTTTATTAAAAGGTAGCACACATGTTTGGTTTTCCCACTCTCTTTTTTTTTTACATGCATGGATATAAAAATCAAAGCCCAGGAATGATGAACCATCGTTTGATTTCACTCCGTCTCTAATATGTTTGAGGATTCAGATCTAATACTTATTGAAATTTTAAAAAGAAAACAGATAGATGTCCCCCCACCTCTTCTCCTTTTAACCATCCTCTATCTTAAAAAGAAAGTAATGGTCATTGCACCTTAACCCTTCAAGCATCTTAGTCAATCAGAGAGACTTCTGAAATATCCTGAACCCCAGTAAGATAACATGGAAACCTAAATCTAAATGAAATAAAGGCAAATTGAAGCTTTTTCCCCCCTCTTCAATTTCCCCCCTTCCCAATTCATTTCATCCAAATGTAGAAATTATTTGCCAATTTTCAAAATGATCTGTGTTCATCAAGGAAACATGTGTATTCAGAAAAATGAAGAAAGAACTAAGTTTGGTGGTGATTAATCAATTATACTTAAGTTCTACTCATCTTCATCTACAACACAGGAGAAATAATTTCCCCTCACTGGGCTTCAGTTTACATATCTGGATGAACAAATTCAAGAAACCAAATTCAAGAAACACTGAAATGCCTTGTACCTGGGAGACACCATTCTGAGTGCAGGAATGGACTTAGGATTTTCATTTTTAGTGCCATACTACTTGGTGCAAATATATCCTACTTACTTTTCTATGACAACCTGGTTGCTTCTATTGCCCACTCACACTAAAATATATGCATACCTCTTTTTGACTTTTAATGGGCGAGCACATAATTCAATTTTACTTGGGGTGGGGTCAACAAGTTATATGTGAAAACCCTTAGATGTTCCTTTAAAAAGACGTGACTCATAACTGCAAGTTAGCATCCTATGAGACATCATTTGAAAAGTGAGATACTTATGTTAAAAGGCCTGCCTTCTAGATTGTTTTTAAGGATAAAGATAAGCAATTATCTTTTTGGACTGGGTTGAGTATCTGCCTTGATCTCCAGGAAAGAGCTAGAATAGTTTTCAAGGTGATCTCTAGCCCCATAATTCTGCAAGAAAAAAAAACGCTGTCTTAAGGAAGAACAGAAATCATATAATCATGAGCCATCAGATTCTGTAAGAGGCATGTACTGTTCCCAATTAGTTCAAAAGTCCTGGGTTTCAGTCCTAATTTCTGTACTTATCAGATATGGTACTACTGACTTAACTTTGTTTGTCTATAAAGTACAGGCAATATTATGTATAGGATGTACTCTTTAGGAGTTTTAAGAGAAAAGCATTTTTAAACTGTAAAGCACAATGTATACATGTAAGCTAGTACTATCAATTTAATTTCTTTATTTTTTTTTATTTCATGCTTGCCAAAGATAGACAATCTATCTCTTATGGACTAGGCTATTAATGATCTTCTCAGTGCTTAGCTAGGCAACTCCTCAGAAAGCAAGAAATTGTTTGGTAATAATTAATAATAATAATATCCATACCTATGATTTCATTGACATATGGAATCTCCATTGGATAAAACTTATTTATACAGTCTAGTATCTACTCTGCAACTTAGAATAAGAAAGAAATAGAGAAACAAGGAAAGGGAAGAAAAAGAAGGGAGGAAAGAATCCTTTTATTCCCTCACTTTTTATGTCTATTTGATTTTTGTTGTTTTTGATAACTTAAGCTTACAATAAAACCAAAAAAAAGACTATAGACTATAACCAATAGACTGCTAAA
Source organism: Pseudocheirus occidentalis (assembly GCA_028646575.1). Lineage (NCBI taxonomy): Eukaryota > Metazoa > Chordata > Mammalia > Diprotodontia > Pseudocheiridae > Pseudocheirus > Pseudocheirus occidentalis. Next base: position 107,089,100 of record CM053598.1, on the reverse strand, counting down.
ATTTTCTACTTTCTTTTCTGTAGAACCTGAAATCTTTACATTTTAGAGTATTGGGTAATGTTTCATCCTTCTAGGTTTTAGGCTGACTTCTTTGTTAAATAAAATCAAACTGGTAGAGAAGCACAGAACTTCAGGATTGGTGTTTCTTTTTCTATTATTTGGGTTAGGAGAGAAGATTTTACAGAAAAGAAATAGAATAGCTGGAGTCACCTCACTTTAAGAATAAAAAGAGGTCAAGTGAATAATCCAGAAATTAGTTTTATTTGTAATTGGCCTGTTAATGTCTTCTAATCTACTGAAGATATCAAATTTTATATTTGAGCTCTTTTATTCCAATATAAATTTTTAAGGAAAGTTATTGAGTTCTCAAAACTAACCTATGTGATTTGACAGTATTCTTAAGCTATATTTTAGTAAATATACAATTATATTTGATCATGTGTGCGGTAAATGTTTGTTTTTAATGTGTGGTGGTGTATATGCCATTTCAGGTCTAAGTAAATCAATAAAATCCAGGAAATTCTCAGACAATCTTGTATTAAAAATCCAATAATTTAGTCCCAAGGGCTTCAGCAAAGACTAATGTTAAATGAACACTGTGTTCTATCTTTTATTTATTTAGCATCTTTAATTTAGTGCTACCCATAACAGGTACACATTTTCCTCAGAGGAGGTCTTAATCATTTACTCCTTTGGAGAATCAGCGACTTTGAGACCACAGGAATTTTTTTCCACCTTCAATGACTATCATCAGAGGAAGTAGCCCACTACTTCTAGATCTAATTAGAGAATGTTTTATCAAAATGAAGAAGAAGAAGATGATGATGATGATGATGATGATGATAAAGCCAATGATAATTCACTTTTATATAATTCTTTTTGGTTAATAAATGCTTTCTATAAAAAAAAACAACTTGTGAGATAAAGTCTCATGCCATCTCTACTAAGAATGAGTATACATACATATTGAAATATATACCAGGAAGATAACTAACACGACCAGTTCATGTTTCTGCTGGGTAAAAAGACTGCCACCAGATTTTATTAATTACAGTGGTCTGTCCTTTTGTACAAATAAAATTTATATACAGCTTTGAAGAGTTGAAGTTTAATGTGCCTTCTCTACTTTGAGTGTATTTGAAAACTATTCCCAGATTCACAACACTAGAAAAGTAATACAAAATTGAATGCAATACATCACTTCCCTTTCCCTTTTCAGGTACCTTTATGATAGTGTATGGAAGCCTAATTCACTGTTTTCAAGCTTATATTTTTCAGATATTAATTTAATTTAAAAAACCATTCAATTACATCTTTTTCCTTAATCTTCTTATTTAGGGAATTCAAATTATTGGTTGTTTTAGTACCTTTTTACTTGTTACCTGATGTGTCATCCTTCTTACAGTTTGGCAATTGATTTGACTAAACTTAATCTTGATTAGTGCAGCATCAAAATAATGTATATCCCAGAAAAAAATGCCCAATTAAGATTAACTATCTTCCAATCAGTTTAACAACTAAGTACTAACTAAAGACTGCCTGCATAACTTGCCACATGCCATCTTTCTGAGACAAATCATTTATTTCAAGAAGAAGAAATCAAAGAGCAAAAGTCTTTAATGAGAGGTTGTCTCCATCTCTTCTTTTCTTTCTTTTCATTGGTTTGGTTCAATTCAAGTACTATGGACAAAACACAAAAAAAATGAGTTTTAAACAGGTATTTAAAATTAATGAAAATTAAAAATAAAGTGAATTAAAATAAGGTATATTACACTTATGGGAATGTATTGCATTATGGGAGAAACCGTTTCATGGTTTGATGTTAGTATAATAATCTCAATAACAATACCAAGTTAAAGTATTAACATCCTCAAGTGAGACTAGAAAATCTAAGAATACTGAAATTTTTTCTTGATTTTTCCTTTTTCTGCTGGAAAAAAACAGTATCACTGATATGTTTTCCAGACTATGAGAGCAGTCCAAGTAGACTTAGTCCAAGTAGAAGAATTGCCTAATAACTATACCATCACATAGTCTCAATGTTATCCATCCCTAGTCTCTTTCCTAAGTACCACAACTGAAACAATTGCCTATCACACATTTCAAACCTCCTTGAGAATAGAAACTGGTTCATTTTTATCCCTTTTCTTTATTTCCAACTCCTAGCACAATGGTTAATGTTGATTAATTGGTTGGTTGAGCTTCATCTCCTTTGTAGAGATGTTATTAAAGCATAAGATACTGAGCAATCCAGTAAAGGACAAATAATATACAGTTCAGTGATATCAAGTTAAAGTGCTCTCAAATTTTTTAAAACATGCTTAGCATATGTTAACACTTACTGGCCAGAAGCATTATTTTGAAATAAAACAGTGAAACAGCATGGTATTGTAAAAAGAACATTGGATCTATGGACAAGTGACCTATCATTAACATCTAACTATATTTCTTATGATCTTTGTTATGTTGGGGTTGCCCCTTGATCCCTCTGTGTCTCAGTTTCTTTATTTGTAAAATTGAGATGAAATAGATGATCCTTAAGGTTATTTCTGGTTCTAACATTCTGTGATTATATTATTTAAAACAAAATATTTAATATTACAATTTCTCATTTTCCCAGCTGTAAAAAAGATACTCCAATATTTCAGTGAATCAGTATATTTGTGATTCTATTTATGTGGGTAGTCTCTCCATATATGCAGATTGCAAATCACTCATGCCACTAATCTTTGGGAAGTCTTGTCCTTGTTCGCTCATACTTTTTTTGCAGAGGATCTTCCAATTTTCTGAATCATGTCCTCTAGGATGTCTTTTTCATATTTTTTGAGCACTAGTAGTACAGCACTTGGAAAGCTATTCTGTTATCCCCACGACATTTCCTCCATGACGTTCTTTTTTTTTCAATTTATCTGAAATTTATTATTTTGTAAATAGCTTATTTTTCCAATTACATGTACAGATAGTTTTAAACATTCATTTTTATAAGATTGTGAGTTCTAAATTTTTCTCCCTCCCCAAGACAAAGATCAATTTGATATGTTATATATGTGCAATCATGTTAAACATATTTCCACATTAGTCATATTGTAAAAGAAAAAACAGAACAAAACAGAAAAGTCACCAGAAAAGAGTGAAAATGGTATGCTTTGATCTACATTCAGACTCCATAGTGCTGTCTCTGGATGTAGTTAGCATTTTCCATCATGAATCTTTTGGAATTGTCTTGGACTATTGGGTTGCTGAGAAGAGCTAAGTTTATCATAGCTGATCATCACACAATGTTGCTGTTACTATGTACATTGTTCTCCTGGTTCTGCTCACTTCACTTAGCATCAGTTCATGCAAGTCTTTCAAGGTTTTATCTGAAATCCACCTACTCGTTATTTCTTATGGAACAATCAAGAGTATTCCATTATATTCATATACCACAACTTGTTCAGTCATTTCCCAGTTGATGGACATCCCCTCAATTTCTAATTCTTTGCCACTACAAAAAGAGATGCTATAAATATTTTTGTGTATGTGGGTCCTTTTCCCTTTCCTAGATTCTCTTTGGGATATAGACCTAGTAGTGATATTGCTGTATCAAAAGGTATGTACAGTTTGATTGCTTTTTAGGCATAGTTCCAAATTGTTTTCTAGAATGAATGGATCAGTTCTTAACTCTACCAACAATGCATTAGTGCCCCAATTTTCCCACAGATCCTGCAACATGTATCGTTTTCCTTTTCTGTCATATTAGCCAATCTGATAGTTGTGAGGTGGTATTTCAGAGTTGCTTTAATTTGCATATCTCTAATCAATAGTGATTTAGAGCATTTTTTCATGTGACTATAGACAGTTTTAATTTCTTCATCTGAAAACTGTTCATATACATTATCCATTTACAATTGAGGAATGACTTGTATTTTTTTTTAGGAAATTTTGACTGTTTTAAGAGGCAGGTACATCACAGGTACAGTCTTTGTTTTGATATCAAATTACAACTAGTCAATTATCTGTGGACATGAACTATCTCTTCCTTAACTTCCTTTTTAATAGCATTTTATTTTCCCCCAGTTACACACAAAAACAATTTTTAACATTCATTCTTAAAACTTTGAGTTCCAAATTCTCTCCCTTCCTCCCTCCCCACCCACCCCACCTCATTGAGAAGGCAAGCAATTCAATATAGTTTATACATGTGTACTACAAAACATTTCCATAATAGTCATGTTGTGAAAGAAAACACAGACCAAAACAAACAGAACTTCAAGAAAAATATAGTTTAAAAAGTATGCTTCAATCTGTATTCAGATACCATCCGTTCTCTCTCTGGAGATAGATAGCATTTTTCATCATAGGTCTTTCAGAGTTGTCTTGGCTTATTGTATTGCTGAGAATAGCTAAGGAATGACTTGTATTCTTTTCAGTTTGACTCAGCTTTCTATATATTTGAGAAATGAGGCCTTTGTCAGAATCACTTGCTGTAAAAATTGTTTCTCACTTTTCTGCTTTTCTTCTAATCTTGACCTTGATATTCTTTATGTTACTTCTTGATTATCACTGTTAATACGATTCACCTTAATTTCATCTACTGTGCATCTTTCTATTGGTCTTTGTGTCACCTATAACTTTGATTCTTCAGGTTGAACCCAGTTTCAGATTCTATGGGATACCGCGTAAGTCACTTAACTTCTATCTGCCTCAATTTCTTCATATACAAAATTGAGATAATAAGAGTTCCTAGATGACACAGAGGATAAGGTATCAAGACTGAAGTTAGGAAGGCTCATCTTACTAAGTATAAATCTGGCCTTAGACATTTACTAGCTATGTGACCCTGGGCAAGTCACTTAGCCCTCTTTGCCTCAGTTCTTCATCTTTGAAAGGAGCTGGAGGAATAAATGGCAAATCGTTACAGTGTATTTACCAAGAAAACCCCAAAAGGGGAGACAAAGAGTTGGACACAACTGGAACAATAACAACTCCCATGGCTAAAATGGGAGGATAAAATGCAATATTTGCAAAGCATTTAACAAAACTTTAAGGCCCTATATAAACACTATCTACCATCATCATTATTACCACCATTACTGTGTTCCAAGGTGTTATGAAAAAAGACATACTCTCATTCACACAACATTTACAGTATAAATTAAGAAATGCAAAAGTTACTAACAATAACATGGGACATTTAGCTGATCCATTAGCTATATTAACTCATTTGAAGATTCTTCTAACTCCTGAAAAGCCTTCAAAATCTGCTTCTCTTCCTTCTCCCTCATCTAAAGACCTTACCTCTTACTTTACTGGAAAAAAAATGAGCCATATGATTTTAACTCTGTATTTTCTCTTTCATATCAAAATCCCCTGACATCATTTCCCTTTCTCATCCTTCCTTCCAGGCTTTGACAAAGAGTGGGCCCTGCTCCCTGAACAAACAAACTGCGCTATGTTTAGGCTTGATCCCATCCCTCCCATCTTCTCCAGCAGATTACATCCTCCTTCACCCTCTGTCTTACATCTCAAACCTCTTCCTGTCTACTAGTTCCTTTCTTGCCACCTTCAAACCTGTCTAAGTAGCCCCCAACCTGATAAAATCCTAATTAGATCCTACAATACTCGCAAACTGTTATTCTCTATTAGTCCTCTCTTTCTCAGGGAAACTCCTTGAAAAAGTTATGTATACTCTCACTACCCCTACTTCCTCAACACTTTGGATTATGACTAAATTTCATCACTTAACTTGAAACTGTTCTGTCTAAAGTTATCAGTGATCTCTTAATTTCCAAATCTAATGGTACTTTTTCAGTTCTCCCCCTTCTTGACTTTGTTGCTTTTAACACTATTGGCCACTCTCTTTTCTATATTCTATCTGCTCTGGATTTTGTGGCACGATTTTCTCTCCTTTTTTTTCTTTTTGCTTTTTGGAGGACAGTTGGGGTTAAGTGACTTGCCCAAGGTCACATGGCTAGTTTTTGTGTTCAGTGTCTGAGGCAGGATTTGAACTCAGGTCCTCCTGACTCCAGGGCCGGTGCTCTATTCACTGTGCCACCTAGCCACCCCTACGATTTTCTCTTGATTCTCTTCCTATCTGTGTCTCCACTACTTCTCAGCCTCACCATCCAAATCACATCCTTAATTGAAAAAGAAGAGGAGAATGAGAAATAGACAGAGAGAAAGAGATACAGATAGACAGACAATGGAGAGACAGAGAGTGTTTTTATTAGGGTAGTTAAGTGCTTACTGTGTCAGACACTGTGTTACGCACTAAAGGACACAATATAAGCAAGGGAGACAACTTATGCCACAAAGAAGCTTGCATTCTAATCTGGGGGGGGGGGGGAATTACACAAAAGGGGGCCAGAAAGGAAGGGTGGATGGTGGGAAGAACTACCTTTGAGGACACAATTGAGAACAAGATGGAAAAGAAGTGTAGAAGTCAAATTGGAAGAGGAGTAGTATTTTGCTGGGGACCTTCCTGAAACAGTGGTCCAGGCAAGAATTCACTAATCATGAGAAATGGGACTCAGGATGGAGGTATCTTTACAATAGCAAAGCAACTGGTGAGGTGCAGGGGGAATACCATTTTCTCCCCAAGATTCCGTCCTAGGTGTGTGCTCTCTCTGTTCTCTCCTCTTCTCTAATCTTCTCCCTCTCTCTTCCTCCTTCTTCTCACTCCTCCTTCCTCCTCCTCCTCCTTCTCTATCTCATTCTCTCATCTCTCTTCATCGACTTCTACAGATATAACTACTACGTCTATGCAAATGACTCACAGATATATTCATCCAGGTTCAATCTCTCCCCATGACTTCAGTCTTGTATCATCACTAATTGTCTACTGGACAATTCAAACTGGATTTTTCAGAGAAATTTTAAACTCGGTACGTGCACAACTAAACTAATTATCTTTTCCCCAAATTCCATCCCTCTTCCAAATTTCCCTATTTCTCTTAGTCAACACTATTCTTCCAGGCCTTTATAAATTGCACATTACCCTTGACTCCTCACTCTTCTCAAGCTCACATATACAATCATATATACAATCAGTTGCCAAATTCTTCTATTTCTACCTCCACAACAGCTTTCACATTTGTCCCCTTCTTCTGTCCCCTTCTTCTGTCCCCTCACATTACTAGCATCTCAGTTTATTCCTTCATCCCTTCTTGCCTAGATTATTCCAATTACTTCCAAATTAATATTTCTGCAACAAGTTTCTCCACAGTCCAGTCCATTCTATACATTGTATCAATAAGATCATATGATTCCACTTGTCAATCAACTCCAATGGCCTCCTATTACCTGAGGTTTGCAAAGTGCTTTATAAATTAATTTCATTTCATCCTAAAAACGGTTTTCAGAGTAGGTGCTGTTATTTGTCCCCTTTTACAACTGAGGAAACAGAAGCAGAAGTAAAGTGACTCAGACAGGACCACACAACTAGTAAGTGTCTGTTGTTGGATTTAAACTTCCTCTCTAGATTCACAGCTCTAGCTAGTGTATTTTTATATATTATGTTAAAACAAAAAAATTGTTAAATTTTCTTTTTATTTTGTGTTATTTTTCAATAATAACTTTATGTTAAAACAAAAATAATGTAATTCTTTCTTTAGTTTTTTAAAGCCTTTCCCAACAGATCTTTCTGGCTCAAAAGAAAATGACTCCCCTTTCAGCACTCCAAGATGCACTCAAATTAGCCCTCTCTCTGTTAACACACAATGCTCCATCTCCCATGTTTGTCCTTTTACACTGTATCTCATCCATGTCTAGAATGCACTGCCTCCTTACCTAAACCTCAGAGAGTCCTTCTCTTCCTTTAAGATGCATCTCAAGCACTTTCTACTACAAAGTCTTTCTTTTTCCCTCCATTGCTTGGACACTCACTACCAAATGACCACTGCATATTTTTATGTGTGTGTGTATATATGTATATATTTTATACACTTTATATTTGAGATAAATAAATATGTTAGATAGATAAATATACAGACAGACAGACAAATGATAGTCACCCTTTTAAATAACCTTGCAGGTGGGATTATATCTCCAATCACTAGTACAGTGTCTGGCACATAATAAGTACTTATTGATTGACTTACATATGTTGGTTGATTATCTCATGACAACTCTGTGAATTATACTACAGTTATTATTATTCCCATTTCATTCACATATGAAGAAATTGAGGCTGAAAGATCATGACTTGTCAAGGATACATAACTATTAAGTGTTTGACTTGGGATTTAAAGTTGATATACAACCACCTTAGAAATAAATGTCGCTTTCCATTTACTATTACACTCCAGGTCTCTCCTAACAACAAATCTCCTTATATTTTTCCCTACACAAAGTTGTCTAAGTTAAGACAAACATAATCAATGACACATGATGTGAAATGTAGATGAGTCTATAGTTATAAGAATAATCACAATGTGAGTTTAGACCTAGAAAACCTTACCCATTGAACCCACTGGTCTTATTATCTATTTATAATAACCAATATAAATGAGTCTTGTTTATATTTTTAATAAACAGAAATCTAATTGGCGATTGAAACTCATCCTAAATAAATTCTATCAAGATAAGATAAGCCTGGATTCCCATTTCTCTTCCCAAAAGAAGACCAAGAGTTATCCTCTATTTCTTATAATAAGCACACTAGGTGGACCTAATTATAAAGTGGAAGAAATTCTCTTCTATCGCCGTAAGTGGATTCTTCGTAACATACACTCTCACACACATGCTTCTTAGGAGCCTTCCACACTTGTCAAAGTCAAATTCACTGATCACTTCCTTTTAAGTTTATCTGACAATCAGTGCTGTTTTTATGAGCTAGTGGAAAGCAAACTGATTTCTCCTTAGCCTATAGTTATTAGACGATGCACTTAAAATCCCTTATTATGAAACTGTCTGTGTCATGAGATATTGAGTTGGTCCTGATGGAACTAATGAAAGGCTCTTTTGAGCCACTTGATTCTTGGAATCTCAAGTACTATACTGGAATATTATACTCTGGCTTATAACTTTAGCTCATAGAGTCAATAAACACTAAACTATAGTGATTGACTCTCCCTATGGGTGAATTTTTTTTAATGCAGACAATTATTGAAAAAGCTTTTGTGTTTAAAACAACACTTATGTTGTGCTTCTTTTTGTTTTGTTTTTCATATTGTACCTCACTCCAGATTAGATGCAGTTACTTATTTTTCAAAAGCTCTGGAAATTCTGTAAGAAGAGAGTTTTCTTGTTATTTTGATTATATTTCATATACATGTTATTAAAATATACTACATCTTAATGAGTTAACAATTTATTTATATTAAATTAATAAACATTGGAAAGGAATGTTTATCTCTCCCCCCTTCTCCAATCTTGTCCTTTTAAAATGTTGTAAAGGTAATCATTTTTGTAGTAGTTTCTAAATTAAGAGTTTTAAGTCCATTAAAATCAAAATTCCTTAGACGGAATACAAAATATCAACCAGCACCAGAAGTTGCTTACGTTCAGATAAAAATGGGTAGAATAATTTCTGACAAATTGCCACCATCAAAAAGGGACCAAAAAATTCTTCTGAGAGCTCCAGAATCCCAGGAGGACATTATTACTAATACCTTGTGAGGAAACTAACCCTAATTCCCCTTTCAAAATGACAATGTAGTTTAAGACCTTGGAAAGTTGACTAGGGGATTATTCCTAGCAGAGGAAGGAGGCTCCTAAGAGCCTTTAAGAAAATGTACATTTTTTTCATCTTTGCTTGCTTCTTCCTTTTAATTGGGTCGTTTTAATCCCATGTTGTTCCTTGTCTTTCGTTTTCTCTCAGAAAGCTTGTGATTATATGAAACTTTACTATTTATTTTTGTTATCCAGAATTGGCTCCATCAGGTTTCCTTGCTTTTTAAATAGGTTCCTGGAATTCTTCACCTATCCTTGGTTTATTTTTTTTCCTCTTTTGAATTTAGAACACTTCAAGACACCTGGGTTTCCTTTTTCTCTCTCACGAAAAGTGAAAGTATCTTAATGTTCCTGTCACAATTTATATCCTTTGATGTAGCATTATCTTTTTCCCCCCATGATGCACGCTCTCCAAGGCAATAATCCCTTTCCTCTGCTACAAAAGAATCTGGACTTTTTCATTAAAGTCCAGTTCAGCAAAGTAGAGCCATCTGTTTGACTTTGTATCTTAAATGTCACATTGCTTTGATGGGAGAACAGATGCACAGCTGACAACTGTACAGATATAATTGGTAGGGTACCAAATATCCAACTTTGGGACCATTTGATATGTGGAAACTTGGACCTGTACCAGTTTTAGCCTTAATCAATGGAGAAGAATATATTCAAGTGATACTGGAGCCTTTTGAGTTGCTTTATTAAGCCATATTTTATTTTGCTTCTTTTACTGATAAATTGTGTCTTCTTTGCCACCTTTTTACAACTGTCAACAATCCCATAACCAAGATGCTTTTCTGTCCCTTATTCCTTAATGAAAACTATTGTGATTACTCCAGACTGAATGCTATTTCTCTTCTTTCCGTTTCAAATGAAGTGTCTGATTTTTCCACTCTTGATCCACACTGTTCACACTACACAGTTTAGAATTCTGAAATTCCATGTTCGTCATTCCTTTCCCAGAATTGCCTTTTTGAAGCTCTGCCTACTTTATGGAGCTTCATGAATTTTGCTTTTTGTAGGCAGCTAGATGACACTATGGAGAGAGCACTGGTCATGGTGTCAGACAACCTATCTTCAGACACTTAAAAGATGTAATCCTGATCAAGTCACTTAAACTCTGTCTGCCTCAGTTTCTTCATCTGAAAAACAGGATAATAATAGCACTTGCCTCTCAGGGTTGTTGTGAGGATAAAGTGAAATAAAAAATTACAAATAATTCTGCAAACCTTAAAGTATTGCATAAATATTAGTTGATTTTATTATTGGTTACAAAGAGTTTTGTGGCCCTAAGACCTTTGTACCATTTCTAACATTTCTATAGGAAAAAGCATTCCAAGTTCAAAACAGTAGACTTCTATTGAAAAGCTACATTCTCCTATAGTGTAATAGTATTTCACTATTTTCCCCATGCCACAATGTGTTCAGCCATTTCCCAAACGAAGGCTACACCATTGGTTCTTTACTAATTCCAAAAAAAAAAAAAAAAAAAGGTGAAAGAGATGATTTCAGAGAAACTTGGGAACGTGTGTGATCTGATAAAGAATGAAATAAGCATGATCAGGAGAAAAATTACTTGAACAACATTGTAAAGGAAAAAACCTTTGGAAGACCTAAGAAATTTGATGAATGCAATGACCAGCCATGGTCCCAGAGGCACTGATGATGACTCCCTCCTGACAGGGTGGTGATGGATACCTGTGAAGAATTAGATGTACGTTTCTGGAAATGGACAATAGGAGGATTTGTTTTAATTAACTATGCTTACTTGTTACATGGGTTTTGTCTTTGTTGTTCTGAATTGGTGAGGGTACTGAGAGAAAGAAATGTTTTAGTGTTTATTGAATAAACGACTTAATCAAAATATAATTAATAATATTTAAATAAATATGGAAAAATAAACAACTACTTTGAAACACCCTTTAGGTTCCACTAATAAAACTTCTAGCCAAATAGTCTGCAGGGGTCCTGAAAAGGTTAATATAGCTCCTAAAAGGTATCTAGTACAATTCCAGGAAGTATCTTCCTTCTGGTACAATTGACCATTTTAAGTACTAAAGATAATGCTTTTTAAAAGACAAAAGTCTTCAAGTAGAACCAGAAAAGGTTGAGAAATCATTCTTCTCTGTGTAATTGTGAGTCACATTTCCCCCCAAATGATAAATTGAATAAACTTCTTGGGTTAATTTCATCAAAGATAATTCCTTGAGTAGTATGACTGTCATAATATATGCTCTGCTTGCAGCCTCTTCTTGACTTTGATTTAAGAGCATTAGGAAACTATGTAATTTTTGGTGTAGTCTTTTTATTCCCATGACAATTTATGTCTGTGGGTAAGCATTTTATTTCATCAGAGACATGGTGCTAGAGTCATTTTCTGAAGCGCTTGAGTTTTCCTTTGATGCTACTGAAATTAAAGGCAAAGCCGCAGATAGTACCCATGCTGTTCGTCACAGAGTCAGAGGTTAGAATTACATTTGCTGCTATTTATTGTGGCTCTTTCCATTGCAGTAGTTCTGGTAGTCCCTCTCACAAGCAATGCAGTATTATTAATATTGCAGGCATCAAAACATTTGTGAATGGAATATAATTGACTTGTCAGTCACATTAACAATATTCCCTATGGAATATCATTCTCAACAATGGCTAAGCACAATATTCTTAGGTTATTTACATGTGACTCCTTAAGTCTCAAACCTTTGAAAAGTCGTAAATATTTATTTTAGATTGAATACTATTGTGTGACAATACTCTGAAGAACAAAGAAAAATAAAAGTTAAGTTTTACTGCTAACACATTCAACAATATTACCTATTTCTTAAGTCTTAATGCATAGAAATGACTAGGTAAAACATACACAATATAGATAATTTAACAGGGAAAAACAGGCCCAACAGGCCTAATTGTTTGGGGTTCTACTCAAATTGCACACCCTACTTTTGATGTATGTTGGGCAGAAAAGTAGCAACTCTATAGAGACAGCACAAGAAGTCAAGCACTGACCATAAGTAAACTAAATGCAAATAGTATTAAAAATTCTATTAAACATTATGTTGAAATGAACTTCAATTGTACCCAAAAAAAATAAAACTTGAGGCAGGAGAAATTGCCATGATCAAAAATACAATATATGGATATGATTAGTTTCAATGAAAAATTGACAAAAGGATTTTGTGCATATGTAATTACTTAAAGACAGAGATTATTTTTAAACCTTAAAATATTTGTTTGAAAGTCCACTTAAAATGTTATGCAATTGCTTAAAAAGAAAACTGATTTCTTTCTATTAAAATTGTTCTTCTTTTAAAAGAAAGGAGAGTTCAAAAGAATCAGCATTAAGTGGGGGAAATTAGGAAATGCTTTCTAGAAGGTGACCATTGAGGTATTCCTTGAAGAAAGCTAGGGGTTAGAAGAGACAAAGGTGAGTAACGGTTACATGTTGTCATACAATTCTGCCAATGTGGGACTCGACCTTACAAAGGCACAGAGGACCAAGGTGTTCAACACATTCAGTCCACAAATCATCCTCATACTTAATATATATTTTCATCAAAATTTTCCCAGTATTTGTGAATCTCTATGATTCTTTTCAATGTAGCAACAGTCAAATGCATCTTTTCCTTTGGTTAATCTTGTGCCAATTTTACTTTTGTTGATGTCACCAAAGCTTCAAGATGATTTTTCTTTACAGCGCTTTTTAAAAATCTGAAGTAAAAATCTGTACATGTAAATCTGAGTCTTCCTATTTTCTTACTCTATATTTGAATGGTCCCTGATTTAGAGATCTTTGAAAATAATTCCAAGTACAAATGAATTTGAGGATACTAAAGGTTTTACTACTGGAAGATAAGTACTGTTCAGAAGTTTTAGGCTGTGATCTTTGCATAAGTATGCTGAGAATGATAACTCCACTAATCCATATATCCTAAAGTGGGACTCTTCTATATTTCTTAATAAGAAAATGGCTAAAAATTCAAAGACAGTTTTTGGGTATGCTCTGACCAACAACATACATCTGAATGAAAGATACCATGGTTTTAAGCTAATGAAATTTCATTTTAACCAGACTTGCCTTACACAAACACTAACATTTGACTTCTCTGAGATTTTTATATGGGCTTACCTTAATCTTTCCACAAGCATGACATGAATCTGCTTACTGACTGATAAAAAAACTAGCAACATTCACTTAAGGTCTGCTATAAAAAAAAAACAAAAACCTTTTTCTGTAATTGCTATAAAATTGTCTTCCAGAAAACTACAATTAATGTAATGCATACTCTTTCTCTGCTTTCTGACTCGTTTGCAGATAAACTTTTGCTGTGGGCTTTAGTAAAGGGGGGAAAATCCAGTATGTAGCTGCAATGATAGCTGCATAAAGATGAGGGTTAGCCTTAGAATAATGCAGTATTTTAAGTACAATATTGCAGTTTCCATTCAGTTCAATAAACCTTTATTAAGTGCCTACACTGTACAGGGTCTTGTGCTAGACATGGTGGATATGAAGATAAAAAACAAAACACTCACAAGATCTCACATAGCTGAATTAAATGAATGCGAAAGTAGTTATTATATGCTTACTAGGTGCCAAGCACTGTACTTTTAAAAAAGGATACATTGAAGATACAGAATCAAAAACTGACAGCCCCTTTCCTGAAAGAGTTCAGTTCTAATAGGGGGAAACAACATAGGATAGTCAAAAAGGTATATTTGTACTTTGAAAGTTACAAAGATAGTGAGTAAAACCAAAGAATAATAGAATGATAAACCTTTTCTAGTGGCAGTAGCAATATTCATTTGATTATGAATTTAGCAGGCAGTTAAGTAACACAAAACTGGATGGACATTTATCAGATAGGTTTTAAAAGGTATTTTTCTTCAAATGTACAATGAACTTTGTGGTCTCCAAATGTACTCTGGAATCTATGATTCTAAGGTTATGATGAGAGACTAGGGCCAGTATTACAGACCTGGGAGTCTTCTGCATAGTGATGATAATTTAATCTAAAGCTGGTAATAATATCACCAAGGGACAAAGTGTTGAGAAAGAAGAGATGAGAAGATGAGTGAAAAACAGAGTTGACTTATTCCAGAGCAGAGATACATGAACTGAGAGAATAAAGAGGGATGAGGGAATTCAAATTTGCAGTAAAGATAAATAATACCTTGACCATGAGTGAATCAGAGAAACAGAGGGACAGTATGAAGGCATAGCAGAGACTAAGAGAGGTAGATTTCAGAGTTCAAGACCATGAAGGCAGAACCACTTTGGAAGATGGTTAAGTCTGCATAGCAATCAACTCTGGGGGTGGTGGAGATAGAGATAAAAGTCATAAAAATTAAGGATGTTAACTGATGATGAGGTTAATATGTTTGTTGAAGGAATATTTCTATAAAGCTGAAGTCCCCTAGTGTGATAGCAGGAGTGTAAAGGAGTTGAAATCAGACACTCAAGTCTTTGAGGAAAAAGGAAGAGTAATTTGGGACTCAGTAGAAAAAATAGATAATAGTGACAAGGATATTGAAGGGTCATACAGATGAGTGGAGTGACCTCAAAGGGGAAGGTGGTTCTAAATGAGAGCATCAGAAGTTATCTTCAAGTGGCAAAGAAGGAACATGTCAACCTCTTTTCTGGGCCAAGTATGTGAGGAGTAATGAGAGAAGGAATAACTAACACTTGAAGGGATGGCTAGATGTGAGATGTTATCTGAAAAAAATCCAGCTTTCTGTGAGTGCCAGAAGTACAAAGGTAACAGAGAAAGTTAACAGCATGAAGGCAAATTGTGAAAAATAGAGGAGAACAATGCATTGCAAAGCAAAGCAGGGTCAACAGTGGAAGGGAAAGTAGAACAGAACAGAGACTGAATAAAAGTAGGGATGAGTTGGAGATGGGTGGGAGTATAGGAAAAGACAGCAGAGATAGCAAAAGTTGTGATTCATTGGGCTTAGAAAATCAAGAAGTGAGAGTTTGCCAGTGACAAGCAGGGAAAGTACCAGTTGATCAGACTGGGGATCCATGGTAATGATGATCAGAAAAGTCCAGTGGCAAAAGAGGCTACTAATATGAGGTTGGGGTCTCCAGTCCCACTTCTTCTGTTCCACTGCAATCTATAAAGCAGATGGTCATGCCGGCTGAGCTAGTCTGCCTGCAAAAGATGCCCCTAGCCCCGAGGAGAACTGGTGCTTTCGATGTTAGCAATGTTTCCTCACAAGAACCCTTTGACGTCTAGATATAAAATATGTGATCCTGGGCAAAAAAAATAAAACCTATACATCCTTAGTTTCCTCATCTGTAAAATAGGTATAATAATCGCACCTACCTCACAGGGTTATTTCAGGGATCAAAGTGAGATAGTACAGCATATCCCATAATTCTCAGCACAATCTTTTTTTTAGGCAACTGGTGTTAAGTGACTTATCCAAGGTCACACAGCAAGTAAGCATCTATTTGATGCTTATTTGAATTTGAATTCAGGCCTTTCTGACTCAGAAAGGCTGGTGATCTATCCATTGTACCACCTAGCTGCCTTTTAACATAGTCTTAAGTTTTAAAACTTGAAACTAAACTAAAACTATTGAGAAAACCTGTATATGTAAAGTATTTTACAAATCTTAAAGCCCTATACTTGAATCTTACAACATTCCTATCAGGTAGGTACTGTTATTAATTGCATTTTATGGATAAAAATTTGAGACCAAGAGCAAGGTCAAAGAGCTGATGTCTAAGGTAGAATTTGAACCCACATGTTACTTCCAAATGCAGAACTTTATCAGATGCACCATATTGCATATAGTCTTCATAAGTAGTGGGGTTTTTTGGCTTTGTTTTGAAGGCTTTTCATTGAAGTAGAGCAAGTTTGGGTTGGGCATAGTGAAAGGAAATAAATTTTCTTTAAAATTTCATAGCTTTAGAGAGGACAAGATCATCTTTATACTGCAATGAAATGGCATACAATTAAGGCTTTGGGATAGGTCAAATAAAAAAAGCATGGCTTTTGTATATTTTAAAGATTTTCCAATTTTGACTTCATAATTAAGCAAATATACTTTTCCTTCCCTTATTTAAAAATTATTTTATTTACAAGTATCCTGAATTTAGCAGACTTGTTGACTTCTTTCAAAGACTTTCTTGTGGCAAGAGTAAGGGAATTATTTTCTTGATATATCCTCATATGGAGTTTTAAGATTATTATATGTGCTCTTCATCATAATCTTTATTCCACAGAATCTTTCCCAGTATAGATCCGTTTCGACTGTGATTTTTATGGCTATGAAGATTTTTGATGTCTCCCAGAATTACTGGCATTCTGATTACGATATCCTTTTGGATGGAGACCATGAAAGCTTTTAGCTTATGTAAGTACTATATGCAGAAATTTTATAGAATGATATGCGAAACAATTCAACTTTAAACCAATCATCATTTGATTGAAATGCATTGAACCTTGTAGGTCAGTTTTACTGACTTTATAGTTCTATGAGAAAATTATATTCAATAGGTGATCACAGAACTATATTTGTTTTTCTTTTTCCTTTTTTTGAGGGTTATTATTAATATTATTAACAAGCGGGACCCAAAAACGTTCATTTGTGACTGTTTGTACATGGAAACTACCACGAGTCAAAATGTATTTTCTTACAAGAAAATTGTGGTGAATGTTATTTAAGATTTACCTGCACTCATCAGAATCTCTATAGATACACAATGCTGGATTTTTATGTCGATGGATCCATGATCTGAGCTGTCTCCATCAATGCAGATCACAATATTTTCATGCCTTCCTATCTTATAGAATTTTCATCCTTATTTTTGTTTTCTTTTTGGAAATCTTGCACAGAGTATCTCTCTAAATGCATTCTGCTGGTTCTTCAGGAGTATTGATGCAGAACATGAGCTAACTGCCCCACCTTTTCTTATTAAGAATATCTCAGATGTCTTTTATATCACTTCTCACAGGCATGTAAACATTAGCAATATGCTACAACTGATTTACCCATGAGGTACCTTTTCTTTTTTTCTTTTTTTTTTTTCTTTTGGCAAGGCAATCGGAATTGTGACTTGTATAAGGTCACAGAGCTAGGATTGATTATGTGTCTGAGCTGCAATTTGAACTCAGGTCCTCTGATTCCTGGGCCAGTGCTCTATCCACTGTGCCACCTAGCTACCCCTAAAGGTATCTTTTTGTTGTCTTTGGATCATTTGGAATTCTAATTATGCCAAGAAATGTGTGGTTAAGTGGAACATCATAAAAGATCATAGACTCGCATATTACAAAGGAGAAGATATATCAGAGCTTATCTCAACCCATATATGAGTTGGAATTCCCTTTACAATATTGCAAACAAGGTATCACACCTCCTGCACTTGAGAACTTCAAATGTGAGAGAATTCACTTCTCCAGGAAGCAGCCTGTTCCACTTTCAGACAGTTTTAATTGTTCTATCTTGCTGGAATCTGCCTCTTTGCAATTTTCAGCCATATCTCTGCCCTCTGGGGCTAAACAAAATTCCCTCTTCCACGTGAGAGTGTTTCAAATTCTTTAGGACAGCAGTCTTGCCCCACCTCTGAAACGAGTTTTCTCTTGCCTTAAACAGATAACTGAGAAGGAACTGAAATTCTTTTTTTTTTCCCTCTGTGGGTTCTTTGATGAGAAACCCAAGTTTCTCTCTTCCTGGAAGGAAGTAGGACATTCTTATTTTTGTCTATTTTTTAAATAAAGTTGATATACAAAAATACATAAAATAAATAATTTGACAGTAACTATTTGCAATGGAAATGTATCTCCACTTCATTCTCATTTTAAGCAGAGATGCTCTAGTACATTTAAAATACAGTCTACTTTATGAAAAGTTAAGTTACATGAAACTTTGAGCCTCTCTATTCCATCTTCAATACAGCTACCAAAGGGATATGCCTAAAGCATACTTCTTATGCCACTTACCTGATCAAAAATTCTAGTAATCTCCTATTGTCTCTAGGATAAAATACAAACTCCTCTGTTTGGTACTTAAAGTTCTTGGCGATCTGGCTTCATTCCACCTTTCCAGGCTATTAAGTGCATGTGATTGGCTTATGTGCTGTTTCAACACACAATATTCTGTCTCCCATCTCCATGCTGCTGTACGTGCTATTGCTATGCTTGGAATACATGGCCTCTTCATTTTCATTCTTAGAATCCCTTCAGAGTTTGGCTAAAGCACCACTGCTCTATGAGATCTCTCCTAAACCCTCAAATTATTAGTTCCCCTCCCCCCAACTACTTGGCACTTACTACTCTCTGCATATTTTGTATTTACATATATGTAATACAAATATACTTTATCATTACATTATATTTATAAATAGATAAAATGTGTATTTATGTAATGTACATAGATATACAAGCATATATATGTATTTCCTTCATTCCCAAAGAGAACCAAAATGACATCACTATGTTGAAGTCAAATTATAGTGCATCCAACTGCAGCTTATCAGACCAACTACACAGCTCAGAAGGCTCTACCACAGATCAGCCACAAATAGTCTGTGTGAACATTTGAGGGGTAGATGTCTCTAAATTTACCCATCTCACGTTTCTTTTGAGCTACTGCAGTTCTGCTTTGTTCATAGAGTATAGCACCTTCTTTGATGCGGGCACACCATGCTGGATGCTTCTCTGCCAGGGTCTCCCATGTCATGCAATCAATTCCAAAGTTCTTCAGAGAGACCTGGAGAGTATCCTTTTTTTGCTCCTTCAGACCACCACATGACTGCCTTTCTTATATGAGTTCCTATAAAATAGTCTCTAGCATAGGTAAGCATACTTTTGGCATTTGAGTAATGAGACTAGCCCATTAGAGTTGCACTCTCTGCAATAGAGTCTGAATGCTTGGCAGTTCAGTTTGAGAGAAGACTTCAGTATCTGGTACCTTATCCTGCCAGGTGATCTTCATAATCTTCCTAATTCAGTTCAAATGGAAGTGATTCAATTTCCTGACATGGCACTGGCAGACTGTCCAGGTTTCAAAGGCACAAAGGCTCTGTACATCTTCAGTTCAGTAGTCAGTCTAATACTTCTCTTTTCTCTCCTACACTTTTCTAAGAAGCCTCCCAAGTACTGAGCAAGCTCTGGCAATACATGTGTCAATCTCATTATCAATGTACACATTTCTAGAAAGCATGCTGCCAAGATAAGTGAACTTATCTACATTAATCAAAACTTCTATTGTAACCAATGGTTCCATGTATGAATGATGTGGTGTTGACTGGTGGAGAAACTGTGTTTTCTTGGTATTAACTGTTAGGCAAAAATTAGCATATGCAGCACAAAACTAATTCATACTTTGTTGTCAGTTACAGAGACTGCACTGAGTAAACAACCATTTGCAAACAACAACAACAAAAGGTCATGTGTTAATTTTACCTTTATTTCAATCTTGGCTTGTAGCCTCTGCAAGTGAAATAATTTATCACCAGTATGTTAGTTGACATTGAAGCCGTGTTCATCCTCACTGAAGGCATCTGACAACACTGCTGAAAACAACATGCTAAAAAAGCATGGGAGCGAGCACACAGCCTTGCTTCAATTTATTGGTGAAAAGTAAAGTATGAAAGTATTGTCCATGATTTAGAACCCAGGCAAGGATGTCATCATGAAACTGACATACTACACTGATAAACTTCTCTGAGCAACCAAATTTTGACATAATTTTCCATAAACCCTCATGACTGACAATATCAAAGGATTTGTTTAGATAGACAAACATGTACTGACTCCTGTTCTGTTACTGGCGCTTATATATATACATGTATAGATGCACACATAATTCTTCCCCTAGTATAATGTAAGCTCCTTGAGGGAAAGGATTATTTTATTCTTGTTCTATCCCCAGCACTTAGCAGAGTGCCTTGCCCAAAGTAGGCAGTAAATCTTGTTGACTAATTGGCTGATTTGATGAAAAGAAAGGTTTTGACCAAGAAAGAAATATATGGAGTTGGGGTAGAACTGGGACTAAGAATCCATTACTTGGGTACTACCTATGGGTACTATCCACAGAGAAGTGAGATTGAAGGAACACTTTTTATTACTTTTTATAAATGTATCTATTTTCAATGCTAAAAATTTCTGTCTTCTGTGGCAAGTATTTACTTTGTGATAAGTTCTG
This sequence comes from Pseudocheirus occidentalis, assembly GCA_028646575.1. Classification (NCBI taxonomy): domain Eukaryota; kingdom Metazoa; phylum Chordata; class Mammalia; order Diprotodontia; family Pseudocheiridae; genus Pseudocheirus; species Pseudocheirus occidentalis. The sequence continues at coordinate 107,068,301 of CM053598.1, read as the reverse complement.
GCAGTGTGGTGCATGGAAATTAGTCAGAAGTCCTGGTTTCAATTTCTATTGCTCCTTGTACAATTTGGTAAAACTCACTTCTCACCTTGGTCTCAGTGTCTTCATCTGTAAATAGTAACCCATGGAGAAGAGACTTTCTCAAGGTCTCATAGAAAGCAAATGCTTTAAATCCTAAATTATGTCACACTGAAGGAACAAAACCTCTGTTGGACAGTAAAAACAATGAAATCATCAAATGAAAGAAACTTTCAAATTTTGCCGAATTCTAGGTGGAAAGGAAAGGGTTTTCTGGAGTAGTCTTTGAAGAACTTCATAATCCTCTTATGTTTTAAGCTTTTTACAAAATTTTCAACTTAACCCTAATTTCTAAGGAAGACAGACTCATGAGGCAAACTCATCACCAGCAAATTGATCATAAATTAATGAATTCTTTGGCTATGGTGCCTGATTAGACAAAGAAAGGCCCAACATGACCCAAAACAATGCAAATTCAATCACAGTAATAATGACAGAGCAGTGGAAAAGGGATGCAAAGTGTGAATTAAATGTCCATACCCTCTGAAAAAGAGACTCCATTACTGGGATTAAGCCACAAGGAAGTCATTGATAAGAAGAAAGTTTTCATATACTCCCCAAAATTTTTAGCAGTACTTTTTTGACAGTCAAGCACTGGAAACGAAGTAGATGCCCGTCACTTGAAAAATGGCTAAATCCATTTTGGTCCATAAATTTAATGGACTGTTACTGAGCTAAAACACTGTGTGTGTGTGTGTGTGTCTGTGTGTGTGTGTGTGTGTGTGTGATGAATAGAGAAGCAAGGAAACATCTACATGAACTGATGCAGAGTAAAGTAACCAAAGTCAAAAATCAACATACCCAATAACGATAACAGCAACAATGTTAATGGAAAGAATAATAACCTGCCAAAATATCAAAAGCAAATGTAACAAAAATATAAAGATCAAAGAAAACTCAAATGAAGATATAATGAAAAGAATATCCCCAAACAACCCCTTCATGGAGGTGCTACACATTTTATGTGTTTTCAGAATTTCTCAATGTATTGATCAGCCGTGTAGACTTTTTTTTCTTCTCTTTAAAAAATGCTATTATATGGAATGATTCTCTAAGAAGGGGAAGGATACATGTAATAACTACAGTACTATTAGAAATAGAAATTATCACTACAAACTTATTTTTTAAAACACCAAGTGTGCTAAGTATCACATGAGTTTTTAGACCTTCTAAAATATTAATTTCATGTGATTCTCTGCATGTGATATCTTTGCATGGTAACTCGTCTCTATTTTAAATATTCTTCCACTAAAAATTAAAATGAAACACATCTCTTTCTACAAAGGCTATGTAATATCTATAAACTGCCATCAATCTGATTCTAAGATTTAAAAAGATGATTTGTAAAAGATCAGATAAAGCTACTTTTTGCTCACTGTCAAACTGAACATATTGGGATTCACTTGGTTAATGTATTTCTAAGTAAAATTAGAATTATCAGGGGTGGCTAGGTGGCGCAGTGAGTAGAGCACCGGCCCTGGAGTCAGGAGTACCTGAATTCAAATCCGGCCTCAGACACTTAACATAAAAACTAGCCGTGTGACCTTGGGCAAGTCACTTAACCCCAACTGCCCTCAAAAAAAAATTAGAATTATCATTTCAAATAAAAATAGTAACATAGCTCATCCTCTTATTAGCTATTACATAATATATAAAAATGGCACTGGCTTCCTTAATGCACTTTCCTTATTCTTGAGTCAATTTGAAACATTTTATATATTGTGAAATGACCTTACTTCACCTTTTCCATTTAAAATTTTGGAATATAATTGATCTTTCTGTTATTTAAATTTATCTCTTCAAGAACATATTTGCTATATGACCTTCAGTTGGTTTATTGATCTTAGATCCAGTGCGAGGAAGAGACCTCAGAAACTATCTTGTCCATCCCTCTCATTTTACAGATTTAAAAAAAAAAAACCAGAATCCTAGGAAGTGTAAGCACTTCACTTGAGGTCTAGGTTGACTCATGTAATATGCATCAGAAGCAGGATTTGAACACATGTCCTCTGACTGAAGAACCATTTTTACTATACTGCTTTGGTCATTTCATCACCCACAAATTCATTCATATTCATTAAGTACCATTAATGTGAGAGTTTTAGGCTATGCAAAGACAAAAACAAAATAGTCCCTGCTTTCAAGAAGCTTATGCTCTCTAATAAGAGAATACCACATTCCTCCATCCCTGTGATATAAAATTCAGTAAGATAAAGTTGGTAAAGAATTTTGAGCTTCTCGTCACTTAACACTAGTCACATTTTTTCTATTCTTAATATTGCTATAGTTCAAAATGAAGTAAAGTTCAAAACAGATTTTATAGAAATTTTATGGAAAGCAGGATATTCAGATTCTAATAATATAATTCCCTTTTAAATACGGAGAGGATGATACCCAAGTTTGTATAAGATGTGTTCTCTCCCCCTCACAACTCTGATGAACCAAAAATGAGCTCTAAAGTGCATTTTATACTAAATAGTAAAATTCACTAATACATCCTTCTTTCTGGACTTTTTTTCCTTCTGAAGATCTTTTTTCTAACAATATTTCTGCCAAAAAAGAAAACCCCCTTGAACCATGTCTTTCTCTTCTAGTACAGATAATGAGACAACTACTTAAACTGCATTTAAAAAGTGCTGAGTAGTTGAACTCAATACCTAATGATGTTACTCAGCTTGTCGGAGTCTGATTGACACTAAAAGTAATAAATTAGAACAGAAAATGATTTTACAAGATCCCTTGGTTGACAGGCAGGCTAAGTGTAATATCCTCTATTACAGTTGTCACTGGATTCTATAGAGTTCAGATTTTCAACAGCCTGTGAGGTGTTATGATTCCATCCTCTGCCTTAGTCTCTATCAAGCATATATAATTAATTGGGCTATTTAGTGATACAAATTCAGATAGGGACAATCTGGTACCTTTAAGAATAACAGTGATGATAATAAACTTCTATACTTTGACATATTTTAATCGAAATAAAACTTTAAAATTCCCATCACTGATTGTATATTTCCTCCATTATTTATTTACTCTATCTATAGGAGTCAAAAATGATGATTTAAAAAGCCCTGGCTTCACCTTAAGAATCAGTAGGATTCATGTTTAGATTAATTGCAAACATCACCTATCTGGAAACTTCATGTCCAAGAACAAATCAAACTATGTGTTCACTTCAACAGAAATTCTAAACGAACTCTTTTGATTCTCCATAGAGAAGTCAGAGGAATTAAATGTACCACCAATCATAAATCCAACTCTTTTATCTCACCAACACTCCCCCATACACATACACATACCCCTCCAAAAGCCAAGGTTAATACAGTCTTTTAGTTTTGAAGATTAAAAGAGGTACAAAGTTTGGATGAATGAAGTTTAGAAATATCCCCTCAGTTTAGTTTTAAGCACTCCCTATGAATCATCACAGATTATTTTGAATTCTGATTCATTCAGTGAGCTCTGCTAATGCAATGATTTTCTCCATGGAAGTCCTTAACCACAGTGGCCATTTGCAGCTGATGATTTTTTTTTTATAAATAATTTATAAAGCCTCTATACACTTATACTTTTACACTGAAAGGGAGAGGGAGAACAGAATTGCATCTTAAACTCTATTTACAAATTTACCTTGGCAGGCCCTCTTACTGCCAATAGGAAACGATGTTGCATATTTAATTTGCTCTTTTGTTACAATGGGGCTTAGGTTAGTTAATTTCAATTTTCGATTTCAAAAGCTATCAAATATGGCTCAGATGAGAAATCAATTTTTCTCAGCTGCCTCTGTTTTTGTGATGGGGAGATTTCTTATTGGCTGAAGGTGAGCCATGTGACATGGCAAGAGATTAGTTCACTAGACCCCGTGTTGCTGCCACCTCAATTACTGGCTGCCTCTTGTAATTTAGCCTTATAACACCTAATTTCAAGACAGAACTCATATTTAATTCATGAAAGCTTCCACAAGAGTAATTGTGAAATAAATTGCCATAGAAAATATCCATTTGTGACTCATTTTAATTTTGTGTGCTAGTAGTATGCTATTTGTTCTACTTGTTTAACACTTTAGCAAAAACATTTTTTAAAAATATTGAACTTTATGGACTAATAGGTTAATATTCTTTGCTGTTTTGCCCACGTTAAATATCCACCCTTACTATGTTTTTCTTTTGCAAAACTCCTATCCAGTAGAATATCAAAAGGTTGCTAAATCAGGAACTTATAATCTCCTAATTATTGAATGTGTTGTTATGATCTGCATATAACTTTAAAAGTAGCATCTAAAATCACAAGTGATAGCTTATAAATGGTAGTTACATGACAAGGATCATTTGAAGGGCCAAGAAATAAATACAGTTTAATTTCTATAATATTTTAAACAAAGCCATTCATTATACACATTGACATTTCATTACAACATTGGTATATATTTTTAAATTCTTTAACCAAAATATATATTTCCACTGTATACACACCATTTTGTCCTTTTCCTCTCTGTTGCTATGACAACAAGGTGGGTGAGGCCTTCTCAACTGCCAAACTCAGCTGTCATCCCTTCACCCTAAAAGCCTTATAATTGCTTTTATTTGCATACGACAATTAGGCAGGATGGCTCACAGCGAGAAAACCAACCTTTCTCTCCCCAAGTGCACACAACGCCAGCCTGTAATTTATAAAAGATACGCGCCATGTGGTGGAGCACTAAAATAGAGTGATGAGTCCTTTCATCTGATTGTAAGCCATTAACAAAAGAAAACATCCCCTTTCAGGCTGTAAAAAATGCCTATCTGGTGTGAACCTGCAAAATCACCAAGTTTTCCCCCCTCCCGTATAGACCCTTCACATTCATTATCACATTGAACTCAAAAAGACTCCCATTGAAAGAGTTACATTTTTGTGTTTTATGAGTAATGGGGTGCAAATAAAATCCACACTAGGGTAAAACTACATCTTCTACGGTGGTTGGTGGGATTTTTTTCCCTTTTGCATAACATCACATGTTGAAATGTCATATTAATATGGTCATTATTACCCTTTCTCTTGTAGAAACTCTGACAAAATTTTACAATCGTCATTCACATCTGTGAATGCTCAAGTCAGGAAAACTGTGGATGGTTTAAATCAGTCTCTTTCAATTTCCAAAAGGTCTTCAAAAATCAGCGTAGAATAACAAGAGTCAAAAACAGTTTTGTGGGTCATGTTTTCTTATTGGTAACTTGAAAATGAATGTATTACTTTATTGTTTTAAGTATTGTATAGAAATATTTTTCAACAAAAAAAACCAGTCAATTTAGCTAAGATACTAAACTCTCAATTGTTCCTTTTATTACTCTCAAATTCCTTTATTTTGGAGGTAAAGGGGGGAAGGAGAGGTAAGGAATCATGCCATTAACCAGGGTTTGTTTTTCTACCATGAAGTTCAAATTTAAACTTCATTCATGGGGAAAAAAATCTTAGGCAAAAGTATACTGGTTATTGTCATATTTGAAAATCAGATAATCGTCTAACTCTAAAGTCATAACCTGTTACATTTACGAGGCAGCTTAAAAAAAGAGGCAGGAACATTCTTTTTACTGATTATTTACTGAATACCTACAGTATGTTAGGCCCTGAAATTTTAGATTTTTTTTTCTTAAATAGACACCAGTAAATATTATTCATATTTCAAATAGTCATGTGATTATTTTAAGAGGTGGGGGCTTGGGAGTAAATTAATTAATATGATAGCATTATATAAAACCTTTAGGAAGCCTAGATTATTCTAAGTTTCCATCTTTATAACTTCAAATAATAACGTGTAAGAATAAGAATAACTTTTATAAGAAAATATGAAAAGTTTTATAAGTTGTTATTCAAATCAAAAAAGGAATATAAGTATAATTGTGTCTTATGAAGAGCAGGGCCCTGTATGTTTCCTTTAAGGAAAAATATATTGGATGCACTATTAAAAATACCTTTTGTTTTACCTAGTTTTTAAACTGACATAAGTATGATAAATCTGTTTTGCTCTCATTCATTTGATCTCCATAACCACTTGCAGTTCGTTGCTATATTGTGCTCTACTTTGCCCATAGAGATAGATATTAATGTTGATGTAAATATAAGATGTAGATGCCTAAATGCTCTCAACATTTTAATTCAAATAGAATTGCATAGATATATTGATGTTGAGGTGGCACAATGAATCCTGGACAATCTGGGGTACCCTAATGAACTAAAACATCTAAGATCAAAATTCCACGATAATGATGCTAATGTTAATTAACAATAAGGCCTATTTCTAGTAAACGTTTTCATTTTATGAAAGCAATGTGGACAGGTCAGAACTACAGGAAGCTTAAGTGTGTATGTGTGTGTGTGTGTGTGTGTGTGTGTGTGTGTGTATTCACCTATGACAGTACAGTAAGTGTATCAGAATCTGTTCGATATTATTTGTTGACACTGCACTGTCACCTCCACGAATACCTAAAAAAGAAAAATCTGCTTCAATGGGAAGAAAAATGCCAAAAGCCAGAGGCCTTCTCTATAAGAAGTGATAGCTTCAAAATAGCATCTGACAATACAGTAAAAAGCTTTGGTAAGCTGAAGTGGCAAACAGCATTCTCATCCTGTACCATGAACTTCTTCCTTTAAAATATCCCGGGTTTGCAGAGAGACCATTCCACAGAGTTTGGGGTATGTGTCTCTTTCCAATTCTTCAGATATTACTTTAATTATCCAGAAAATTTCCTACATTAAATCTTCTTGATCACTTTGCTAATGTAGTTCTGGCCTTGAGACCTGGCATTTTCTGATCTATGAATGAAAGGTGCAGAGGAGAGCTCAGTTTGAGAGATTTGGTTTTATTAAAAATTTGGAATTCAATAAATTTTAACTCTATTCATGCTTGAAAACTAACTATTATGTTCTGAAAGCACAAGGTATAAAGATTATATAATAAGTTTCCTTAAGATGAAAGTCTACTAGAACTGAATCTTTTAAAGTAAAAGAAAATAAACAAATCAATTAAATTTTTTGAAAAAAGAAAATTTTAAAAAACGCAAGTCTAATTTCATTATCATTTTTAAATGTATGTGACACTAAGAACTTCTTCATTCCTTCAAAGAAAGTATGAATTTTTGTAATGCCCTTAGTCTGACAGGGCCACTAGAAGAAGATGAAGAGTTATAAAGATGAGGTCAGGTAAAAAGGTCTATTTTTAGAATAGCTCTAATGTGCAAAATATACATATTTACTGGGTAAAAACACAAATTATAGGCAATTAGGCAAGAGAAAAAATTTGTTGGAGGAAGCTTCCTAAGGGCAGCCCTATCTTGCTCTTTGACCACATACATAGATTTTATGCCACTATGGACCATATTAGTCTATTTTTTAAAACACATAAAATTACAGAAGCTAGCAGTGTACTTAGGCTATATATAAGAAATAAAACCCAGTAAGACACTCTTAATGAAACAAAGTTGCAAATATGAAAGATTCACTTTGTATTTATCTAGGAGTGAGAGAAACATATTTGCTTATAATTCACAGAAATTACTTTTTTATTCTTAAAAAGTTTTCAGAATATACACTGATTAATTTCAAAAAACCCATCTGATATGTGGACTCAAGTATCTTTGATTTATATGTTGGAAATATTTATATTTTAACAGATTCACACTTGAAGTGAGATGGTTTTAATTTTCATCACAAGAAAGAAGTATATGGGACAGCTGAATTTTGTTTCTCTTCTTTCTTGACCTTGTCTCATGACTATATCAGTTAGTAATGGTTTCCTCATGAGGACAGCCTCCCTATTAGAATAAACCACCAACACATTTCCTTGCCAGGACTTTCTAAATACACATGTACCCACAGATACATTTATGTGTTTCCACTAGATAGCAATAAGGCCCCTATTTCTAACATTTTGTTCTGTATAACAAGTACACAAAAGATATCATTATGGATTATTAGCTTACACTGCTATAAATTAATTCTGATCCTTGGAAAATATTATGTAGAATTTTCCCCAACAACGTACTTTTAATTTGTGGATGATAGGCTACTCGCTGTGGGATTTAGTGGGGAAAATGCCCTACTTTGCTAGCAATTCTTTTAGAAAGACAGTATAGCTTCAGCATTCTACATTCCAACTATTCTCATTTTATATTCAGAGAGTTGAGTTTTTTTTTCTTTCCATTTGTAATAAAAAAGAATGAGCCAGGTAAGAACTCTAAGTTTTAAATGGAACCTTCTGTGTGCAAATATTAGAGAGACATTAATAATAAATATGGAGATAGGCACACATAGGCTGCTTTTCTGACTTGGTTCCGATCCTCAGACACTAGAACTTGAACCGCTCAGTTTGACACTGACACTTTTTAGGGAACAAAGTATCTCCACCACTACCTCTCCACCCTCGATTCAAATCTCATCTGAGAACTACTGAAATGAAGCTGTCACTCAGGACTGCTCAGGGACCTGTCAGCAAAACATTGAGCCTTTTCATTTTGATGGGTCAGCCTGCAATCCCCTTGAAAGAGAAGTCCATGCCACTGTGGTTTTTCTTTCCACAGGAATTCTGAATTCTAATGAAACTCCAAATCGCTCAATAAAAGCAGGGGCACGGGGAAGTAATCCAACCCAGATCTGAGTGAAATTTGTATTTTATCTTTTTTCCCAGCCCATTATTCTAATAGCTTAGGTGGTTCACAAAGGGTTGGTTTGCAGGGCAGGCGCTAGCGGAATGAGGTGTCCTTTGTCTTGATGCTACACTGAGATTAGGTAGCAGCTCTCTGAAAATGAAAGGGCATGGCTCAAATTTCCTTGGGTAAATATCCATCCACCTATTGTAGTTTGCACCTACAGTGCTACACATACATTTCTAATGTGTGACTGCGCTGATAGAGGGAGAAAAATTCACATTAATATTTTTTGGTAGAGACGAAACAGCCTTTCAATAACACTGTATAAATGCTTTGCGATCAAATGAAGGAAATGGCGTTGTCACCCAAGATTAGCCACTACTTACTTGGCAATCAGAGACTGGTAGTGGAAGGTCGATATCATTTTTGTAGCATCAAATGATGATTATTTCTGTTAAGATACTTTCATTAACCCAGCCACTTTCACAATTTCTAGACTGTTAAGAATTTTGAAGACCTTTCATGCCTCAGACCACCGTTCTTTATTTTCTAAATGAAGATAAGTAATAAATGTTCTTCAAAAGAATCATTAGTTACTCCCCTTAAACTATACTACTTACCTGGCATTTATCATGATGTTCCATAGGTATATGTGTTTGTATGCGTATATATATATATATATATATATATGTGTGTGTGTGTGTGTGTGTGTGTGTGTGTGTGTGTGTGTGCGCAAATATAATTTTAAAATTTAAAAAAATCTGTGAAAGTTTTATTTTCTATACATTTCCATAATGTTATGTTCTCTATAGAAATAGGCAAGCAGAAGTGTTAATATATTTCAAGTTAGATGACTTTGTGATTTTGTAGTAATGTAGTAAGCTAGATCACAGTTAACCTTTGTTTTCTTATTAACCTTCTGGAATAGCTAATAGGTAATATTTTAAGTATATTATTGTGCCCCTCCTACACTATAAGCATGATTGTGTCACTAAAATCTTAACAGAATCAAAATCCACTTTTCCTTCTTTCTGCATAACATAATGTCCTGAATATGTCAGTTTCCTCTACTTTACCTGTCCAAAGAACAGCTGCTGTAACTCCAGGTGCTCGTGTCCAGACATTCATTATATCTATTTTTTCCAAGTTCTCTGCAATGTGAAGTTGAAGAGTGATTTTAAAATGATTACACACACACATATACACACACACACACATACACACACACCTAAAAAAGTTTGAGAAATATCTAAATCACAAGTATAAAAATATCATTATTTCTATAGCAGTATCCCCTGAGCCATACTCTCTCTTTGATTACTTTAAGAATTAAATCCTATAATCTAAAATTTCTTAACCTGAGGTCCAGGAACTTTTAAAAGTATTTTTAAAACTGCATTCTGATATGATTGGTTTCTATTATAATCCTATTAATTTTTTTGCATTTTAAAACTTTGTTTTCAAAAAGCGGTCCTTAAATTTTACCTGACTGCCAAAGGCACACACACACACATACACACACACACACACACACACACACACTATAAACACTCTTACCCTAAACTTTCCTAATTCACTCCTTTAAAATGAATATATAAATACATATAATATATAAAATTAAAACTGTTATTTCTTAAAATGTTATTATATCCATATGTTGCCCTATATGTGGCACATTATTATTAAACTTTTTCAAAACCAAGCAATGGTCTCAATTATAAGCATTTTATTCAGATTAATCTAGTCTATTAAAAAGACCTTTATTCATTCCCTCTTGCCATGTTTTTCCCCCTCTCTATCAAAACCAAGTGTTACTTCCAGGTATAAGCAAATGTGTCTGAAGGTGCAGTTAAATCCTCATGCCTCACTATACCAATGTGTTTCCACTGAAGAAAATTGAAATTTATAAAATAAAAATGTCTCTTATCATTGAACACTTTGAATCCTTTAAATAGTTGGCATCAGATGCTACCTGGAAGTCAATTCTATATTTTCTAAAACTACAGCTGCCACAGTTTGTTGCTTCATAATAATAATAACAATTATTATTATTATTAGGCATACTCTAAATATAAGACATAAATACAATAGGGGAGTTTTATTTATTCTACAAGTTCAATATTAAAAAGTCAGTGTTCTTCAATTGTCTAGACTGGAGAAGACAGAGAGATAGAGACAGGAGCAGGGGGGGTGAGAGAGGGAGGGGGGAAGAGAGGGAGTAAGGAAGAGGGAGGGAGAGAGGGAAAGAAAGAGAGAGCAAGAGAGAGAGAGAGAGAGAGAGAGAAAGAAAATCTATTTTTCTTCATTTCAATGCTAGATATTTGTTTTTTATAAAAATGCCCTTCAGTCCTGGAACAAATAACTTAAGGTGACTAGTAAAGTTAAGGGAGCTGTGGTTTCCTTTATATTTAATTCTCTCGGTTTCTTACTCCTCTTAGATGCTGAGTAAGTGTCCAGAATGTTCTCTTAGTTCTCTGACTCCATAGCAGAGACAGATATATATGGGAAATTATCCTTTGATATGAGTAAGCTAAAGAAAGAGTCAATTTAGTTGAGCTTCTGGATAATTTTGTTTTCTATCCATTCTCCCCCATACAAACAAGGTTTCTCAGCAACTCAAGGTCCTCTACAGCTTCATAAAAGCAGCGTCCATTTAGTTGGAAAATAGTTTCCAAAGTTTTCATATAAAGAGATACGTATGCAATTACAGGTACAAAACTTTAGGAGAATACAAAATTATATGTGCATTCCCCAAATGTACAAAACTGGGTCCATGTGTATGTATAATTTGAGTAATTTGTCAAGTCAACATTTTAGTGGGCTATTGCTTAATATATGCAAATAAACACTATTCTGCAAATAGGCTCATTTGAACTGAGAATGTTTGCATTCTTGTGAATATGTATGTTTCTGGATTCCTAAATTTGACCAAAGGCTTTTAAATGTCTAGTCTCCCTAGGCTTATCATTCCTTTATTTGTCCCTCTTTCTGTGGCTATTTTTATACCAGTAATTCTTATTTGACTGTGCATGACCATTTCAGTCTGCTTTTTAGACCAGTGAAATTTAGATCCATGTAGTTAATGTGTTTCTGAAGATTATTCATACATACTACATATGTTATTCCACAGGAGTAAGATATGCACTCTTCGAAGTACCTCTCAGACATTAGCACATTATAGTAGTCATTTACTTAATGTATTCTAGTTGTCTCAAAGAGCTAATGTTACTTGTAAAAGTGCTTAACATTATCAGGGAGTATGTTACACTCTGAGAAAGTATTGCTGATTCAGTGTTTAGCCAAATTAAAATGACTGAAAATGTCTTCATTGTATCTTTCCAAAAGATGAACATCTTTAGCTAAATATTTTGTAGATCAGTCAAAAACACGGAAAATTTTGAATGAGCCTGATTTTTCAATGCTCCAGCTAAAAGATATGAGAGCAATCCAATTTATGAAAGTCTTCATGTATTTATACAGGAAGGAGAGAACTAATTGTCCCTATGACAAGCGTCGAGTAGACCATTTTCTAATCTGTGTGGCTGTAGAGGGTGTATAGGTACCTCTTGAAGAACTATGGTAAAAGAATCAGACTTCTTGTTCAAAGCCTCAGTTTCTCTCTCTGTAAAGTATAATGAAGACATTTCTCACCTACTCATTTTCATTCCCTGTAAGAAAAAATGAGAAAATATTGGGAAAGTAATTTGAAAACAGAAGCAGAAGATGCCATGGGAATAAACAGCAATTTTATTAATTGCCTTGAAATAGAAAATGTTGAGTTTAACTCAACGCTAGTTTCTTTGGAGTAAACACTAAATATAACATCCAGAGTGATATGGTTAAAATTAACTTGCAGTTGCTTTTCAAGCTGGTGAGATACAATTAAAAATGGGTGATATTGCCAAAATTTTTCATTTGTTGCTCTCTCTCATGAATAATATCTGTACATTCAGGTCTTCATTATATTTCTCAATGGTTCTGGAATTCCACTGCATGTGTTTATTCCTGATTTTTATCAATGGAAAAATCATTAATGTTCTGTGCAATGTTAGGCACCATAATACTCACCAGTCATACCACCTCAACCAAGAATCTCTCTCTCTCTCTCTCTCTCTCTCTCTCTCTCTCTCTCTCTCTCTCTCTCTCTCTCTTTCTCTCACTTTCTCCCTTCCTCTCTCCTTCCCTCTCTTTGATATTACAATGTACAATATAAGGCACAAATGAACACTGCCTCCTCTCCTGCCTGCTCACAGTATGCCAAACAGCACTGAAAGGGTTAATTGGCATTTAAAAAAGGTAATTGTAAAGTGTAACTGTCAGGGTTATCCTCAGAATTGGGAGGTGGGATGTAGGTCTCCCACCCACTGGAGACTCTTACATCTTGAAGAGCAGGCTGAAGACAAAAGCAGTGCGACTGCTGTTTCTTGATTTTCCCTTTCAGCTGCAACAGCTAACCCCCAACGTGCTCTTTTGAGTTTACTGTATCAAGCCAGTAGTTACTGCAGAGTGGTATGTACTGTGCCCTGACTATAAAATTACATTGGATTTGATTGTAGCCTAAATATGTAGTAAATCATTATACGTTTTGAAAATCATGCATAACATACACACAGGATTTGTTTGAAAAAGGACCACAAATTGACTACAGTGCAAAATAGAGAAATATTTTTGAGACATTTCTATGACTTTAGCCTGAAGTTTAAAATAAAAAAAAAATACGTTTGTAAACAGGTAATTGTAAAGTAAAAGTAAATGGCTGTTATATTATGTGCAGATAACTACAAGTAAGAAAGGAAACCCTGGGTTAGTTTCAACAGCATGGCTCACAACATCATAATCTCAGTTTAATTGGAGAAAGGAAGCATTTCATTTGGTTCCTGTGTTTACCACAATGAGTAAAGATAGCTGATGAAGCATAAAGGAAGGTGTCAGTGTAACTGGGATTACATGCTACCATAAGCTTAAACATGTAACTAGACTATAGGTTGTCACAGGGATACACAAGAACCAAGAATTATTTGGAATTGGGCTATACTCAAGATTGGGACCCAGGTCAAAAGAATGGTTGGGATTAGTATGGAGCTTTAAGAATTACAAAGTCTTGCGCATGTTGTATCTTCTTTGATCCTAATAGCAAACTACAAGTTGAGTGCTAAAGGTTTTGTTATACCCATTTTACCAATGAAGAAACTGAGACTCAAAGAGGTGATATAGTATCAATAGTAAGAGTTAAAGAGGTTGGGTGTTGACTCAAAGTCTACCACTATATTTATCGTATCATCCTTGAGTTGTCAATTCTCAAATTCTTGGCTTAAAATGATGTGTTTATAGCAAAAACAAATCTTAACATGATAAACAGGTTTCATTTTTATTGCAAAAGTGAGTATTACACTATATGTGAATATATGTACATTCACAACTATAGGTAGGAGCAAAAAGCTAAAGCTCTATTAAAATGTGCAGTTCTTAATAAGGAAAAGTATAGGACTCAGTCTCCCCACCATTACTCTTGCCTGACCTACTCCAGCCAGTTGTTCTTTCCAATCAACCTGTGTAAAGAAAAAAAAAAGTATGCCAGTTTATGCATTAGCAGGCCATGTGGTGGGGCCGGAGACTCACCACAGCAGAGCAGAGACAATGCTATCATTCAGCACCTCCAATGCTGGGCAGCTCCAACAAGGGAGGAGAAAAACTGCTTCAATTTAAAAGAAGGCATTGGTTTTCTCTACTATAACATCTGCCAAAGCAGTGCCTTTCTGCTATTGCTCAAGTATCTCTCTATCTCTCTCTCACACACACACACACACACACACACACACAATTACACATAAGAAATTAGGAAAACAGTGGGCAATTTAAAAGGATGTCTATACTCAGAATGGTATAGGCAGAAAGGTAAACAGAGCTGAATTAATTTTGGACTATGAAAACCGTTCCTCCTTGGTATTCCTAAGAATGTCGATTAGTATCAATTAGAACCAATTCAATGTCACTTTATCGACTTGGGATAATTTCATTTAATCTATTTCACACCCATAGCCAATATTACAATAATAAACAGTTGTACTTTTGGTACTGAAAAATGTTATTTACATCTTTTCTTCGATGGCAATTCATTTAAAGAGTCTGTATTGTATTCCTTTAACAGGTATCCATTCAAATGGGTTCCAGTGAAATTCTTCTGTCAGTCCTCAAGCTCACATTTACTGAATGTTTTCCCCTTTGCCTTCTGCATCTTTACTTACTTTTGTAGAAGCCTAATGCAGTATAATTGAAACAATTTTATTGTCTGAAGCTATTCATTCTAATGTTTCAATGACAGAAAATACTGGTCAATTTGACAAGTTAATATGACTTCAGTGGTCATTTGAACTCCTTTAAGCCATTGGGTGCTAAAATTGCTTGTCACCTCCCTTCACCTGCAAACTGAATACAACTAGTACATGTGGGGGAAAAAAACTTTTTCACTGAAAAGATGCTCTGTCAGGAGTAATTGCAAGTTTTGATAATTGATAGAACATTGCCCCTTTATATACAACTCTCAAAAGCAACACTTAACCCCTCCCGTTGGCCACCTTTATTAAAACACTAAAAGTTTATATTTAATTTTGATTGCTGAGAACTTGATCACTTATATTTATCTTTAATATATGAAAGTGTCCTTAAAAAACCACTATTAAGCAAATGATAAGATAGACCATTATTCAGAGAATAGGTTTAAGGTCTCCCGCTAAAAGTTAAATAGTAGAGGGGCTCTCTGGTTTTGTGACTTATGATGACAACTAGCAATGCCAGTAGAGCTGGAAGAGTTCTTAACAAAGACCTAGTCTCCTGCTCTCATCTTGCAGATAAGGAAACCAATATGACTCGCTTCTCCTTGGTTACCCAATTATTTAGTGGCAAAAGTGGAACAAGAACTCACATCCCCCCCATACTCTCACTAGTACACCGACTTGTCTCTCTATACTGTATTGAACAAACGTCATTTTTTTTAATGGTGCTTTATTTCAACAGTAATTTTCAATTTTAGACAGAGAGAGAAAAGAGAAAGAGAAAGAGAGAAGGAGAGACAGAGAAGGAAATAGGGAGAGAGACAAACAGAGACAGACAGAGATAGACAGAGAGACAGAGGGGGGATTTTTTTCTCAGATATTTATATGAAGTATTCAATTAAATTAAGCAAATAATTATTAAGTGTCTGCTGTATGCAGAGCACTGTATTGGGTATCAAAGGTGATAGAAAATTAATTGCTGCTATTAAGAAGCTGATTATTTTGAAATAACAGATTTTGAGTAAAACTTAAATTTTAGTTTAAAAACTAAAAAAATATTCATTTTATGTTCCTAAAGGGATAATTTCTCTGTAATTCGAGAGACAGCATCATAGTTTCCATTTTCACTGATTCTGTAGTTTAGCAAGAGAATACTTTGCTCTTTTCTAATTACATCATTGTTAGATTTATAAGCATATTTTGTCCTCTTGACCAAGGACAAAAGCTATCTATAAAATTCTATAATTTTTTATGGAAAAAAAAATCCAAAGAAATAAGGCCCAAAGCAGTTATAACCAGTTTCTCCCAAAGGCTATGTAGCCAGGTCCTTTTTCTTTAGCATACTAAAAGATAGCTTCCTAAGTCCTCTAAATGAACTACCTCTCTTGACCATCTGCAATAATGTTAACATACTTACTGACATGAAAAAATCTCCTTTAGTTGAATACTCTTTTATGTAGGAGTATTGACCAATTATAGCAGGCCCTGTACTTAGTTCCCAATCATACCACTTTAATTGTTTTTAAGGATTTCATATACCATTCTTCTGAAATGAAACTTTCTGACAGTCAACACATATGTTTACTATACATAACAACATCTAATCATTTAAAATGAATATATTCATGCTAGAGAAGTAATATCTTAAGGCTTACTAAAAACATGAATATATTATTCAATATTTTATGTCTTGTACATACTTTTCATATTCTTAAAAACAAAATAAATCTTACCTTAAATTTCTTAATAGGAACAAATGGAAGTTATATATAAAATGCTGTTTTTTTCCCTCCCAACCCCCACCCCCACAATAAAAGAAGCACCTTAGTCTATGATCATGTTTAGGAATGTAATTTTGAAGATTCTTTACAGAAGATTTCCATGAGGCTTTTTCACACCCTCCATATTACATTATTTTGGTCTGAATGGAGATTGATGTTTCTTTTTATTTGATATCTTTGCTTTCCTTAAGCCCTCAGAAAAGATTATTTGGACTTTCACCATAGAGTTATATACATGCCAAAAAAAAAAGTTCTCTAGAACAGAAGGTGGGCTAATTATTTAAAAGAATGGCCTTCATGACTGTGATGATCTGTCTGTTTGTGGATAAAATCCTACAACTGTGAAGGGCCTCACACACTAGAAAAAGGGAAAGGGGAAAAAAAAAGAAAAAAAAATCAAAGTACTCAGTGGAGATACATCAGAGAGACTACACAAGAAGGGTATCGTAGTTTTAGAGCCCCCAGAAATCCTGACCAAAGAAGTAGTTAGTCCCAGGTCTACATCAAAAGAAAACAACATTCTGTGTCATTGCTAGCCTTTGCTGTGATGTTTTGCCCTCAGTCTCAGAATAATCAAAAGTCATGGTTTAAAAAAAAAAAAAGAAAGACTGTCCCTTTAAAATTAGATCATCCCTTTTATTAATATGCAGAATGAGTTGTCAATTGACCAAGCAACAAATGTACGTCCTCATATCCTCGTTTTCACTTCTATCTATGAATATTTTAAAACCCTAATGTGCGCTTGGCCATTTGGGTTTTAAGCAAAGACTTATCACAGTGTAAAACCCCTCATTTTTATCCCTTAGCTGAGGGCTTCTTTTTCCCTTTTCCAGGGTGTCATTAAAAATCTGATGCCAAGAGCTGGGACTTGGCAGGGTTTGCGATATAATTTGCAATCTGCAGTGTTTGCTGGCTAGCCCCCACCTGCCCCCCTCTCCCTTTCTCTCTCTCTCTTTTTTTACCAGCCTGCCTGCTAGAGTCAATAGGGGGCATCCCTCATCTGTCTAAAAGAAAAATAGCAGCATACTAATTAGAATTCTATTTGCCAGAAGCCTCAGAGTTGCTGTGCTTATAGATTTCAAGCTTCTTTTGTTTGAATTAAATTGCCAACTTTTTTTCTTCCTTCTTTGCACTAGCATGAGAGAGCGGGTGCCTTATTTGATTGAAGGGGGGGGAGGCCTCATCTATGGAAATGCTGAGGAAATGTCAGGGTTGTGTTTAAAAATGCCTGGTATGCTTTTCAGTGGCTGACTCCTGTCTTTAGCAGAGTTGTTTTGGGGAGCTGGTGGGAAGGGGGAGAAGTTCGAAAAGGGGAGAGAGGGGTGGAAATTTGTATTAAGCAATGGCACTCTGATCCCCTTTCCTGACACTGAAATTCTGGGGTATAGCTGACATGCTTTTACCCAGAGCAAAGCCAGATGGTTCATGCTTGGATTAAAAAAAAAAAAACAACCTTGGGATGAGATCACAATGCTTGTTCATAACAAAATACACAACATCTCTGTTCTTTTGCTAAACCTTCCCCTTGCTGGGAGGAGTAAAAATGAAGAAACATATCATACATTCAAACAAAATGTCATATTTAACATGAATTAGCAAGCCTATAAAAGAATTCAAATTGTCCTTTATCATAATGTCAAAACTATCCATGGAGAAAATGTTACTATAACTCATTTGGGGTTCAAGAAAAACTGAGTTTTTCACAGAAGCAGCAACTTTTGGGTCCCAGAAAACATAAAAAAATGAGTCAGCACAAGCTAAGGCATTTTTCAGAACTACTTCCCATTACAAAGAAACCACATTCCTATAATCTTTTCAAAAGCATAACAAACCAAACTATAAAGTAAGCATATAAATTCAACTACAAAATCCTACTATGTTTCTGCACCAGGAAAACATAAAGATTTTAATTTGTTTATTATTAAGTCATCCATCCTTCTTTGCAGCTCAAGGTACAGCCAAATCTGTACTCCACTGAGCACATAAGAATCTGCCAATGGATTTTACAGGCCTAATTACCTATGTAATACATGTGTATTATGATAAGAATATATAAAACCAAAAATTCATAAAATATGATAAACTACAATTGACTGGCTCAACATAAAGACTCTTGGTCTCTAATTTTTACTCCCCCCAAATTACCAATAAGTCAAATAAATGTCTTGAGAGGTAAAATAATTTAATATTTTTAGATGAGTGCACTTCTGGAAGTAGATCATTACACTGCTTTATTTTCCCCCATAATAATTTATTTGCTGGCTTCTTCATAGACTGTAATAGCACTGTAGCAATGTTAAAACACAGAGGGATGACCAGATTTCAGGAATGAACCCTAACCTTTGTTGTTAATGCTATCACCTTGCTATCTAGTACATTTGCCTTGAATTCTTAGGGAGTCTTACTAGGAGAGTAAGTAGGAGATCTCATTTTGGTAAATCTCTGTTTTATACGTGAATAGAGCCAAGATTAATATCTTAAAGAGATACTCTGAACTGGCTACTCTGAGTAAACCAAATACCCATAGAGATGATATGAATGTATTCCTGAGTGTTGATGTTTTTTAATTGATGACAATTATGGTCCAGGGCCTTGTCTGAGCAAGGATACCGTTTACGTATATTACTAGAAAACAGAAGTTATTTGGTACTTAAAATGGAAGGGTTTTAGGGATGAATGCGTTCTTGGTACCTTTGCATGTGCCTTTAGTTTTCTCTGAATCCAATGCTGACAAGCAAAGTATTGATGTTTACAGTATCATGTAAACCCTGGAGCCAACTATGCTCACATCTCTTTGAATTACTTTTCCAGTTCTAAGCCTCTAAGAATCCAGTCCTCCTTTATCTGTTCTTGTTATAAAAAGTGGCAGGAGGCAGAGCTGCAGAATGACCCACAAGATGGCACCTGTCACCAGTGGGATTTCTCCTGCATTCTGCAGGCCAAATTTTGTTTGAACTTACTGTGGCCTCTGTCACATCCTCAATTTCCCTTCCACTCTTGGCTCTCCTTCCTAATCCCTTTCGTGCAGGCTGAGGCTGTGTTTACCCAGCTTCTGAAGCCTTTTTTTTTTTCATGAGAAGCCAAAGTAAAACTTTAATTTGAAATCTGGGTTCAGAATTAAGCAGAAGCACAAAGTGTATTGGAAGGGGTTAGATACAACAGCTGCATCCTTTGCCTGAGATACTGTTAAGGAAACTGGTGCTTTAAGATTCACCACCACCACCACCACCACCACCACCACCACCACCACCACCACCACCACCACCACCACCACCACCACCACCACCACCATGGTATTTGCCATCAGCTCTTCCCTATAGATAATACATTTGAAATGTAAGATTACTTTAGCTCTCAAAGGTGATGTAGTTGATTAACACTCTAATAAATCCTTTTGTTATTACTTAGGGGCAAGGTACATCACAGATAAATTAAATGTAAGTATCCTTAAAGTAGCCAGCTGTATTTTAACCCTGACCTGAGAAGATCACCTTTTCAGGGAGGTAAACACATCTCTATGCACAGTAAATTCAGTCTCTCCCTTTGTAAAAGAGTAAAGGAATGTGATTTTTAAAAATTAATAAAGAGATCAATGTCATTGATGGGGAGGGGGAGAGGATTGCTTCCCTGAGCCCTAATTCATAAGTCATTTGATAGGCATGATGAGGTAAAAAACAAAGTCCCTCCCTTCACTCATTGTTGACCAGTTGGGGGTGGAGGGGGGGTGCTTTGGGGAAGAGAGGGAGAGTTTAAGTGGTTTGGGAGTAATTAGAATGAATTTTAATTCTTTAGAAAAATGTTTGAACCTTACTTAGTACCATGATTCACTCACTCAAGATTCACAAAAAGACTGCTCTACACCAAGCTAACAAAGGTCATTTAGTTGTATTAGCTTATTACTGGAATCATGAAAACTCTTTAAATGTTAAGATCATTAAACTGATTCTTATTAATAATGCTTTATCAATATGCTCTGAAATGAACTCAATGCAAGTAAGAGAGAGCTTTTTGTGTCTCATATTAATTAATTGTTATTGTTCAGAGTAATTAAAAGCTAGGTTACAAGGAAGGTGGTGGCATTTAGGAGGCAGACTACAGGAACATGTTGCTTTAAAGAAGGCACAAGCAGATTTACAGCCTTGGAAGTTAATCCAGTTTGCCATGCTGGTTTTTGTGAATGCTGAAACTTCTGAAATCTTAGCAGTTATTATATCACTCTATCAACTTTACTTAGAATATAGCCCTAAATTCCTGTTTTTGTTCAGGTAATATCCCTTCATCTCATCTTTCTCCACTATTTTCTACCTTCTCATACCCCAAAATATGTCATAGGCACATGAGAATTTCCCATTGTGTAATGATCAGAAACAAGATGCTACCACTATTCCCCTTCTGCACCACAGGAGGCAGATCTGCAAAAGGTCTATCAATAGAGTATATTCAACTGAGTTCCCTAAGCAGTTCAAAAATGGCTCAAAAATGGTTTTGAAGCATTGTAATTAAACTCATCTACAGCTGGTGTAATGAAACAAATAAGAGAAATTCATTGCCTATCAAGGACAGCTATCATTTGTGACTTTTTTTTATCATTGTTGTTTCACCAGATTTTCTATGTGAGCTCCATTACTTCTGTTTCTTTTAACTACCATCCTACTCACTTGGGAGTCATTTTTAAGGTCAGCCAGTATACATTAATCCTGCCTGGAGTAAAAATTTACTCCTCACGATGGAAATGACAGGCCTGTACAACAACACATGAAAAAAGTCATTCATTATTTATAAAAAAGCAAAAATAATGGGCTGTCTTTTCTTATATTACACAAGTACAAAAACTCTAAACTACATATTATTATGAAAGCTTTATTCCCTACAACACTGCCTTGATTTTATAATTATTTTAGGCTCTCCATACAGGAACAATAAAAAAATCTTACTTTTCACAACACTAAGAAGAAATAACTTTGAAATAACGACTTCCAGTTTGCTTTCTTTGATGCAGTTTATGAGAAGGGGTTGGGGGGTGGCTAGTCTAAGATAGTTTCCTTTATTTTGGGACTAAATCATATTGATATGAAATAGGCTGAGAGAGATCTTAATTTATACCCATCTACATGTTCTAAATTGAACTTGAAAATAATATAACCGAGATGCTTTTCTTCCAAACTGAGATTAAAAATAAGATCATGAAATCAAAACAACAGGACAAGAGCTTATCTTCCTCTCCCCACCCCCCAACAAATCTATCAGGAGTTTTTGGTGGGCTTACTAAACTGTCATGGAGGGACAAGGTAGAGATCAAATATACTGTTGAGTAAGGAAACAGAGCACAAACTTTGTCCAGAGCTTGGGGACAATGATGCTCAAAGATTAACCCACCCTCTCAATTAACACCTCACATGAAAATCCCAGCAAGGTCATGGGATCTGTGCCTCAGTGCGGTCAATCAGCATCGCCTGCCTCCATACAAACCAAGATCGAATGCAGAATTAACACCGGTCCCCAAGCCCTCGCTCACAGACTCACGTCAGATTAAGCCCTTGCATGGAGGAGATATGAAAAGCATTTCTAATTAGGGTCTGAGGTTACTGGTTAAAATGCAGTCGAGCAGTCTACCAACCATTCTTTTCCTTTTTTATAATTTTAATTAAACTCAGATACTATTTAATTCCTACCTGCATATATTTAGTACTACTTGAATGCAAACCTGATAAAGAATACTCCTGATCCCCACTTAACTGCCACAAGGACTTATTAAAGAGAGGGTGACTGTCTCCAAGATCTTCCATGGGTCCCTTTGCAATAATTACTTTTCTATCAAATGAAAAGCATAATATTTTTCTGTAAATAGATTTTTTTTTTCCCCTGCGAAACTTTGACTCCCCTACTCTCATGACAAAATTGCAATTATAACTTCACTGTAGGGGTTACTTATTATCAGACTAGCCATTAAAAAGCTTCCTTTGCATACCCAGTCTCTGTTTTCTCATGGCTTACGGAAACTTGAGATGTACACTGGAGAATTTTTCCTACAAATACATAACTAATTAGGTATGGATGTGTTGCTTCTGTATTTAAAAATGCTGTTTACTGGATCCTATCTGAATTATTAGAAATTCCACTGTGCAGCTGAGTACTCCTGCCATTGTGTGATTAGTAGTCTAGATCCTTGGTACCCATTTTTAATATCTGCAATGACCCTAGAAGCCTTAAGACAACATCTTCAGCATACTAAAATCTTGTTATTCCAAATTACAGTTCTGAATAATTCAGGAATTGTAGTGTCATTGTAAAGCATTTGGAAAACTTTAGGATTCAGCATCTTCAGTGACTTTTTTCTCATTATCATGGTAAAGGTTTAAAATAAGTATTACTATTAATAATATTTTGTAGGGATATTTTTATGAGAAATAAACCATTAAATGATCCAAATAAACTTCAGTGGTAAATAGTAGGATCTGAAATTAAAGTACTTGCAGGGAAGACAAAACTATCTATTGGAATTAAAGAGCCATGATAACTAAACTTGATTTTTTTCACTCTCTAAAATCCAATCTTCCAGTAGTGATAGTGAATGTAGCAAAGAAAGCATAAATTTTTGTAAAATTGGCAACTCATTCTGATGTTGAAAAGAAATTTTGAGTTAATTCATTTGGAGAAAAGAAGATTCTTCAAAACTGTAGCTTACTTAACTATCTAAAAGTTTGAGAAATGTGGATAACAAGAAGGGATGTCTAAAATAATCTAGGTCAACTCCTTCCAAAGATTAAGTAATTTAGCCAAGGACATGTAACTGCTAAATGATGGAGCTGGAACTAGAACCTAGGTTTACAGACTTTAGATTTAGTACTCTCTTTATACTAGCCATGGAAAGTCAAAATATATGCATCTTCAAACTCTCAAAGGTACTATTGGGTTAGTAGATAATTGTTGAGAGGTACTCATAAAGACTTGTACAATTTTCTTAGACTGCCTTAAATGTAAAATGAAATTCTTCATATTCATAAAAATATTATTTTAAATTGCATAGTACTCAGTAGTATACAACTATCAAAATTTCATATAGTTAATTTTACATTTGTAGCACCTTCAGCTTTCTGTGTCTCACCTGTTTTGATATCTCCCTTTTTCTCCAGGACTGTTCCTATTCATATTGATGTTAGGCTTTTTCCATTTACATTTCCACAGCATTTCTGAACTGGATCATAAATTCCTATTTTGAATGCTATTTTGTTTACATGGTATCAAAGATTCAAAAATTAGAACCAGCAATTATTTTCTGGCACTATCATAGATTTCTGAATGAGTTGAAAATGCCCATATATATACATGGAGACATATTTTATTTTTAAAGTGTGTTTTTTTTTATTTAAATTTAAGTTCAATGTAAAAGACATTATGGCTAGGAAAGGAAGTAAGCCTGTCATGAAGCCAGAAAGCAATGAACAGCTTTGGTATTCTCAAGCTATTAAAAGAATTGGAGGAAGGCCTGAAGTGCATTGGGTGGTTCCCCTGTGGAAAATGTAAGAACATCTGTGTATACATACATATATATGTATGTATGTATATATGTATGTATGTATGTAAACATACATACATAAAGAAAGACAGAGACACAGAGAGAAAGAATGAGAAGTATGTATAGAGGGGTCATCAATGAAACCACTGATCCACTTAAATATATTTGTGCATAGATATGTATATATACATATCTATGCATAAATTTATGTGTCTTTATATACAAATGCATATACAAATGTGGGCATCAATAATGAGAATTTAAGTATTGTTTCAAAACAGTTTATTCCAGAGACATGAGCATACACTTTTTCCAAAATAATCATCAACTCTATCAGTATATTTATATTAGTAACTGACAAGGTTTTTGATTCCAACAAAGAGAAATGTTTATGTCAAGTATGGTGCTGAACTTTATATGACTTGTTACCCCTAAACTTGCATACTACAGTTTATCTTTATGTGACCCAAATGTGTGAGAAAAAATCAGATGGTGATAAACCAGACTAACAAAGCAAATGTGGAATGGTCTCAAATATCAACTTGTAGATTTTGTACATAACTGTATTGCGTCGCTTTATTGTAGAATAACCCCAGCTGATAGCACAACATGCTATTTTGATTGGAATGCTGTCTTCCCAGGAAGAACCTCTGCACTGGAATCCTCAGGGAAATATGTCACTACAGCCCATGAAATATTGCTTTTATCATCTTTGCTAGAAAATTCAATAAAAATAACATTCTGCTAACGTTTCTTAAGCATCCAATACATGCAAGACACCATACCAGATAATGGACATAAAAAGATGAATTAAGACATAATCCCTTCTCTCAAGGAGCTTACATTCAAGGTAATGGTTGGATTTTTATCTTTTCCATAGTGAAGAATTTCCAAGCTTCCACTGTATGTTTTTACTTTTTCTTTCAGATACATAATGGTACATACCTTCCTCTGAAAAATTCATTAGAACTTGGACACATTTACTGATGATTAACACCAATCCACATACAATGCACTCATCCTAAGGTAAATTTGATTCAATGTATCTCATTTCTAACAGTAAAAATAAAATAACATTTTAATATTAACTGTTACACTCTTTGATAGATGGACTATTATTGCTGCCTTTATTATATAGTATTTATTACTTTTTTGGATACGGGTGAATAAAGCAGTACATCTGTATGTGGAAAAAAAAGAAATTTATGTTAGTTATTGATTCCTTCTTTTGGAAACTCCAAGTTCTGAAAGAGACTCATTCAAACTGTTGTGTTCTAGGAAGTCAATGATTGTCACGAAATACATTACCTGGAAGGGAACTGCACTAATTAACTGCTTGAAGTAAACTAAAATTAATTTTAAAATTTTACCAAAGCAAGTTTTATGACTACCTGATCATTATCAATTAGCCAAAAGTTTTATCCTCATTGTAAAGTCTTCTAGAAATCATATTTTATTTCTCTGAAGAATGTCTCAACTTCAATAATATAAGTGTAACCAGTTTGTGAATGTTTCATTGCTATATTAATGTCCTTCATGGTATACAAAGAATGAACTTAAAGAAAACGGAACTTCCAAGACATAACTTGGTAGGCTCTGAAACTTCTCAATCATTTAAAAGCTGAATGAACTGATAGAGCATCAATAAGTTAAATTTACTGAAAATGTCCATTATCAATTAAACCTCTTCTATTAAAACTTTTAACCTGAACTGCTAGTAGCTTAATTTACTTGTATGACTCTCATGTCCTTTTTCTTCTCTTATAGATTTTCTACAGTTTTAAAATGGATAGTAAGTAAGCAAGAGGTATAATAGGGCAAGTGGAGGGGGAGGGGGGAAGAACCAGATAATAATTCAACAACTGGATGCAAAAATCACGTTAAATGGTCAAATATCCACATGAACATGATGGAATTAGTGGAGCATCTAAGGATTTCTTTTTAGGTATCTTTTTTTCAAGAGCTATTTATGAGGTCATAGGCTTAAAATTCTTATGAAATTGGTTAGCTTGCAATTTAGACATCATAAAAATGATATAAATAGAAGAAAATTCTACTAATACAACATATTAATTTTCCTTCATTCAAGGCTGAAAAAAGTTTTATATATGCCTTTTTACTTGGAAAAATAGTTGAATTTAACTAAAAAATATATTTGTCCTCTCAGTATCTAGCACATATTAAACACTTAAAGAAAATAAAATGAACCAGTACATTCCCTCAAGAAGCTGACTTTCTGCTAAAGGATTATAACATTATAACACACACATACACACACACACATACACACACACACACACACCTAAATGAGCTAATTTGAGGAGACAAAGTGCTAATAACTTGGGGGATCAAGGAAGACTTTCTGTAGAAATTCAGAGCCTTGAATGAAGATAAAGATTTTGAGAGCCAAGAAACAAGAAGGAAGCACATTACAGACATGTAGGACATGAAGAAGAGTGATGTCAATTGCAGAAAACAGTCAATAGCAACAACTGGAATTAAATATGGATGTAACCCCTGTCCCAAAGCCCATTTGTATGAGACTCTCTCCTTATTGGTAGAGATGAATTATACCAGGGGTGGGGCAGAGCCGGTAAGAAACAAAAGAACTCTAGCCTCCCAGTGCACCTTTGGGGATATATCATTCAAGTGTCCCTAGCTTCCACCTTCAAGAGAACAGATGGTAAAGGCTGATGGCACTTTAGATTGCTAAAGGAAAAGACTCTGGGAAGACATGGGAGGAATGGGCAGTTTCTATCATGACTTTATTTTCAGGTTGCTTCTCTAGAGACTTTGGGAAGTACTCCTTTGGGTGAAATCAAGGACACTGTCTCTTAGGTGAGCCAAGTTATCTCACTCCCAATAGGAAAGCTCCTACAATCTGAATTGTCTGGGATATGTTTTCCTATACAAACCTTCTCTTATTTCTGTTTTGCTATCATTTGGATAAATGGGTTTCTTTGTTATTTGCTATGTATGTTCATTATAGAACTGATTAGGTGGAAAAGTGTCAAGCCTTGAATATAGAGCTTGGGGTTCCTCCCCTCCCCCAAAACAACAAAGCAATAAAAAGTTAGATAGAACCTCATCATATCATCTAGATTAAAAATACTTAATGGAGCAGATAGATGTACTTCTGGTCTGGTTCTCTCTCTTTCTCTCTCTTTCTCTCTCTCTCTCTCAGGACATCAAAGTGATCTCCAGCCCAAAATTCCTGCTTCCTTTCGTGGCAGAAATGAAAGTCTCCTTTGGAAAAGAAGGGGGAGAGGGGGAAGAAGCTAGAAATGATTCCTTTCAAGCCATACAAAAGGGGAGCCCTCCTTACATATGGAGTCCTTACTACACTTATGGAACCCAACTTTCTTATTGCTATAAAAATAATGTATAAGTAGAGGAAGAAGTAGAACTAGTAGAAGTCAAAAGAGTGTAATATGAAATAAGTCTAGAAAGATTAGAGCAAGTTTGTGTAGGATTTTGAATGAGAAGCCATGACAGCTGATTTCTGAGTCACTTAAGCAACAAGATAAAGGACTAGAAGTTTTCTCTAATCCCCATGACCCCATGACATCTCCAAAAGAGAAATTATATACCAAAGATAAAGCAACTTCAACTGCCACTATGGTCTAGGACACCCAGAATCCAGAAGAAGGTTAAAAAAAACACATAAAATAATGCTCACTGACCTTGAGAGCTCATTAAGCACCACCACCACACTATGGACAGTGAGGTTGCACTAGCAAAATCAAAAACTGAACACATGGGCCTTTAACAAAACCCAACTCCTCACCCCAGTCCCCCTTTCCCCCCAATATTGTGGAAACCTGTAATGGTAAGGGAATTTGAAGATCTTTCCTGCCCCTTAATGGGCCTCACTTGAAGCTTGCTTAGGGGAGGCTTGTTTTTCAAGAAGGCACATATATTTTGTTACTTTATAATTAGGCAGTGGGTCATAAAGGCTGTGATGTTCTCTGACCCTGGAGAAGGCTACATATATAGAGACAGACAGACAAACAGCCTCCGGGCAGCCATTGAGCCCCCTGACGTTGAAAACCCAAATGTTGATGCTTTTCCCTCTGATAACTAACACTGTACGTATGTTATGGTCATATACAACTAGAAGCCCTGTCTGTTGATCTGTTGAATTGTGTTATATTGCTGTCTATATTTTTGTTTGCTTGTAATCGTTTGTATTTTCTGAAGTTCAGGGTGCTGACTTTTTCCCCTGAACTAAGCGAATGATATCTATGTTTGATTAAATTCAGATTGTTAACCCCTTTTGAGTTGCTTTCCTTTAAAAAAGGAGATGTAAATCACTAGATATTAGAAAGAAGAAAATTCAAAAATCTTGAACATAAGCAAATATAGTAATACTAAATTCAGAAGAAAACATGGTTTCTATGTCTAGTAAATGAGTACAAGCATCCGTGAATAAATACTGCAAAATAAAGGAAAACGATGCAACAACTGATGAGCCAGAGGCCCCTGTGGAATGTGAGGAAAACAAGGAACCAAAACACATTGTTCCTAAGTAGTTTAAAAGAGAAATTAGAATTAGGAGAATAGAATTCATGGCCTACAGAGAAAAAAAAATGAGCAGAAAAACTGGAATCTGGGATAGCGAGTCTCACAGAAGAAACAAAAGACAGAACAAGAGACTAAGAATTACAATACAAAAAAGTGAAGAATGATCTAGAAAAGAAGAAGCAAGAACATTGAAAGAAAATATGCTCACTCACAATGCAAGCAAGACATACTGATCTAAAAGACAGGATGAATAGAACAAACTAAGGACTACAGATCTCCCAGAAGAATGTGACAAGGTAAAAAAAAAAACCTGAACACCATAACGTAAGAGATAATAGATGAGAACTATCCAAAACTTCTGAACACGGAAAATGAAATACCTACCAATTGATAGAATTCATAGGTCACCTTAAGGAAAAATATTCTAAGGCTACAAACTCCAAGACACACAATGCTTTAAATTTAAGAATTAGCTCAAAAGCAAGTTTTACAAGTGATCAGGAGAAATATTTCCTTTCAAAAGACTATTCTGCACTCATCAGAAAATGTAAGAGGGAATGGAATAATGTGTTCCAAAGAGTAATAGAGCTCAGGATGCAGCCCAGGGTGACCTACCCTGCAGGTCTGAACTTAAACATGAATGAAAGAACGTGGATGTTCAGTAATAAAAAGACATTTGAAACATTTTTAGAAAGCCAAAACTGAAGGCATTATTTGCTTCTCAAACACCCCATACAATGGAAATGCAGGAGGGGTGAATAAATGCAGGAGCTAAGGACAAGAGCAGCAAAAGGGTGAGAACAAAGAGACCAGAGAGAGTCTTCCATCTTAACATATACAAAGAGACCGGGTAAAGGTAGGAGTCTGGTGCTGGACATAGTGAAAATGTGGAGCAACCCTGTCTACAGGTAAATTAAGGTTTTTTGTTGTTGTTGTTGTTTTGTGGGACTACAATGGAACATGCAAAGATACATGAGGGGAGAAGGGAAGCAGTGGGATACAGAAGAATGTGTGATGTGACTGACAAAAAGGAGGGCTAACCACAAGGGTAAGGTAATCCTTTTGATCTTGGTAGAAGAGCCTGCAAGGGAGTAAGTGATGAAAAAGGGGGAAGTACTGAAAAAGGAGAGAAAGGAAGAAGGCCTTGCTTTGGTGATAGGAGGGGTTTCCACTGTTGAATGCTCCTATGAGTAAAGAAAAATGATCTATGAAAGGAAAGGAGGACTTTGCAATGGGTGTGTTATAGGGGATCTGATACTTGAAAAGTCTACTTGTCCTACCTTGGGATGTAAGGAGTTGAAACTCCTGGAGGAAATTTGGGATGACTAGGAGGGAATGTACTTAGGGAAGAGATTCTGAGAAAAATAGGGGGAAAGCAACTGGGTAAAAGAATAGATTAATGATAAGCTGCATATTGTAAGAAGGGGTACCTACCATGAGGTAATGTACTCTCTGAAACCTACAAGTATTGATATTGTTCTGAAAGTGAGGCACAATGGAAAAAGGGAATCCATGGGATGGTGGCAGTAACTGCCTAGAGTGGAGAGCCGCATATACAACTTTTTAAGTTGTAGTTGCTTGAGGAATATGGAGGAAAAAAAGAGACCAGATGGTTTAGAGGGGTCATGAAAACAGAGAATGAGAGGCTAGAGTAGACAGAAAGAAATGATGAAATTATTTTCATTTCATTTGGATAATGAAATAGGAAAGATAAACCCTTTCGGGAGAGAAGCACAAAAATTAAATTTAAAGAAAACTAATAAACAGGACTAGTTGAGGGAGAGGAGAAGAAAAGAGAATTTACTTGACTGGAGGGGATATATATCAGTATATAAACTGATTTTTAAAAAGAAGAGAGAAAAGAGAATTAATATGGAAAACCCTAAAAGGAAAGAGGTAACAAATGACGGGAGTGGATCAGGGGTGAGAGGAAGCAAGTTATTGGAAATAAGGCTACCTTAAAACAGTTTAATGTAAAGTCACTAAAATAATTAATTAGTATAAATTAATTAGTATAAAATAATTAGTATTATTTTTGCAGAAGAAAAATCATAATTTGAAAGAAAACAATGTTAGAGACAGATTAAAGAAAATATAAAGCTAACTCATAAATTTAAATGTGAATGGATAAACAATATAACAAAACAAAAGAAGTAGTAGATTGGATAAGAAAACAAAACCCTACTTTCTGTTGCTTACAAGAAATACATTAATGAAAAAACACATTCCTAAAATAAAACTGAAGGCACAGGGGGAAAAAATTTACTATATATCAAGTGAATCCAAAGGAAAAACAAAACAAAACAAAACAGGAGTTTCAATTAAGGTACCTGACAAAGCAAAGATTCAAAAAATTTTAAAGGGACAAGGAAACTACATTATGCTGAAACAACACACGGACAACAAACCAACATCAGTACTAAATTTATATATTCCAAATGCTTCAACATTCAAATTCATAATGGAAATATTATCTGAGCTACAAGGAAACAAAGACAGACTTCAATATCCCTATATCAGTTTTAGAAGTCTAAGAAAATGTTAACCAAAAGTTAATGCAGAACTGAGCAAATTGCTAGAAAGATTAAAGAGACTTATACCATCTTCTAAAAGAGACTGAAAAGGAATATCTCCATTTCTCAATATCATACAGAACTTTTACAAAAACTGACTATGTGTTAGGGCACAAATATATTTCAAATAAATGTGAAAAGGCATATATATATCCTTTACAGAATATAATGCAACAAAAATAGTAATTGACTCAAGGACCACAAATAAAAGATACAGATCCAAAATGAGACAGTTATGGAATCCTGAGTGGGTAAGAAAAACAAATCAGAGAAACATTTAATAGCTATGTAAAGGAAAATGATAAACAATATATGAAAATTTCTGTGACACAACTAAAGCAGTTCTCAAAAGGGAAATCATATCCTTACAAACATTAATAGAAAAAGAGAGGATTAATTAATTGAATATACATTTTAATTAGAAAGACAGATTATGAAGAATTACAATTTTATCGGAAAAAAATCTTGGAGCTACTGAACATTTTAGCAATGGAGAGATAGTAAACATTATACCTTAGAAAGATGATTTAGGGGCAGTTAGGTATTGCAATGGATAGAGTGCCATGCCAAGAGCCAAGAAGGCCTGAGTTCAAAACCAACCAGAGATATGGAATAGCTGTGTGACCCTAGGCAAGTCACTTAACCTTGTTTGCCTTACTTTCCTCATCTGTAAAATGAGCTGGAGAAGGAAATGGCAAATCATTCCACTATTTTTATTAAGAAAACCACAAATGGGTTCTCGAAGAGGACACTACTGAAACAACTAAACAAAAACAAAGATTATTTTGTAAATGAAAGGAGAATAAATTAGAATGGGGAATAACTGAAAACAATAACAGCAATTAAGAGGTTTTTATAATAGTTTAGGAGAGGGGTGAGTAGGAGCTGAACTCAGGTAACTCTTGAGTGAGTAAAAAAGAAGAGGTCATATGCAAAAGGTATAGTGAAGGTAAATTTGACAAGCCTTTACCACTGAAAGGATATGGAAAGGGGATTACAGGAGGAGGCAGAGTCAACGATAACTACAAGTCTGAGCATGGTGATGATGAGCTGTAATCTCAGCTACTGGCAGAGGCTGAAACTAGTGCACTGCTTGAGTTCAGAAGTTTCTGAGTAGAGCAAAAGTCCACTGGATATCCATAATAACTCTAGCACTAATATTGCAATCCCCCAAAAGTAGGGGACCACTAGGATGCTCAACTGGGAAGCAAAGTGGCCCAGATCTTGGGGGAAGAGAAGAGAAAATTTCAAAGAATACAGAGCAAGACTGGGTAAGAGCTTACAACCTAAAACCTAAAATGAAGTTCAGAAAAAGAGTAACTTAGTTTTCATAGTAATCTGTATTTGGATTGGACCTGTAAGTGGCCAATGCACTGCCAGCCTGAATGAGACAGGGAGACACAGCGTCAAAAATAAAGGACTCCAAGGTTTTAAGTCTGTATAATGTTGGTGCTCCTCTCAAAAGACATATGGAAGTTTAAAAAGGACAACCTGAGGGTAATATTATGAGCTTTGTTTTCAACCTGCTGTACAATGGATCCTGATAAAGGTCCAACAGACAGCTATACAGTACAAATGGTCAGGAGAGAAGGTAAGGTTAGATATAAAGATTTGTGAATCATATGTACAGTAAAGATACTTAAGCCTAGAAGAGTAGATGGCATCACTTAAGGAAAAGGGCTAAAAGAGGTCCAAGGAGAATCTTGGGAAATATCCATGACTATGGGAATAAAGTTGCTCCTGCAAACAAGACTGAAAAAAAGTGGTCAGAAAAGAAGGAAGAGAACAAGGAAAGAAGAGGGTTGCTGAAATTAAGGAAGGAGGGAATATCCAAGACTACAGGGTGCCTAATAGTGCAAATAGCAAGTTAAAATGAATACTGAGAAAATTTGTCACATTTAGTATTAAAGAAGTCCCTGGTATCATTAGTGGGGATGGTATGGGGGACATTAGCAAGGTGGGATTAGAAGGCAGAATGCAAAGAGCTGAGGAATGTAGGTAAGGAAGTAGAGTCAATAAGCTTTTTCTAGAAGCATAGCTATTAAAGAAAGAAGACATCTAGGGAATGGAATGCTCAAATAAAAGGTTTTTTTAAGGACAGAATAGACACTGCCATGTCTTTAGGCAGAGGACAAAGATGCAGTAGATAATGAGACATGGAAGATGGGAAAGAGCAAGCTCTCAGAGGCAAACAGAGAGAATAGGATCAAGGTTACAAACAGAGATGATGCCTTTAGGAGAAAAAAAGGCAAAGAGACTACAAAAAACTAGAAAAATTGGGGGATTATTTAGAGGAGAATTGAAGTAGGGGGAAAGGGAGCTCAAGGCATATGGCCTTGATTTTCCTAGTAAAATAGGACCTGTGACAG
Source organism: Pseudocheirus occidentalis (assembly GCA_028646575.1). NCBI lineage: Eukaryota > Metazoa > Chordata > Mammalia > Diprotodontia > Pseudocheiridae > Pseudocheirus > Pseudocheirus occidentalis. Next base: position 107,034,570 of record CM053598.1, on the reverse strand, counting down.
GAATACGGATCTTGAAAAGTATAATTTATTCAAAAAGAAAAAAGTAAATAAAAAATAGGGGGCAGAGTAACATTAACTATTAAAAAGATATACTTCCCTGAGAAAATCTAGGAACCAGAGAAGGAAAGGAATAGTAAAAATGATTTGCATGAAGATCAAAAGAGAAAGAAATAAAAGAAATGACATCAGCACATACTACAGACCACCTGAACAGAAGCAAGAAATAGGTAAGGAATTTGATAAATAAATCAAAAGCATAGAATAACGTTATGCTATAATAGTAAGTTCTCTGCCAAAAGCAAAGTGGCTAATAAATTCTTGGCTTTCCTTAATGATAATATCTTAAGGCAAAAAAGGGAAACTGCTATTCTGGACATGACTGTTCAAGAATGAATGTGTGGTTGAAGTAAAAATGATGGAAACATAGTGAGTGAAGTAACCATTGCATATTAAATTTTGTGTTGTAAAAAAAGAGATGAAAGAGCATGGCTTAATGTGCGTCCTACAGAACAGAAGATATTTCAAAGATTTCAAAAGATCTTGGGGGAAGAGAAGAGAAAATTTCAAAGAATACAGAGCAAGACTGGGTAAGATCTTACAACCTAAAATACTGCATGCAAAGTCAGTCTGAAAGAAACAGGAAATCCTCAAGAGTAATTTTCAAAAGTTACAAGCAAATACGATAAGCTTTTTCTAGAAAAAGCTTATTGACTCTACTTCCTTACCTTTATTCCAATAGAGAATAAAATGGAAAGTTGTTGAAAGGGGCTGATATTGATACACAGAAAACTCCTTAACCTACCTAAGTTATAAGATTTATATATACATATATATGTGTGTGTGTCTTTATATGTGTATGTCTTTATACATATATATGTATGTGAAGAGAGGAAGAGAGAGAGAGAAAGAGAGAGAGAGAGAATGAATCAACTGGAAAAAAGAGGAATTTAATCCAAAGAGAAGCAGAGACAAATTACAGAATTAATATACCAACATGGCATAGTCTTATAAGAATAACATCAAGACCATTAAACTTAAAATGAACTGAGGCTAATGCTAAACACTAAAGACAACTAAAAGATATTAATTTATAATGAGGAAAAGAGGAAGATTGATGCCAGGACAAGAACATGGAGGTCTGTGGGATTATGACAAGTGATGAAGAGAAGGTAAATCTATTCACCTTCCGATTTGTTTTCATTTTCTCTTTTAAGGACAATATTCTTTGTGACTGAAAATATCATTCACAAATGGCTCATAGGGTGTTGAAATTCTATGATGAATAAAGGAGCAACTATTCTTCACAAATTCATTTGAGCAGGCCCATATTTACTACATCCAAAAATACTAAAGAACTAAAGCCTATGATTTCTGAGTGACCATTAGTGATCCCTGAAACTGCCATAAAGCTGAAAAAGAGAGCTGACTCTTAAGATGACAGTGTCAGGGTCAAAAAATCTAAGCAGACTTGAATGATAAACCAAATGTAAGATGATGAAATTCCATACAGATGGACATAGCATCCTAGATTTTTAAATCAATTTCATAGATTCACATTGGTTGAAGTGTGGCTTAAAAAAATCGTGCAAAAATATCAGAGAGTTTTAGCGTACTAAAAACTCAATATGAATCAACAAATTGTCATAGGAACTAAATGGGTGAATTGTAATCTGCATTCATAGATACACAGCATTCAGTCCAAGGAAAGTGATAATCACATTGCTGTTGTTGTTGTTCACTCATTTCAGTCATGTCTGACTCTTCATGGCCTAATCTGGTGTTTTCTCGGCAGAAATACTGGAATGGTTTGCCATTTCCTTCTCCAACTCATTTTACAGTTGAGGAAACTGAGGTAAGCAGGGTTAAGTGACTAGTCCAGGAACACACAACTATTAAATGTAAGAGGCTAGATTTGAATTCACGAAGATGAGTCTTCCTGGCTCCAGGCCTGAACTCTGTCTACTGTACCACCTATCTGCCCTAATTCCACTATGCTCTGTTTTAATCTGACCACATCTAGAGGTGCTGTTTTGTTTTGGTCATTCCATTAAAGGAAGGACATGGACAGACTGCAGTGTCCAGATTATGGACAAGTGCAACGACTGAAGGAAATTAGAGATATTTGGCCTAGAGAAGATAAGTGTCAAAAGGATCATGTCTTCATGTATTTGAAGAGCTGTCATGTGGAATATATATTAGATGTGTTCTTCTTGATTCCAGAAGGCAGAACTAGGAACAATGGATAGAAGTTGCAAGAGACAGATTTTAACTCACTATTGTCAATTTTGAAATGATTACAGATATTCTCAAAATAATGAGATCATCTTAGGTAGTAGGTTGCCTTTTCCTAAAGATTTCCAAAAGGATCCTAGATGACCATTTGTTGGTGACGCTGTTAAGTGTAATTTGGACTAGATAGCTTATAGATTCCCCTTGGTTCTGTGTATAGAACACTGGGTCTGAAGTCAGGAAGAATATAGTTCAAACCTAGCCTCAGACACTTACTAGCTATGTGAACCTGAGAAAGTTACTTAACCTCTGGTTGCCTCAGTTTCTTCAACTGTAAAAGGGTGATGATAGCACTTCATTCAAGGCTGATAAGTAGATTAAATTTTTTTAATCACTTAGCACTGAGGCTGGTATATTTAGCACCAATATAATATTCACAGTGCCCATGGTCACTATAAATATACCTGCATGGTACGTGATTTAAAATGGAACAGGCTCTCCATATAGGAGACAAAAGCAAAACATTTATTCAGACACCAGAAAAACCAAATCCCAAAACCAGTAATTAGATTTCATCATAGTAGCAAAGAAGTTAATAAGCCACAACAGCACAGAGAGCCACAGCATTCTTTACCCTTCCCACAAAGTAACACAAACCCAATATTTACTCACAGGCCTATCTGTCTCCCTCAGAAGCATGCTCTCTTTCTAATCATCTAGCTGGCTCTGACTCCCAGCTTCCTGCGGGCTTTGCTCCACCCTTCAGTAAACTCCTCCCATCACGGGCTCTGTGTAATTATATTCAGCTTATTGGGGGCAGAGTTTATTTTCAAAGCAGGGAAGCTCTTCAAATTCCTGTTACCATTATAGTAGGAGTTTAATTAATTCTTTCCTTTTTTTCCCTGCTTCTTTCCCTCCTTTCCTTTCTTCCCTTTTTCTTATTTGATCACTTCCTTCTGTTCAGTCCTTGTCTTTGATATTAGCTTATCAATTAGCTTATAAATATATTTAGTAAGGCTACTGGTTTCTCAATCTTATGGAATTTGTTTCTCCAAACTTCTGCTGTGGATGGAGTTGTAAAATGTGGGGCTAGGTACTGTCCTCCTCCTATAATTTACCTCCTTATGGCCCTAATTCCCCAATTTCCAGGCAATTCTTTACTTGACAGGTACCATGATCTTAGGCATGGAATAGTCCCAGCTTTATAGCCTTCATTCCCAAAATGCACATTCTCAAATTACCTCTATTTTGGACTTCATGCTTATATTTCCCTTAAAGTCTCTCTCAAATTCATGACAACGGTTCCATGAAACCTTTCTTTCTTGCTTCAAACCAAAGTCTATTCATGAAAAATTATTTTAGTAGGTAGAATCTCACAGATAATTCTGATCTTGGTGGCAAAACTGACTTCTCTATCAATTGTTTTAAATGGCATTGGCTACCTGCTGAAACAGACACAGGAACTATATGAACTTAAACATAAAACATATTTTTATACAAATAAAGTCAGATATTTATTGTTCATGGGTAGATAAGGACAATATAATTTTTAAAAAGCCAATCTTACCTGACTAATATATTGATTTAATGGCTTTCCAACTGAATTACTAAAAAATTATCTTACTAAGAAAAAAATTACAACAAAATTCATTCGGAAGAACAAAAGATCAAGAACTTCAAAGAAACCAGGAAAGAAGATGTAAAGGAAGTAGATTCAGTAGTAATCAGTCCATAAACTATAAGGTAAAAGAGCATTGTTGAATGGATAATTTTGTTTACTTTAAATTAAAATTTCCTTGTATAAATAAAACTTGTACTGCCAAGAATAGAAGGAATGCAGAAAAGTGAGGAAAAACTTTCACAGACAGTCTCTCAGAATGTGATAAGGTTAGAATATTGCTGTGGTATATGAAATGATGTGGCCTTCTGGATCCTTGGTGCTACCTTTTTGACAGAGTCCAAATTTTACAGAACAAATGCTTTTATTGAGTGAATTTGTCCTGTAAAGTTTGGATTCAGTCAAAGGGCCATACCTGAGGGCCCAGAGGGCCACATGTGGACTCAAGGCTTCAGATTCCCCACACCTGGTCTTGTCCCCATCCCTATTATACAATTGTCACTACTAATAATTTTATTGGCTTCCCCTAGTTAGTGCAATACAAAGTAAAACTACTCTCATGATTTGGGAGTTTATAAACTAACATGGATGACATTAATGTAAGCAGAATTTCCCTGTGCTAGTCTAAACAAGTATACATGCTAACAAACAACGGATACATGCTGGTGAATTTATTTAAAGTTGTACAACTGCCAGTCCAGTGTATTTCAACCTTGAAGCTAAAACATAACATAAAGCAAGACAAAATATTATGGCTTACAATGTACAGAGAGGCAGTCTCTTTCCTTTGACTTTTTCTCCAGGTCACTCACAGCCCCAATAATTCTTCTGAACAGTAGCAGTGAAGAAGTACAAATCAGTAGCCAGTTCAAGTTTTGTGATGTAATAATGCATTTTTTAAGATATCTAACTCGATTTCACATTTTACCAGTTATTGTAGATTTTATCATTAGGAATTAGAAAATAACATAATATTTCTTCTTTTCTGAGGTCCTAAGGAAATTTAAAAGACATAATTTCAAAATTTACTAGTGATTTATAATTGTTTTCATTAAAATATCAAAAATTTTATTTGGAAAAAAGTTTTGAATTCTGATAAAGTAAATAAATAATTAGACAGAATTTAAGCTTTCAGGTTTTTTGTTTGTTTTTACTTTTTGGATTGTAACTGCCAAGTTCCTCACTTATAGGAAATTCCCATAGAGGAAACCTGATATATCACTGAAGATTGGCACTTACTCTTTATCTGAGTCTTAGAAAATTGTCTGGAACTCAGAGGTGATGTGGCTTTCCACGGTGTCAGAGGTACTATCTGAACCCATGTCAATCTGTCTCAAAGACCATGTCGATCTGGCTCAGAGACCAACCCTCTTTTTGGTAAATAAATAATATCCAGGAAAAATAAATATATCTTAATTATTGATTTTCTCTCTCATATAAAAGAAGCAAAATCATTGAAAGATGATGAAAGATCAAAACAAGTTGTACTAGTCTTTTGAAGTGTGACTCAAATGTTCTCTGGTTCTTTCCAACATATCCAAGTCTGTAAGTCCATTCCCAGAATGACCAGATAAACTTGCCTTCTCTTTGTAAAGAAGGAGGAATTAAAGGTATCTAGGTTTTTGTCTAATGACTGTCTTTTCCAAACATTATTTATCTCTATTTGTACTTTAACTTCTATTCCTGAGGAACTGCAAATAATAGAAATAAGCCAGGCCTAAAAGAGCTGAATACCAGAGAGATATGTATTACCTGAATCTATAGCACTTGCTTTCAACCTTTATGTAAATGTAAATGTTTACTAATAATTAACAACCAAGTGGATACTCTACATATTCTTTAAAGAAGTATTCATTTGACTCAAGGACATACTGCATGCTCAACATTTCAGATTAATGAGCATGGACCCACAGCAAAGCTAGGTTAATACATCTGAATCTGATTGCCTACATCTGCTATATAGTGAGTTAATGTCCCAAAGAGCTTAAGTCGTCTAATAAAGTAAATAGGAGAATCATGAAAGATTGTATTTCTCTTAAAGGCGTTATCAAACAAAATCTGCATAAGTAATATACTGAAAACATAATAACAATAATGCTGATAATATAATAATGATAGGCAAAGCCCTATCAAATATGTAATTAATATTTTAATTATATTTTTCTGAAATATATGTATCCCACTGTGCAAAGTAACTGGGTCTAGTAATTTTCCAAGAAGATGACAAGATTACCATTATTAATGTTCCAAGGTACAAGTGTTTATTTTTTAACGTTATTAATGTTACTAATTATGATGAATATGATTATATAGTCATTATGTAGTAGTCGGTTCTGATGATCCCACTTGGGTCCCTGGAATTTAGCATCACATATCTGTTAATAATTTACCTGTGGCAAAACCTAATTCTTTGGACTGCATACATATATCTATATGTATGTTCATGTCAATTAAAATTAAATTATTTTAAAGCCCCAAATAGTTATTTGACCCATTATCTCACTAAGTTAGGTTTTATAGAGTTTTCTAAAATTACCATTGAAAAGGCATAATTTTAAACATTTAAAAACTCAAAACATCTGTTGTTAGATTTTCATTTTTCTGGGAGGACGCCTTTTCTGGGAATGGAAATATTAAATGTCTAAGTTTCATGTCGTGAGAACTACCGTTTAAATTTACAGAAAACTTAAACTAAAATGCTCAGGTTCAGAATAATACTGAAATCTCCATAAGCAGCATTAAATTTGTTTTCTTACTTCCCATTTGTTTAGTATGTGCTCTAGACTAAGAGAAGTATCCAGGCAACACCCTAAGTGCCTATAGCATAACATATATGCACTCCTCCTATTTATAAAGGATGATATTCCAAAAGCTGGTTTAGAAGTCAGCTGTTAAGCAGTTAGAACAAATTTCCCCATAGAAACAAGAATATAAATGATGGTTAAGCCTCTAGACAAGCTCCACAAAAACTATTTAATTCATTAATACTGTGGTATAGTGGCTACAGAGTTGGCTTGACTTCATATCTCACATCTGACACAAACTGGTTATATGACCCTGAACAAGTCATTGAATCTCTCATTTCTTCAGACTACTATACCCTGCTGAACCCCAGGCTCAATGCCACTAAGTAGTAGATGGTAAATGAAGTAGATGGGAGAAAACTTGTCATAACCTCTAAACCTGAGCAGCTTCAATAGCAATGAGAAGGGAGAGTACTAGACAATGAAGTTGAAAAAGAGTTTGGAGGAAGGGGTAGGAGGGGGAGAGAAACAGACAGGCAGAGAGAGAGAGAGAGAGAGAGAGAGAGAGAGAGAGAGAGAGAGAGAGAGAGAGAGAGAGAAGCAGTAGCTACTTTTTTTATGATTTGAGAATTTGTAAGGCAGAGTTGCCTGAAAATGAAGAGTGAGGACCCAATTGCAACCTAGTTAATTCTGATAAATGTAGATCTATGAAGGGAAAAAAGAAATCATCATTCCAGCTTTGTAATATATGTACATGTATGACTGGCACTCTATTAGGATTCGTATCAAAGGGGGTGGGATTCTAGTGCCTCTGGATTTGGGCCTTTCACTTCTCCTGATTGATGGCTTCTACTTGTAAAGCAGTCACCCGCACAGCTGTCTCCTGCTCCTGTCCTCCTTCTACTGCTGTTTATGCACTTCTGGTTTCATTTATAATCTCCCTTGAATAGTAACATCCTACTGTTGAAGGAAAACCCACTATTGAAGTGCTTGCTTCACATTTGCACGCATCGAATGTATCGCTAACTGCTCTATGGCACTGTATTTGCAAACTAAAAAGCAGACTTGTGGATCCCTTATCTATTCACTTTTCTGGTTTCTCAAATTATCTGTGTTTGACTTCTCCTTTATGTTTAAAGTATGACAAATTCCTTTGATATGTTCTCAATGCTGTGGAATGCCAACAGCATCAACTGAACTGTGTAATGCTATTGAAAAAGCAGTGATACAGTAACTTCCACTGGCCAAAACTAAAAATTTCTACTGTCTCATGGCTACTCATGCTACATACCCTGATCATTAAATACTGATGAAGCCTCACAATACCTAGTAAGTTATTATATAAGGAAAACATATGTATTACTATAGACAAAAGTTAGAATTAAATTGATTATGGCTATGCATAACATTTGGAGCTACATGGAAATATCATTTTTTTTTACTTTTCATTTTAATTTTTAAATTAAATCTATGGAGCAGTGAGCTTCTCCAGATGTTTCTGTTTGCATTAATTTCTACACTACAGGACTTCCTCAATAAAATCCATGGCAACTCAAAAGACACTGACCTAGCAATATGTACAGGAAAAAACAATCCAATCCATATTACAACATGCAAGTAGATTGAGAACCACCAAACCAGTGTCTCAGTACATATATTTTTAAGTGAGCACCACAAATAAACAATCAGTTGGTCTCAAAAAAAAATAGGATGCCAGACAGGAGCACGTTTGGAAAATTGTTAATTTGGTCAAAAGCTAATCCATGCCCCCCCAACCCAAACACATAATTTTAACATCAATATTTGATCACTGAGACCTTGAATAATGGCATATCATGATCTTAGAAGAATCAGAGCTGTAGATGGCTCAAACGGCAAAGCAAACATGTGCAGTTGGACTTGGACAGAGTAAAATATGTTGCCAAAGTTGGGTCCTACACAATAAGTGCTGGAAAAATGTCATCTATGACATACATGACTAAAGGAAAAGGTGAGCCAGTAATAGAGTGATAATGAGGGATAAAAGGGAAGGACATCCTGAGTGCTGCATCACATGTATTAAAATACTAATTATTAAAGATGCACAGATATCAAAAGCATTCAGAGTGGATCTTCAATGGATAATTTGTAGAAGGACATTGAGGCATAAATGGAGTTCTCGTGCAAATGAAGTCATGGATCTACATATTTATAAATAAAAAAATTATATGTAACACACTAAAACCCCAAAACTCTGTGATTTTTTGCATTTTATAAAAACATAAATTCATCAAAATGTTCAATCTTCATAAGATATTGGCACTCAGTAAAGCAGTCAGAGAGGCAATGTAATATAGTGGAAAGAGTGCTAGACTTGTCATTTGTATTCAAATACTATTTATAATTTTTTGTACTTTGTGATCATAAACAGGATATTTTATCTCTCTCTATATATATATATATATATTTTTGGAGGAGGGGAAGACAAGGCAGTTGGCGTTAAGTGACTTGCCCAAGGTCACAGAGCTAGTAAGTGTCAAGTGTCTGAGGTGAGATTGGAACTCAGGTCCCCCTGACTCCTGTGTCAGTACTCTATTCACTGTGCCATCTAGCTGTCCCTCATCTCTCTATTCTTAAGCTTTTCAAATCTTTAAGATATAAACAATAATACCTCTAACACCTACTTCACAAGTTTGTTGTGATGACCATGACATAATCGATGTTTAAAAAAGAAAGAAAGAAAAATTTCATGAACCTTAAAGTGTTACAAAAACATAGCAATATTTAGGTAATAATAATTTTTTTTGAGATGACCATACTTCAAGGAGCTATGGTTGTTGTGAGTGTAAGAATTCTATCCATCAACAATTAACACAGAATATAACCTCCACAAATTTAGCAGATGTACTTTGACAGTTTCTCTGGCAAAAAAAAAGGGGGGAGGGAATGAGCTCACTACAACCAACTCGATGATGAGTCTCTAAATTCTCCAACCTACGCTGATCCTTCATCATCCCACAGTCTGTTACCAAGTTCACATTCTGAAGACTTTCTGGGTGGTAGGACCTTCCAAAGCTTGTATGTAGCCTCTTGTAGTCTGAGAAACCTGAGTTACCATTATACCCTGAAGAAGCACTGGAGTAAGATTTTATTGAAGGAGATAAATCAATTCATTTGAAATACACTAGCTCAAGAACAATTACACCAAAAGGTCAACTTTTTCCTTTTTTGTGAAGTAAAAATTACTACTTGCTTCAAAATCTATTAAATTATTTGCATTTTAGATGAACATTCTTTTTTAACTAATTGATTTGTTTATTTACTTTTAGTTTACAAGATTCAGTCCCACAATCCCTTGAGTTTCAAATTTTCTCCCCTCCCTCTTTCCTCCCCCACCCCCTGCCCATTGCAGCATGTAATCAAGTATAGGATCTACAAATATTTTCATGTTGGACATTAGTCTGGTTGTATAGAAAGGTTGTAACCAATGGAGTGAAAAAGGGGAAAGAAGAAACAAAACCAAACACGGAAAAGAATGATAGCATGTAGATTGCTTCAGTCTCCATTTAT
>CM053598.1:106959946-107023930 GCA_028646575.1 Pseudocheirus occidentalis | reverse complement strand
CACCTTTTCCTGAGATCCTGCTTCTACTGAGAACTTCCAAAGACCAGGCTGAGAAACTGTTGTGAGTCTGAGAGGGATCCCTGCTTGAGGGATCCTGTTCTATTTGTGAAGGCTTAGGAATGTGGGTGTCCACTGCATTAACTATGTGTATCACTTTGTGACCATTATAATGACTTTGGCTTTCTGGTTTTGGGACTTGTCCTTCTGGTTTTGGGACTCATTGTTATGGTTTCTGAATAAAGACCTTGGTGCTGCCTTCCATGTGGAGAGTTTGCTACATTTTGTGATCCAAAACTACACCAACATATTCATAACCATCATGGGTGTTGTGAATATCTCATTATTGATACAACTACACATGTGCAACCTATATTGAATTGCTTATCTTCCCAGTAGGGGTGGGTGAAGAGGGAGGAAGGGGAAGAATCTGGAAATCAAAGTTTTGAAAACAAATGTTAAAAAATTGTTTTTTACATGCAACTGGGAAATAAGATATACAGGCACTGGGGATAGAAATCCATCTTGCCCTAATAGAAAGTTAGAGGAGGGATGGGGGCTGATATAAGAGAGAGCAGATTGGGAAAAGGAGTATTTAGTAGGCTCACTACCTTGGGGTGGGGGATAGGGGAAAGATGGGGAGAAAATTTATACCTCAAAATCTTGTGGAAATGGATGTTGAAAACTAAAAATAAATTTAAAAAAATAAACTTATCTCATTTGATCTTCACAACATCTCTGGAAGCTGGCTGCTGTCATTATGCCCATTTTAAAGACAAGGAAACTGGGGTGGCTAGGTGGCGCAGTGAATAGAGCACCAGCCCTGGAGTCAGGAGTACCTGAGTTCAAATCTGGCCTCAGACACTTAACACAAAAAACTAGCCATGTGACCTTGGGCAAGTCACTTAACCCCAACTGCCCTCCAAAAAGCAAAAAAAAAAAATTTAAAAAGACAAGGAAACTGAGGCAATCCAAGTAACTTGGCCAGAGTCACATAGATAGTGTCTGAGGGCAGATGTGAATTGAGGCCTTCCTGACTGCATGTATTCTAACCACTGAACCATCTAGTTGCCTCTCAAATAGAAGGTATTCTACTCAAGTAAGTAAAAACAGTCAAGAGGATCCCTAGCATTTCACTGGTGTCTGCTGAGTGGACCAGGATGAGCAATTCAGTGTCAGGGGACCTTCACTCTATTGCATCAATTCATAATGGCCTTCACGTCTATCCTTGTTGAATACCCTTAATCTATTACATCTAAGTAAATCTCCTTTTGATAACTATTGAATGGCACATGAATGTCTCATTTTTATTCCAACATTGAACCTAAACAACAAAGCTACTAGCCTCAGTCAGGCCTACCCTAGAACCAAGGACAGCATTAGATTGTACTTTCTCAAATAGCTAGTAATAATAGGGAACACCTATATAAGCACTTCACAAATATTATCTTTTTTTTGCTTTTCTTTTGGAGGGCAATTGGGGTTAAGTGATTTGTCCAAAGTCACACAGTTATCAAGTGTTAAGTGTCTGAGGTCAGATTTTAACTCAGGTCCTCCTGACTCCAGAGCTGTGCCACCTAGCCCCCCGCAAATATTATCTCATTTGAGAAAACTGATACTGATAGAAGTTAAGTGACTTGCCCAGGGACACATAGTAAACGTCTGGGATAGGAATCAAACTCAAGACTACCTGACTTTGAGTCCAGGACTCTATCCAATTACATGACTCAAACACCAGGCAAGAAGTGATTGAGATAGGAGTTACAGGTCAGATTTCTGGATTGGTAAATCCCTAGCTACTGAATCCCTTAAGACCTGAATGAAATAGTTCCCATGGAGGAGAATATGCAACTGGAAAACTTTTTCCATGTAGAGAATGAACTTGGCTCTTAATCTGGCCTGGCCATGGTCCTAGACGATGTCCTAGAAGTGAAAAACCTGGAATCTGAACACTTAATAAACACAAAAGGCTAATGTTTTACTGTTTTTCTTAGTCTGGTAAACCAAAATAGCATAGGTAGTGACTCCATAAACAGCAATAGATACCAAGGCAAAAAAAACTAGCAAATACAATCTTCAGGTACAAGGAGAGCTGAAATATTATTTTATGAAACAGCTGAGTAACCCAACCCTGTGGGTAAATATTTTAGGTAAATCATTTTGAGGTAAATACTTCCTCCATAGATGGCAGTAGGTTCTAAGGCAAAAACAAAAACAGGAACTTCCAAAACCTGTCCCTGAGAAGAGCTGGGAGTGAAACCCCACTTTTCTATGTCTTGTGGTGGATATAGGGGGAAAATAGTTTGTGCGACAGGGGCCTTGGTAGCTTTTTCTTCCAAGACACTGGAATAATAGAAGGCTAGGTTGTTTCATTTGCAGTAACAGAGAAGACTAGAAGCACTCCACATATGCCAGTCCTTTCTAGAACACTATATTCTCAGGAAAGGAAGGCTCTTAATCTTACCCCTCATATAGGTTGGGTACGGGGGTACATGCTCTCCTTCTGGATGATGGTTTCTCTCAGTTTTACTCAAATTTTATCTTTTTTTTTTTTTGGCCAGGCAAGTGGTCTAGGCAATAATCCTGTTGTTCAGTGTTCAGAAAGGACAATGGCCACTTGTTATTCATATGAGATCACTCAATCAGTCAAGTATTTACTCAATGCCTGCTATGAATCAGGCACCATGTTAGATGCTGGTGATTCAAAGGCAAAAACATTAGAGAATCACAGAATCTGAGAGTTGGAAAGGACCTCAACAGACAGCTAGACCAACTTATGAATACTGGTGGTTCCGGTCTCTGTTTAAATGAAATGAAACTATCTTTGCTCTCAAAAAACTTGCATCCTATTAGGAGACACAATATATGCATATATAAATGTAGATACAATACTATAATCTCCACTAAAGTCAACAAATATTTATTAAGTATCTACTTTTTGCCAAGAGTTTGGGACAAGCAAAATGTCTTCTATCATCACAAAGTTTAGAGGAGACAACATGGGCAAGTAAAGTATTACATACCAAATAGATATACAGTAACCATAGAAGGACTTCCTGCAGAATATGGCACTGAATCTGAATCCTAAAAGAAACCAGAGATTCAAAGAAATAAAGGTGAGGCAAGAGAACTGACCAAGAATAGATACAGTCAGTGCAGACGCACAGGGACAGGAATCGGGGCAACATGTGTTTTATTAGCAAATAGTCCAGTATGGCTGTGCCATAAATTGTGTTAAAAGGAGTAACACATAAAAAGACTAGAAAGTTAATAAGACAGTGGGTTGTAAAGAGCTTTAAATGCCAAACAAGAATTTATATCTGATTCAAAGTTAGTAGGAAGTCATTGAAATATAGTGCTCCATCATAAGAAATGAGGAGGCCTGCACTATGCAAAGAATGGATGATAGTGGGGAGAGACTCGAGGCAGAGAGATCATTGAGGAGTGTATTGCAGTAGCCTAGGTCACATGTTATGAAGGCCTACAACAGGATGACAGCTGTGTGATTAGAGAGATGGCACGGTGATCAAAATGACAAGATTTGGCAACTGACTGAATATGTGAGATTTGTAAGAATGAGGAGTCAAGGATGATTCCAGGACTACAAACCTACATGGCAAATAGAGGATAATGCCTTTGATACTAATAGAAAAGTTTGGAAGAGTGGGCAAAATAATGGGGGGAAGATCATGACTTTTCTCTTAAACATGTTAAGTTTGAGGTGCCTACAGAATATGCCCTTCAAAATATCCCATGGTCATCATGATATAAAACTGGACGTCAGGAGAAAGATTTGAGAATCATCTGAATAGAGATGATAATTAAATCCATAGGAGCTGATGAAGTTGCCAAATGAGAGAATTTAGAGAGAAAAAACGCAAAGGAGTGTGACACTGATGAAGATCCAGTAAAGGAGATAAGGAATCCCCAGATGGTAAAGAGGAGAACCAAGAAAGAACACTGTCATTCAACACCAGAGAGGAGAGTACTTCCAGAAGAGGGTGGTCTTCAAGGTCAAATCTTATAGAGTGGTTAAGGCTGAGGTTTGAGGAAAGGCCAATAGATTTGGCAATTAAGAGATAATTGTCAACTTTGGAAAGGGTAGTTTTAGTTGAGAGATGAGGTCAGTTTTGGAATCCTCCATGTGGAAAGCATGGTAAGAATGAATTATGAATTAATGAACTGTATGTAGAACTGTACGAGAACCACTCTTCCCCCCCCCCAAAAAAACTGGTACGGGGGAAAAAAACCAAATTACTCCTTTTAGGATTACACTGTTAGGATATATTGTGCATACAATTGTGAAATTCCTATTTAATGAAACCTAAAGTAAAAAAAAAAAATCTTCAAATTCCAGATTAAACAGTACATAACTGGCTTTAACAGAACATTAAAAACAAAGTTGACTGCTTCTGATTACCATCATGAGGTCCTATAACCTTTTCATTTGCTATAATGCAGGATTGCCATTAGAATTTATTTGTATTTGTCCTAGGTAGAACAAATAAGGTTGTGTGTATTTTAAAGTAGGCAAAATGTATTAAGAATCTTAAGCCCTAAACATGGGGGCATTATTTATATTTTTACATATAATTATTTTATTTATTGCTTGTTAATTGCACAATGCCTTGCACATGGAAAAAAAATACTTGTTGAACAATCTGTTGATTATTTAGCTTTCGTCCATCCATATTATAAACTATATACATATACACAGTTCTCTACTTGTAGACTGGCACTCTTGTATGTATTGGGGAAGGGGAAGATACAAAGAAAGTAATTTTTTGCTCCAACCATGAAACTTTGAGATTTTTTTATACATGGTATTGGCTTAATGGATTTGCATATACTTTTCTGCATGTTGGTTGTCTTGAAAATACAGTAAACTACCCATGCAATAATAATAATAACAACAACATGTAGTACAATGCATTTCTGGGTATTTGGTAGCCAGATTCTCCCCATTATAATGAAAAAGAGAATAGACTACTGTAAATAACTTTAATGCATTTTCATGAGTTTATAAACAGATGGAGTTGAGAGAAATTGCATATGTAGAAATGGCTCTGTGCTTAGCCACTGAACCTGTGAATAGCCACTTGCATACAAACCGGATTGGGTACACCCTTTTTCCCTGAAAGGGCAAGGGATGGCATCATAATGGAATACTCAATTGCTCACATATCTAGAACTTTTGAGTGTTGCTTACTTTTGCTGTAGGATAGAGTAAGCCCTCTATTGCTTGCTGGGTAGGTTTTAACAGCTTGGAAAGAGGGGCATACTCTCCCCAACACCAGGACAAGTCAGACCAAAACAGACAAAGTGGACAAAGAGTGATAGGGTTTATCATGGAAATTGCTTTGCGGTTACTTTGCTTACATTTGGGGTTTTTCTTATCTGTGTACATATTATCACCCTACCCCACCCCTGTGCTGTACAACGTAAGCTCCTTGATGGCCAGATTCTTTCTTTTTGATCTTCACACACACACACCCTAACACAATGCCTGGCACAAAGTAGTCACTTAAACATGTGTGGAGTTGAGTGGAGACATTGCTTAGCTAGGATCCAGGGTGGGCATACCACAAATACCATTCCAGACGAGAAGGAAAGAATCTGGTTCGTAAAAACAGTTGGGATGTGATTTTTTAAAATTATTTGCAATAGTAAATAATAAGGCAAGTAAAGCTGAAAATTTCTGTAACATTTAATTTTCATTATTTCTTATCTTAAGTTCTTCAGTATACATAGTAATCACTTTAAAAAGATCACAGAGCTTATGAGAAGCAGCTATATTAACATTTACAAAGTCTGCATTGTGCCAACATCCATTAACAGAGAAAAGTTTCCCCCCTTAACCACATATCACTGTGCCCCAACTGTAACTTAGGATGATTACATCAAGAGCAAGAAAATAAATCCATTTTCATGACCATTCAGAATTTTGGCCTTTAAACTGAGAATGCAAGCAAAGATATGCACTATGCTAATTTCATAAGTGGTTTAATTTCCAAAATAAATAAATAAATAAATAAATAAATAAATAAACTGACTCCTGAAAACCAGACTTGGATTCATATCTAGCTTGATTTGTTTGATAATCATAATGTATCTGTAGGCCTCATGGTGAGGGAGAACCTTAAGATGTAAAGAACGTTAAAGATTTTAAATCTCAAAGAAATCTAAAGTATGATAGAGTATGCCACAATTTTATGGATAGATTTACAATAATAATAACTGACATTTATATACAGCTATGTCTTATTAGTGCAAATAATGAATCCTGTGAAATGGTCACATTATTCCAATTTACTCTACATATTTCCATTGGGCTGAAACCAATTACCATATTTTACACACTTATAAGTTCAAATAGTATAAATTCAAATCCATGTAGCTTCTTTACAAGGATTCATTATTCACACTAATCAGGACCTGGCCATAGTGCTTTAAAAAATAAATTACCTTATCTGAGCCTCACAATAACCCTATGAGGTACATACAACAGATACTTTCATCCCCATTTTGCAGATGAGTAAACTGAAGGTCATAAAAATAAAATGGTTTACCCTTAGTCACACAATAAGTATCAGATATGGGATTCAAATTCAGGTCCTAAATCAAAGTCTATGACGATGTCTACCATGCCAAACTGGCCCTCATATAAATAGGAATTGTGATTAAAGAGGCATTAGCTTCCATCTTAAACTAATTAGAATCTCTATACAACTCTCTAAGCATTCTCTCATCAAGAGTTTTCCTATAAACCTCTTTCACAGAATATTTACCTAGTTCAGAAATAACAGGCTGTATGCATAGGAAGAGGCAGTTTTATTTTTAAGTCTAAAAAGATGAGACCTTGCAGACCTCAAAAGTCAATTTATTTGGTCCCCAATGAACACTGGGCAGCTAGGTGGTATAGTGGATATAGTGCCAGGCCTGGAGTCAGGAAGACTACTCTTTCTGAGTTCAAATCTGGCCTCAGACACTTATTAGCTATGTGACCCTGGGCAATTCATTTAACCCTGTTTGCCTCAGTTTCCTCATCTGTAAAATGAGTTGGAGAAAGAAATGACAAACCACCCTAGTATCCTTGTCAAGAAAACCCCAAATGGGGTCATAGACTGTTGAACATACTAAACAACAATGAACAAAATAGGCACTTAATGAATATTTATTGGATTAGATCAGATGAACCAGTAAGTTGAGTGAAGCCAACAAGCACAAAATTCTGCTGGCCAACAAGGGACTAGAATTTTCATATTTTTATCCATGCCCAATACAAAATGTCCAACATTCAGGTATCTAATTTCCAAATTTGGGAAACATTACAAGGCACTGATGAAAACTACTGGTTGTAAAGGGAGATGAACTTCTAAAGTTCAATGGGATTCACTAGAAAATCTCTCAAATATTACTCCAGAAAAATATTTTTCCTGCCTTTTAGTAGCCTACTCACTAAAAAGGATTAGTGTTTTTAATATGTATTAAATCCCAAAGTAGAAGAATGACTTCTTTCTACTGTAGAGACTTACTAAATTCAGAGCAATCCTTCTTTAGCAAAAACAATTTTATTGAATTTTTGCTACATTTTCATCCACATAACTCTTTAATTTATTAGAAATTCTTCTGTTAGATTTTGTAGAAATGTTCAATGTTAACCAAAACAATAGTCTGCATTAGTTATGTGACACACACACACACACAAATCTATATGAATAAGAAAGCCACTTCTCCTTAATTGATTCTACCCAGTTATAGTAGTTTGGAATTGGTCTTTGCTTTAAGAATGGAAGAGTAGAACTTTCAAAAGGACTCTGCACCAAGTTGCATTTTGACTTTTTCTTCCAACCCCTGTAATTATTTTCTTGGGCAAATTATGGGCATTAATAATTCCACCTACAGTTGGCTAATTACTGGAGTAATTGGTCATTTGTGTCTTCACAGTCAGAAGCAAGTAACTGACTGCACCTACAATTATACAACTGCAGGTGTAATTATTTGCATATAGAATTTTGCACCTGAAGGTAAAAGCTGCCACTAAAAAAAAAAAAAATTGCAGGTGTAACCAGAGGAATTCTTGTTTAAATTTGGGGGTGGAAATCTATATATATTTTTTCCTTTGAAAGGATGAGAAGCTCTGTGAGAGAAAAGACTTAATGAAAATTGTCTATCTGACCTTATGAAATCTCTGCAGGAAGTAATGAAAGGCGATTGAGGTAGGAAAAAAATGAAAACCAGACTGAAGAAAAATAATACCACCTTATCAAAGTGTACATACTACCTTATCAAAGCCCAGGTTCTATCATTTAAATCAGAACTGCAAGAAGAAAGCTCAAGCGATCAATTTCTTTTCATAGATAAAAGATGGAGAGAGTTTAACACCCTGTTCATTTTTAGATCTTAAAAAAATCATCTGTTTTCAGTCGTTGGAGGCTTATTTTTGTTTCTAAAGATGGCGTGGGGCCTGGGGAACCACTTAAAGTTTCTTGCCATGCTTGGCCAAGAAACACAAAGTGTTGGTGAAATATAAACAGAGAGCGCTTTTTTCTTTGACCCACCCTGCAGTGTGATGGGATAGTGTTGTTAGTTTATGTGAGAGAAAATAGCATAGGCTTTCTGAAAAAAAGTGGAATTGGATTAAGGCCTTTGTGCAAGCCTCAATGCTGAGGGGAATTAGCAATAGTTGTAGGCACTTAAAGGGGCTCTCATGCCGAAGCTTATCCCAGATTTTGCACAATAAACATTTGAATATCAACAGTGTTTTGCAACTTGCAGCACTAATGTATAAACTTCTCCCTTTTGAAACTCCCAAATCCCTCCAAATGTTCACAACACCCTCTACATAAACATCTAGGGCCTAGAGTAGAAAACACCTAGTCAATGATGTAAGTCTGTTTTATTTCTTTCTTTCTCCTTTTCTATCTGCAGGATCTTAAAAATAAATTATGATGATTAGGTGGCTCAATTATTTCAGGAGGTCTCTTTATTTTTTTTTAAATAATTCAATTTACTTTGAGTCTTTGCATTCCAATATAGGAGATAGCAGTGTAGAAAAAAAAAGATGTGTGGCTATGCTTAGCTTGCTTTTTTCTTTAGGTTTTTTTTTTTAAACAAATCCTCAAAGAGTGATTTGTTTTCAAATGAATCCTTACAGAGAGATACCTTTATTTTTTTTTTTAATTCTAGCTTCTGAAGAAAAAGACTATTTTGTCTGATAAATTGCAGTGATTATCAGAAGCCCCCAATAGGAAGGGAATTCCCACCCCTTAAGCTAATCTGATGCTAGCTAGGATAACTCATCCTGATGGAAGATACTTGGCTCTTTTCCTACAAAATCAACCTAGCCTTGAACAGTTATTTGATGCTCTTGATACGAAATGAGTTTGGTTTGGTCCTTTAACAACTGAGAATTAGCAGCGTCAGAGAGCAAATTTCCTTGGACCAGGAGGGAAAAGTTCATTGCTATATTCCAAAGTTAGTCAGGAACCAAATGCAAGTTGTTTTCAGATGGGACATTAGTTTTCAGGTCTGTGCTGCCATAGAATTCTTCATTTCAATTCCTTATTCAATTTGCACACCAGTATGGCCTCATAGAGACAAGTGGTTTCATGCTCTTAATTTCATAGCAAAGAAAATTCTTGCAAGCATACTTTTTCATCAAAATCTATGTCTAAGGTTTGTGATGCCTTGATATATAAACTGATTCCCTTCTTCCTTTGCAATTTGCATTAGCTGAGGTTTTATGTAACCAGATCAGAGTGGAGGTAATGTATTCACCCAGTAAAAAGAGTTTTCAGTGGGGGGAGGGAAAATTGGGGAGAGGGAGGTAGACAGATAGATATGTACATATAACTATATATCTACATGTGTACATATGTATATATCTACAGTAACCAATGTAGCAGTAAAACATTAATTCAAAATTATTTTTTGGTAGCTGTGCTCATTTCTCGTGTGAAAAGACTGTGATAAAAATCACACTGCATTGGGTTTGGGGGGGGGGTGGAGAATGAAGACATAACTGTCCAGTCCAGGTCTGAAGCATGTTGAAGCAGTTTGCCTATTGAATTTGATACAATGATGTGTAGATGAATAAAGTTATCTCCAATACTGAATAGGATGGTGTCAGTGGGAGGGTAAGAAGGGAGGAACTGGGAATCTGAAAAGAATTCTTTTTTTTCTCTTTCTTTTTTTTTCCTTAAAAAAAGAACTTGAAGGTCAGGGTCCAGCTGCCGGGCAAGGCTGGAGGATAACAAAATGCTGGACAGGCCTAAATAAAGACAACTATAGACACTCAGACACACATATTGCAGAAGTTTCTTGCTTCAAGTAACTATTATATTAACATACATTTCTATAGGCAAAGAACCATTTTTTTTCCCTTTAGGCTGTCTTATACACTGATGAAAACATAGGAACATCAAGAGCATCTGTAAAAATTACAGCTTTAATGAAACAGATGAAACAGGCCATCAAAGGTAGGAGAAAAGAAGAAATTCTAATAATTATGGCTTAATTCTAATAGATTATAATTATTGTGATTGGTATGAACCAGTTTCTGACTGACATTCCATTTTTCCCCCATTTAAGCTTTCATTTAAAGAAGGGGAAAAAAACCAGCCAGTAATTATTCTGCAGGATTTTCTGCTTAGCTCAATACCAGGCCTTTAATCAAATATAGTAAGGACATGAAACCTTTAAATGTGCATCATCAGACAGATATACACTTCTCCTCATCCGGTTCTCTTTTTATTTGTTTGAAAAGTTAACATTTTGATTTTTTTCATAATTCTATTTGTGTGATTATCAAAAGACAAGTTGAAGAATTGTGGGTGGTCAAAGGGATTATAACTGATGGGGATGGAAAGCTCCAGAGAAATCAGATTGATCTAGTAAATTTTTGTCATCCATTCTCAATATTATTTTTGTGTTTTATATTTATGACTATATCAATTGTCTATTGTTTCCAATAAAGTGAAAAGACTGGTCCATATTTTTTGGCTGAAGACATTCACCTAGAATCTGTTAGATTTTTGAGTAAAGAAACAGAATGAGAGAAGAAGGAAACAGGAGAGAGCATATAAATGAGTACCTAGTACAAGGTGTAGAGGAAGATAATGTTCTTTCAGATCAGATTACTGTATTCTTTCCATGGATAAATATGGCTATGTCTGAAAGTCATATCAATAGCCAGAATTCTGCTCTTTTCATATATACTGCATTTGGAGATGCGTTTTCAATAAACTATTTTTGCAAGCCTTCTTTTCTAGGACATGCTTAGGAATTTTGATTCAAAGCTGATATAAGTTGTAAGCATGCTGGTTTCATTTTATAATGGAAATACTTTCAATGAGTACCCTGAATACAACTAATATTCTATAATAATGCCAAATGATTTAAAAAACATCATGAAGTTATTATTGATATGCATTCACTAGCATAACTTTATGAAACCAAACTTAGACTTTGAATCAACAATCTTAAGGTGTGTTCCCTCATCCAGTCATAAAAGATGCTTTATAAAAGATGCTTTCACAGACATTAGAGATAGACCAGCATTTGGATTGTAATGCATGAGCAGAGTTAAAAATAAGAAAAGGCTCTCCAGTCCAATAAAACATCATTAAAACATTAATACTAACATGTAGTACCATATTTTCTAACTAGCATATAAAACAGACTGAGCACTTTGGCATTTTTTTTAAATTTCACTTACAGTAAGTAGTTCCTCTTCTACTAATAAAAATCAAAAGAAAGAGGGAAGAATCTCCAGGTTTAAAATGGTTTAAGCTACAGGTTGCTCCAATTTTCTTTTTTTTTTTTGTTTAATAGTGATAGTTGATCCTTGGTTCAACAGAAATTTTAGGTGACTTTCTGTACTGGGCATATTGCAATTAGGCTGTTGACACCCTATTGTATGGTGAACAGAGGTAGAGTAACCCAGGAAATTATGTAGCATATGAGACTGTAAATGTTACTTAAAGATGTCTGTAGAAATCATAGCTTTTTTACATATATTCATATAGGCTACAGCATGTAAACCTTCAGTTGCAGTTGTTAAAACCAGGATTGATGGCATGCTGGGTTTAATGCAACTCTTACCAACAACTTTCAGAGATTAGGAAGCTGCCAGAATGGTGTCAATGGAGGTTTAAGGACTTTGCTGTCTGAAGTTGTTCTGAGTTAATAATTAATGAATATCTTTCTTTGATGGCTCTTTTATATTTGGATGCAGCTGGCTGAAAATCAGTCACAAAGAAACTTGATTTTGTTTGTCATTAATTTTGACTTTGCTTAACAAATGTTTTCGTGTGCCTTTGCATCATAGCCTTCCTAATTTGGCCTTGGCTTAATGTGAAGATGAAATCCTTGATTAGCAAAACTGATGTTAATTTTTCATGGGATAGCAGTGATGTTTGTTTGGTTTATTCTCTCTTTTTCTGAGAAGGGTAAGGGGAGAAGTACTTTCCAAGTTACTTCAAACCTTTCTTTCAGATGTGCTGAACCTAAATTGTAGTTCAGTGATAATACAAATTTTGATGCCATATGTTAATTAGGAAGTTCTCATTCTTGAATAAGGATTGGTTTTGATATTGTTGTCCTCAGTCTCTCTAACATATGACAAATTATTTCAAAGCATTCATGTCTAATATAGGCATATTAAACACATTACATTTTTGTATATAAAACATAAATTTAAAAGTGGAATTAAATGATTGTCATAATTCACAATATTCAACTGCCCAAAATATTAAAAATGTCCAATAAAATATAAGTTACTGACCAAGCCAATACAGAAGGTGATCTCTTAGAGAAAAACAGAAATGTGAAAAATGAGATGGACACTATAGCCCCAGTACAAGTAGCTAAAGAGCTTGTTGCAGTATCTTAAATACTGAATGACATATGGAGAAATGTGAAGTGTTTTAATATAATTAGTGAATCAATGTATCATATATGGAATTCTTAAGGATGTCTGAATAAAATTGTGCAAATAAAATAGCAATCCTATGTGAAACATCTTGGTGAGGATATATTTTGTAGACCCAAATAAGATATGCTTTCATGTGTCAGAGGAAGACCTCAAACAATCCCATTTACTCCAGTTGCTAAAGATGTGAATAACTGTTCTTGAATTTCATGAATTTTTTTCATAAATTTCATAAACAGTCATTATTTTAATAAACTACAAATGGCATTTGTATCAGTTAATGCCTTGTGTGGTTTCAGCAAATAGCAGAAGTTCCACTAACTGCATTTACTGACTGTCACTACCCAAAAGATCCTATTTAAATGAAAGGGAATGAATTAGATAAAAGTACAAAACAACCAATTCTAACTTTTTCATTAGGTTTCCTTTTCCCCTAAGAACTGAGTTTTCACCATAAACAAAATGCCATTTACACAACTCTTCTTCTGTAACGGGGTTATGTAATGAAATTAGTTTCTTAGAACATGATATGAAAATAAATGTTATTTGGTTCAGAAAATCAGAGGTGCCATTTCCAATTATTGATACTTAATTAGACCCTTTAGATATATGAGCTACATAACATTTTTGGTGGTTTTAGGGCTTCATTTAGGGAATGTGTTCTGTTACGCAGAATGGTAATTATATTCTTAGAACCTGATGAATGCTCCTTGACTTCCAAGCTAACTGCTTACCTCCACCTAGGTGCCTTCTAGGAGGTTCGGGGGATAGTATTTTTCTGCAAACATTTAAAAGTATTTTTCTTAGTCTTCTTTAATAATGATGAATGGTATTCTTTTTGAAAAGTATGGAGAACTTGCCCATCACAACAACAAATCAGTGCTATCACTGATCTCCTGTAATTGATAACAATATCTCTTGCTTTTTTTCAATGACAGGTGTCAGACACAGAGGCCATAGACATACTGGGGTCTTAATATATTTCTTCGTGTCCTTACCTGTGTATACAGAGTAGGTGAGAGAGAGAGAGAGAGAGAGAGAGAGAGAGAGAGAGAGAGAGAGAGAGAGAGAGCGCACCTGCTTCTGTCTTCTTGGATGTGATTACTATTTGAGCTGGACTTGACAGTATGCCACAGTGATGTGGTACAAAAAGATATGGAAGCTATTTTTCAGGGCAGAATGCCCTTTGTGAAATTTTGGTTTGGAAGCACTGTGGCAAAAGACAGCCATCTTACCAGCACATGGGGGTAGCAACAATCTTTGTACAGTATTTTAAAGACATACAGTTTTCTAGGTAATGCCTCTAAAAGAATGCTACCTCTCATCAAAACTTTCTCCCCCCAAAATTGTCTTGCTTTTACATAACTCAAAAATTAATTGTATATTGCATATTAGGAAGAGTCTACTACATTTTAAAGAATAAAAGTACTTTTTGCAAAAGTTTTGAAATCATATTAATATAGTCATCTTTCTACAGCAGACTTTGGTCTCCTGGTTGGGCCATTAATTGATCTATTACACACAAATTATCATGTAACATGTAACAAGTTTTACTACTTGTTAAGTGTATTCAAATATTAAAATATTTTAAAGAGAAAGGAAAATTGATATTGAAAATATGAATGTGAAATTTCTTGCTATCTCATATTTTTTATGCCAAATCTTATCTTTTGGTTCTTAAAAGCATATATCTTTGTCACTAGAGCTCTATCAATGGTCAAAATTCTCCTCATTACCAATTAACAAATTACAATACATTCTGAAATGTAGGGGGAAAAAACATTCCTTTAAAGGAAATTGTGGGGATTCAGGACCACTCAACCAAAAAAAAGGGGGGGAAGGGAGACAAAATTAACATTATTTCTTATCTTCAAAAGGAGTCTACATAATTGTTTTAGAAACAAAAACCTCTCACAGATCTTTATATAAAATGTGAAAGAAATATTTTTAAAATTCTAAAAACTGTCTTTTTAAACGCGCTTCTGGTTGCTGATTATGATAACTTTACCTAGAATATATAAACATCTTTGAAACGGATAACCCCTGAATTGGCCAGTTCATGATGCTGATATGTACCCCATTTCCTTTCATCATATATACATTTTCCATTGAAATAGTACCTAGACTGAGAATATATCTCAGGAGAAATGAAAGGGTATAGAACATTCACTCCATTACTTCAAAACTCTGAAAAGATTAAATGTTGTTTTCCTCAAATTGATTTTATATGTTCCTGCTGTTTTTGCTTAGTCCTTCACTTTGTACTTAGGTTTATATTACCCTTTGCTCAAAAGATGTCCAATGCTGAAATATTAGAAAATGGAGGCGGGGGAACTACAGCATTGTTCCAATGTAATAGATATTTTTTTGTAGATTTGTCCTTGGATTTAAAATAAAAGATATGTTAATAAGTGCCCTATTGAAGACTTTACTCCCCTGCACTAAGAAGCTTGTTTTCATTTGATGAAAACTATTAATGCTAAAACAAAAATTGTTTTGAATTCATTTATAAGGGGTATGCACCTACTTCTTTAGTTAAAATCAGTGATCCATTAAGGCTTTCTAGCTTTTTTCCAAGCTGTGAGCATACTGAGTATTTAAGTATGAATAAGAGTGAAGGTGGGGGGTAGGTTTAGCTAAATAAAAGATTGCTTGATATCTTGGGGTTCTTTGAAGAGTTTTATAGGCTTATAGAGCCCAGTGTGAATGAAGGACATTTTTTTTACTCTTATATATGGAAGTTTGTTAACCTGAGTCTGAATTACTGAATAATTAATTAATTATACTAATTACCTTCATGGAAAAAAGGTATACTTTGTGAGCAAGTTAAGCTTAAGTCAAAAATTGTAGCTTAAGGCTTAATGTTGAAATAATTAAGATTGACTTAACATTTCAATAATTTCTGTTTTAGAAAAAAACATTTGTTTTATGAGACTTTCTGAAGAAGTATTTACTAGTTTTCAATTTCAAGCTGAAATCAGTACAGTTGTCATAATGTTTTACAATTTTTAAATCTGATTTATGGTATGGCTAGAATATTTCCAACTTGAGGAATGCTTTCTTTTTTAAACTTTTTCTTTAAAAATTATATTTTTAGACAAAATTATTTATTTACAACATAACTTGTAGCATAAGACTCTGGGCACGAGAAAATATTTGTTTACAAATCATAAAGAGAGTGAATTTAGAAACAGATACAATTTTTGTATTTTCTTGGGGAAAAAAAAAAATCTTCCTTCCCATCCCTCAAGGAATTTTGCTTTAGAAAGGAAGTATTTGAAACGGGTGAATATGCATTAGAAAGCCCTGTAACTGGAAGAAAATATCCTTGTATTTTATTGACTACTTATGACAAAAATGTAAAGTTTTATTAATCTCTACTCAATAATATTCCCCTCTCCAAAAAAAAAAAGCATAGCGTAGAGCAAATAAAGTGAATTGAATCTTGCAGACTCCTAGGAAATAATTTATCAAGGAAAATAAATAAAAGAGAAAAGAAGTACGTGCACATTTCAATACACAAAACAATTGAAAATTTCAAATTTGATCTGTTTAGGATTTTTCTCCTTTCTTGACCAAAAAAAAAAAATCTACTACCACAATATTTTTTAGGGAAAACCAGAATTTTTATTTCTACGATTTTCACTGGTTCCTGTGTCAACAATTATATTAATCTGGAGTTCTAATTTAATTATACCTTCCAATGAATGAAAGTCATTGTTCATGAGTTCTTTGTGATCTTAATTAACTATAGTCAGTATCCGTTTTTTGTATCTTATTAGTAGGGTAGAAATAATTCCAACGCTATGAGGGAAGCAGCAAGTGAAAATTGTCACCCAAAATGTTGTTTTATTTTTTTTATGAAGACAGACAAGAATCAATTGTTATCTGTAGTTATATTTATAGCTGAGGTATAGATGTATTAACATTGGCTTTTCATTGTATTTAAACACAGTAAACAAATCTGTAAATATCTAAAATTTGGGAAATGCTTTCATACCTCACTGGTGTTCACTACTCTTCTAAAGTAGCTTGCTTCTAATATCGCCTTTAGTTTTAGTTAGCTGTCACCATTTAAAAGATATTGAAGAGAAAGTTAAATTCTTTCTAAAATATTGCACAAAGAGATAAGCTACAACATGTGAATTGTTAAAATATCTGAATTATCTATGAACACACATTACACATGAACTTACTACATGGACATTATAAATGGATGTTTCCTGTTTTAATAAAACAAGATACATAGGATGTTAAATTACTATCAAACAAACTTTAATAGTAATAGCCTGAAAATAACTGGTAAAGCTGGCTGATGATCATTTTATTTTTCATTTCTTTTTGGCAATATTTTTTTGTTCTCCAGTCAAACAAAAGCATTCTATCAAAATTGCACAAAATTATATCTGCTGCTGTGGATGAAATTTGTTTACATATTTCCATCACAATACCTCCCAAAAAGAACCGAATTAAAGAATTTAATAAGACTAGTTGGTTGTCTTGGCCTTAATGTTTAGAATACCAAAAGATATTTTTTAAATGCTTAGTCAATCACTATTCACACAGTAAATGCCAGTAAACTGATTAAGGTAAAGTTCACAAAAAGTTAAATAGACTCAAAAGAATCAGAATTGTATTCATTTGCTGCACTAATAAGTAAAAAGTACATTTCATTACTTTTTCCAAATAAATTTATCTAAATCATTAGCCAATAGGAAAACTGAAAAAATAGATAACTTGCATTTCTAATTTAAAAACTCCAAAGATGAAAATAAAAGATTCGATTTAACTTTAAACTTAAACTAAAACTAACTAATTTGTGGGCTTTTTCTCATTATTTGTAAAACAAAATTAAATAAACTTGCAGTTATAAATGCTCTATATTAATAAAATCATATTACCTAATTTTAAAAGTAGATAAAATTATTTTCTCAATTCTGCTTGTTATTTGTAATTACTATATACAAGTAAAAATATCTTTCTCTGAAGATTTCAACTGTGTTCAGAAAGCTACAGCAATCCTTAAGGTAAAGTCTAGGGGAAAAAATGGAAAGATGTTTCTTGGTCTATTTTTAATTGTCAGTATTTCATTGTTCTTCTTTTTAAAAGCTTTTGAAATCTTTGCAACCTGCAACTAGCACCTGCCATAGATGAAAGAGTCCTAGAATTAACCATTTCATTGCTTGAATGTTGGCAATAAGTATTCCAATACTTCATATACTTAGTGGTATTTCTTATTGATGACCATTGCTATAGAACCTGCAAAAACATAGTTTTAAAAGCATTTAACATTTTCTTTTTCTGTATGTAGGAATCATTTTAATGAATCAATCATCTATTATGTGAAACATCTTGTAGATTAAAACAATAGGCATTTGAGATTATTTTTAAAGTATTCAAACTTCTTCAAAAGAGAACTAATTTCTTTGTTAAAATGCTACATTGAATTGTTTAGTTGCCAGATTTCAAAAATCATACTTTTTCCCCTTAAGTTTTTATTCTCTGGAAAATTTCAAAGTGTACTATATTTCTATGATAAATACTGAATGCATCAAAATCAATAAAACAGTTCTAGAATGAAACATAGAATATAACTTTCCAAAAATCAAAAGGTAGTTATACCTACTGATATCTTCTAAAAGACCAAATTCAAGTCATATTTGCTCTCACTTTCAGAAAAAGTCCTCTGTGGCATTTTTAGATCTGTAAGTGAGACAGTTAAAATCTTTGGCTTCTAAAGAGCAAAAATATTTTTGAACCAACACAAATAAAACTGAAAGAAATAAATATTTTCAGACATATTTGTGAACAAGCATTAAATTAGTTCATTTTCTTGTTCCTTCCAAAGGCAATCTTAATGAAAAGGTTTATAGAGCAAAATTCAAGTTGAAAATATAGCTCAAACTAAAGCTTTCTCTATTCTGTGATTATTTTAGTTTGCTGTTTTGAAGTCTATTAAACAAGGGAGAAAGTTGGCTATTTTCAAATTACTGAGTTGAAGATGATCATTATTTTGACAAGGCCACCCCCACTATGATAGGGCAATGTAATCAGAAACTTGAATTAAATCGAGCTTCTGTCTAAAAAGAATAAACTATTCATCAGTAAATGTTCTTAATGGAAACCTTGAAAATATTTCATTATTCCTAATTTAATTAAGAAGCTTTGCAACAGTTAACTATGGCCCAAGTACATTGAAGGGAGTGTATTTGTAGGGTACCCATAAGCAATAGTGCACACAATCCTGATTTGAACTTTAACATTGTACATCGGAAAAATTGACCTGTTAACTTTGCAAATACTCATTTATATATTAGTGGTGAAAGATCTCAATAACACTGACCACATGTTAGTAAGGAAGACTTACTTAAATACTAACATGCAAATTAAATATAATTCATAAATATTTATTTTGAGTTTATGATAATATTAAATACAATTACATTGTTACTATGCATAAATTATACATGTGTGCCTAGCATTCATGTATAAGTGTTTTAGGGAGTGTATGTACATAAATATGCAATTTAAATATTCATTCTGCCATTACTTCCACGGAAATATGAGATCACTCCTAGAAATCCTCCCCTTTGAAAAGAGAACACTTTGACTTACTAACCTTAAACATTGTAACATATATCTTGTGAGAAACATGAAAACAATTCTAAGGCAGTCATCAATGTTTTAAGTAAAAGGAGAGGGAGGGTTGTATCTGCCTGAAGCTGCTGCAATGCCTTCTCTCTCTTCTTAAGGAAAAAGTTGGTATAGGACACAGAGACTCGAGGAAAAAATGTACACACATGAGGCTCACAAGAGTTGTAGATGTAGAGATGGAAGAGACCTGAGATATTATCAAGTCCAACCTTCTCATTTTACTGATGAGGAAACTGAGACCTCAAGAGATTAAGTGACTTGCCCAGGGGCACATAGCTATTAAGTGTCTGAGTCAGGGTTTGAACTTAGGTCTCAATGGTCCCAAAAACCTAGTGCTCAATCCACTACTTCACACTGTCTCTAAAGAAAGAAGAGAAGAAAACTTCATTTTGAACCGTTCAGGAGCTATATAGAAATATCAAACATTATCATTACAAAATGCCACAACTCTATCTGTAAATAGTGACTGCAGTGACAGAACTAGCCTCATGTGCATGCTGGCCTTCTTCAAAAATCAGACTTCATATCTGGTTTCTATTTTCTTTGTTTGCTTTATTTAACTTTAGTTAGGGTGTTTCTCTCTCTCTCTCTCTCTCTCTCTCTCTCTCTCTCTCTCTCTCTCTCTCTCTCTCTCTCTCTTTCTCTCTCTCTCTCTCTCTCTCTCTCCCTCCCTCTTCCTTCTCCCTCTCCCTCTCCCTCTCTCTCAAATAGACTGAAGATGATAGCTCTCAGGTGGATTTATGGATGGATTATAATGTCCCAGGGTCCATTTGATGCTTTCCCCATATGCAATACCTCTGAGTGGCTGTGGATGGTAAAAAGAGGAATCAGTAAGATGTGAATGATATTATGAGCTTGGCTAAACTGGGGGCGGCTCCTCTACTCAGCTAAATTAAAAACCTCCCTGCAATTTCAATCTTAATCACCCCCCTCTGATGTTGTAATTGATGATGGTCGGTTAACTCTTTCACTCCTATATTCAAATATTTAGGTGTCCATTAGCATTCATACTTTCTGTTCATTAGACCACTTAAGGAGGAATCAGATAGCAAGTAACCTCAACAACAGATGCTGTCTTGAGACCAAAAAATAGTTTAAACTAAATCAGGATTCATACGTTTGAATCACTGATTCTTTTTATCTTATTTAGGATAGAAAATAAAAAAACTCATTTATAATAAATTATGAGATTTGAACATTACAGTTTTACAAATCAATGTTATATTTCAACCATCTCAAAAAATTATGTTCCTTAGTTTTGTAACTTGAGACCCAACTGACAAAGCATCTGATTTAATTGTTTGAGTCCCATCAAAAAATTTTAAAAGAGAGTTGCCAATGATAAAAAAAATCTCTACATTTAATAAATAACAAGTCATGATGAAAACCAGCTGAAAGAATAAATATGATAAAGGATTAAGTGACAGCTAACCTTTTTGTCCACTATGAGTAAATGAATCATTAAAGTTCATTTAAATGGGGCCACTGAAAAGACCTGAATTTCAGAGGAAATGATAATCAGGCTATTAATAAGGAGAGCCATGACAAAAACAAAATATACAACTATCTAAAACATACATATGCCAGAGAAAAGGCTTAGAGTTAAAACATAGATCTAGTTTGTTAATGTAGCTATAATATCACTGATATATTTAGGACAAGGGTGGGGCATGTCAGATTGAAGTGTTTAACTCTATCAAAATGGAGTAGTAACTTCTTCATCTTGGCTTCAGTTCCCTCATTTGTAAAATGAAAAAGTTAGAATAGAAGATCTTTAAGATCCTCAGCTATTTTAAATCTCATGATCAAAATGAATTCTTTAAGAATAGTCAAATAGTGACAACTTCTTAGCAGAGATTTAAGCGGTTTCTGATTTCCCGGACCTGCCAACATAAGAACAAAGTCTCCAAATAAATTTGGAAAGAAACAAGAAGTAAGACTGATGGAAGAGATAGAATAGTCCATTTTCTAACTTCAGTGTAAGTTCCTCTTCCGAATATCTAGAAATATTTTATCAAATATGAATGAACTGAGCACCACACATACAAACTAGCATTTCCCAGTTCTGGGATGCAGGAAGCAGGGAAGGATCTTCCAGTTTAATTGGAAATCAGTCCCCAGTAACATCCAAGAGACAAATCATCCAAGAAAAAGGAGATATGAGAGAGTTACACAATCTCCTATAACATTGTGGTTGGAAGAATTTACTTCCTTTTCTCTAAAAACTAACTCACTACAATCTGGGGGAATAGAAATTTTACTTTTCTTTGATGACTCTAACAATGTAAATCCTAATCTTGCTCTTTAACTTATTCCAAGGTTTTATACACCTAAAACTATGATGGAGTCTAAAATGCATATTTGCTATGACATGATAGCCAAATTCTACTCAGGATACCTATCTATATGTATGGCCCCTTGTCCCAACAGATCAGCACTATCACTGTAAAAACAGCATCATGCATTCAGGTGTGCACTGCATTGTGTTGTGAGTGAAATGTGCAGACATAAGAGCTATCAATTCCCATTCCTCTTGCCAGTAGTCAATACTCTCTCTGGTACACATATAATGGCACACTTTAAGACCGTGACTGGCAGAACTGGGGTAATTAGAACTCCTATTACAATTTCAGTTTCCTGGATTATGAGCCAGACAACAGATGAACAAACCTTTACCTCATTCATTAAAAAAGAAAGAAAAAAATACACATGTTTGAAGAGGTTCAAGTTTGGAGCCCGAATCTATATTGCTGATTCAGCAGAACATGTAGCCCCTCACGGATACTGGCACCCCACGTGTTGCTAAAGTATGGAACCATAATGAAACAAGCTGTTGAGACATCTGAGAACAGAGTACTCTTGTCATTAGAGAGGCTCGCTAGAGTACTTTCTTATCTCGCTCCTCATCACCCTGGATCTGTTCCATGTAAGGGCAGAAAAGGCGAGAATGCAATCCCTCTGTCCCTCATTATATGGCTTAACTTTACAGTCACACAAAACAAAACCAGTTAGGAAAACAACTCTGTGTTTTTGCCCCACAGCATGGCACATATTTTAAATTAGTGATGCCAAGTACTTTTCTTTAGTAGTTTTTAAATGTCCCCCTGCTGGGCAGTAAATCTTATAATATTTTAGCGTCCTGATGTGAGCAGCATGGATTTCCTGTGGCTTTGCAGGAGACATATGGAATCAGTGTTATATCCTTCACAAGTTGCCAGCCGAAATTTGTGGAACATCTCCTCCAAAGAATGTTGGTATGCCTTTCCTAACTGTACAGGGTAGTGTTCGTTTTTGAAGATTCATTATATCACATAAGGGTATGTTGGTTTGAATGTATTCAGCTTGGCTTATGACTTCCCTTAGGAGGAAGTGTACTGGAGGTGTATTATTGGTCTACACTGTGGTTTATTATTGTCTAGTGGACAGAGAAACAAGAAGAGTTCATCCTATGAGATCTAAATTTCAGTCAAAACTAAGGTAGTAAGGCTTAGTTAGTGCCTTAGTAACAGAAAACAAGAAGCTGTGAACCTCTCTAGTTGGACATAAAAATCAAAGAGTAAAATTTTCACATTGATTGGGGGGGCAGCGAAGGGGGAGATCATAATTTTGGGGAACTGACCCAAAGGAAGTATTTTACTCAAAACCAAGGAAGAGGGAGGGTCACTTCTGTCCCGGCACTTAAAGGTTACAAGAGAAAAGAAGCAATTAGCTGAGAGAAGGAAACCAATAGCTGATGTAGAATACCAGAACCCTCAGAGGCAAATTGATGTTTATAGGTGTTATATTCCTAGAAGACACTCACCCTTTGTTCTAAATGAGTCCTGGGAATAGGAACATTCACAAACAGAATCAACAAATTTTTTAATGTTAGAGTTGAAAAGAAGGTTAGGGATAATTCAGTCCAGCACCCTCATTTTACATAACTGAAGCCCAGAGAAATGAAGTAATTCACTGAAGGACACAGCATAATTCGGTGGCTGGCAACACAGATGCTAAAAACGAGATCATCTAACTTCCAGCCCAATGGTCTGATATAACCCTAGAATAATGTTTTAGGGGGCAAAATTACATCCCAAATGACAGACTATTATGTCATTTGTGAGTTTTGATTATATCCGTGATATAATGGTAAGAAGCTCCAGATAAATGTGGTTTCAAGTATAGAGAGAAATATTGTTTATCCATTAATAAGTAGAATCTACGGTGATACTTTTGTTAGCTTGATATATTCCTGAAATTTGTAAAAGCATTCTATTATGCACCAGGGATCCATCCTGAGCACTACAGAAACAGGTAAGGTAAGGGTTCCTGACATGTCTATATATATATATTAGGCCTACCTATAGTGTTGCCCAAATATGGTTAACCTATAAGGCTAAATATAAATATGACATCTTCTTATTCCCTCAATGAAATGTGATGCCCTAAAGTCCCTGGACATTGGTTTGAGCAAGGGGTAAGAATAGTGTGTCAAAAGCAGTGATCCCTGAGCTAGAAAAACCCAGAAACCAAGTCAGTTTTAGTTTGACTACACTGGCCCCGATGTGTCTCCAGAAGAAATAAGTTAGCACATAGCAGAGGACAATAAAGGCAGCCACACTTCACTCTTTCTAGGAATGGTCAGCTATGAGCCTGAAAGTGAAACAATGGCAGATAAAATACGCACTATTATTTCCAGATTGAGGGAAGCACAATGGCGTACTATGACTCAGACCTCACTGTGTAAGGAATTACCAGGGTGCTTGTCACTGTGTCAAACTGGACCTCAAGAATGTTTTTTCGCTTAGGTGTTGCAAGCTAAATTGTTGACCTCCCCAAACAACTACTTACCTAAATATAAAAGGCGATTTAACAAGGTTATTCATCACTATGCAAAAAGCTAAAAATGACTTAGCACCAAGTTACTCTTTTTAAAATGATCTTTCTATGTGAATTTCTCTCTCCTTTTTAAATACCTGATACCTTCAGACTGCACTAGAGAATATGTGGCATCACCTTCCTTCCAAACAGAGACTGACAAGCTATAGGCTGTGAATACCCTGGCAAGGATAGTCAAGACAACCTATACCTCTCAAACACACACACACACGCGCGCGCATATATACAAATTATCCTATATTTGAGATGATGCTAACGTTAAAAAAAATTACAATTTATCAAATGTGGAAGAAGAATTTACTCTAATAAAAATCAGACTTCTGCCTACTTGGTTTACTCTCAAACCTTATAAAAGTACCCTATATGTGATAACTTACAAGGCTAACTACACATATAAAATCCTCCTTATCCCCTCAACCCAAACCAAGGTATTCAGTTATAATATTCCATCCTCTATCCCTGATGTCCCACCAGCTTTTAGTTTCATGTAATAATCAGCATTTGTCAATGCTGCACAAGTTTCCTTATTAAAATGTCACTTTTGATCACTATGGCACTTGGCAGAAAGTAAAAACAAAGCTAGTTAGATGGTGCCAGTACTCAGTTGCGCTACTTATCACTATTCTGAATACTACTGATACTAACAGTAATAATAGCTGAAACTCAGAAGTTGATTTGCAAAGTATTTTATAAATCTCTCTAGATCCCAGTTTATTCGTTGGTAAAAGGAAGTATTTAGACTAGATATTCTCTAAGGTCATTTCCATTTCTAAATGCTGAGACTTTCAAGGAAACTGTTCGTCATTAGTATAAAAAGTTATCAGTAGAAGGAACATCCAATGAAGGAGACTTGCATTTGTTCTTCAACTTAAAAGTTTTACTAATTAACTGAGGCACTATATACAAAGTTAACTGACTTACTCAAGAATACACAGCATATGTGTCAGGGAAATGACTTGGCTTAGGTCTTCTTAACTCTGATGCTGGCTCACTACCCTCTACTTTCAAGTTATTTGTCAGCAACACTTATTTATTTACTGATTACTATGCATCAAGCACTTCACTAAGATCTGGGATTACAAAGAAAGACAAAAACCTTCAAGGAACTCAAATTCTAATGAAGGAAACAACATGAATGAAACTGAATACACAAGATATATTAAAGAGAAGGTAATATCAGAAGGATGTCAGTAGTAATGGGGAACACCAGGAAATACTCCTGCAAAAGGTAGATTCGAGGTGAATTTTGAATGCAGGTAGGAAAGTCAGTAGGCAGAGACAAACAAGGAAAGTATTCTAGGCATTGGTGACAACCAGTGAAAAGGTGTAGAGTATAATTTTCAAGGAATAACAAGAAAGCCAGTGTCACTGAATATTGTAGAGTGTGAAGGTGAGTAAATTGCAAGGAAATTGAAAAACTAGGAAGGGGCCGGGTAATGAAAGGATTTAAAAGTCAAATAGAAGTTTCTCAACTTGATCCTAGATAATATAAGGAGACACTGGAATTATCTTTCTCTATCCCTATCTGTGTTTCCATCTGTATGTATCTTTCTGTCTCTAGTCTAGCTCACTAAAAAGGGGGGGAGGGTTAAATATATTGAATTCACATGAAGACAGCTACTAGATTTCTGTTGCTGTTGTTTGTTGTGTCTCCCATTTGGGTCTTCTTGACAAAGACAGTAGAGTGGTTGGACATTTCCTTCTCCAGCTCATTTTACAGATGATAAAACTGAGGAAAACAGGGTTAAGTGACTTGCCCAGGGTCACAGAGCTTGTAAGTGTCTGAGTCCAGATTTGAACTCAGGAAGATGAGCCTTCCTTACTCCATGTCTGGCACTCTATCCAAATGCGCCACTTAGTAGTATTGTCTCCAATAAGGATTAAGCTCCTTTACTTTCCCCTCTTAGTCAACAAGTATTTATTATGCACCTACGATATTTGAAGAACTATGCTAAGCACTGGGAATACAAAGGCCAAAAACAGTCCCAGCTCTCAAAAAACTCCCAGTCTTATTTCTAGATATATTGTAGCTTGCCTTTTTTTGGTGTATGTTTTGGCTATTGTAAAGCACTGTACTACAGATTTATGTACCTAAGCATGTCATCACTTGGGCCCAAGAAACACTGACCATGGTAGATGTTGAGTTACATCATTGCCTTGGACCTGAGGAAAGTAGAAAAACTTCTACAAGAATTCCAACATGCTGGGCAAAATATAAATGATATTCTCTAAGGTAGTTTTTTTTTTACTTAAAAAAAGTAACGAAAGCTGAGGGGGAAGGAAAGAGATTGGATTGAGTAGAACTCTATCCTCTCTTAGTTACAGCAGAGAAAGAGGTCTAGGAGGGACCATCGCCACTCATGTTCAAACAGATGAATTTGTCTCTCTGAATCTCTGTGATACACGGGGCTTTACAAAATAACCCTCTCAGTCCCTTTCAGGCCCATGACTCTAGAACTTTTGCTAATGTTTCAAAGTTTAAGATATTGTTAATTTTAATATTTTTAGCACATTTATTGGACCAACTCTAAAGTAGAGATAAAATAGAACACTAAGGCACAAAGAATAATATGATTCCAACAACATTCCCCAGTTACCAGGTGATAGCAGATAATCACATTAAAGTGTCTATTTTTAAATATACATTGCTAGAAACTTTGGCAGTAAAACTTGGAATGAAATTAAAATGATTTCTATGAGCAGAAAACTATTAAATGGGCCTTGATAAATAAATTTAAAAAGAAATAAATGAAGTTCCAGAGAAGAAGGAAAATGCGCCACTTCTTACAAAATGCCACCAAGGATTATCATAAATGCACACTATACTGAATTTCATTAATTTGCAAAAGCAAAAGTCAGACAATCCATCAATAAGAATTAAGTACCTAAGTGCCAAGTACTATACTGTACTGTGGGAATACAAAGGCAAAAATTAGACAGTCTCTCACTTTGAGGTGCTTACATTCTAGCCAGAGGAGAAAACATGTAAATCTGTAAGCATATACACAAAGCAGATGCAAGAAAATTTGCACAAAAGACACAAGAACTTGGGGGAATACGGAAAGATTTCATATAGATAGTGGCACTTAAGGTGAGCCTCCAAAATGACAGTGAACTTTTTAAAATGAAAACGAAAAAGGACAGTATTACAGGAAGTTTGGCTGGACTACATAGTACATATGAAGAAGTAATATGTGATAGGTCTAGAGAGACAGGATGCAGACAAATTGCAGAGCGCTTCAAATGTCAAACAAAGGGGATTAAAAATAAATCAGAACCTTTTTGTCCTTTGTGTTCTTTTAAAAGGACTGTACGTGAAAACAAGAATACAGGGTCTCTGCTTACAAGATATGACAGAATGCTGGAAAGGTAAACTGGAGGCAGACTGTGGATGTCTCTAAACGACAAGATAAGGAGTTTGTATTTGATCCTAGAATCCATGGAGAGACATTGAATTGTTTTGAGGAGGGGAGGACATGGCCAGACCTTTGCTTGAGGAAGATTATTTTGGCAGCTGTATGAAGGATGGATGGTCAAAGAGAGAGACGGGAGGTTGGGAGATCCATTTGAGGGCTTTTAAAGCCTACATTAGAGTAATAATCCAGGTAGTAGGAAAAAAAGGGGGGAGCAAGGATACAAGGTCTGGGTGAGCACAAAATTCTACAGACTTGGTAACTTATTGGATATAGGGAATTGAAAAGAGAAAAAAGTTCTAGAAAGACTTCTAAAATTATGAACCTGGGTTACTGAAAAAATAGAAGTGGAATTTAAGGAAAAAAACAGGAGTTCAGCTTCACAATAAATGTATTGGGTTTGCTAGGTCGATGGAATAGCCAGTTGGAGGTACCTAGCAGGAACACAAAAATATAAGAGTATAATTCAAACTAGAAATTAGAGCTATACAAAAGTATGTGTATATACACATATGTGTTATGCATGTGCGGAGAAATATGTGTGCATATACATATAAATGTACACATTTATTTACATACACACATGCCTATGCTCAGGGTCATCTGCTTACAGATGATTATTGAACCTATAAAAGAAGATAAAATCATCAAAGAGAAAGATAAAAGAGAAGAGGTCTGGGCTAGGAGGGTATATCTTTCCTTAAGAAAGTCGAGACAGAGGACATCTGAAGACACTGAGGAGGATTGGTTAAACAGATTGAAGGACATACAAAAAAGAATAACATCATAAATCTAATGGAAAAGAAAATATCTGATAATTGAAAAAATAGGGTGGTGAAAACATCTGTGGGAATGAGGATAGGGATGACTGTTCAGTTTCTGGAAGCTATGCCAATACAGAAGTATCCAGAGATCTAAGTCCACTCTCATATCTCTGGTCTCTGATCTGCGCTCAAAAAAGAGCCAGCTGAGTTTGCCATGAAAGCTCTCATTTTCACATTTAGCAGAGAGTGCTCTGATCCAACTGGGTCAACCAATTCATCCCCAAGCAATTCCCAAAGGGATAAGCCAATAATTCCATTCCCAATCACTGATTATAATTCATTAGCAATGAAGTTTGAATGGTCATTCAAGTGTCAATCTATAAGGAGATTTAACCAAAGTCTCCAACAAAAGTTCATCTTCCTACAGCCTCATGTTGATTAAGGTACTCTAATAAATACCCTATATGTGTCTTTGTCTTATGTATTAGCTATCTATGTACAAGTGTTGAGATGTTGATGCAAACAGAGGAGGGGAGATGAAGGAGGTCATGATGCATGGTCTCAGATTTCTCAGTAAAGTAGTAGGCAAAAATTGTTTGCTATGAAATGTCCCTCAGCAAAAGAGGAAAGTTTAGAATACCCACTGCAGGTAGCATGACAGTCAATCAAAGAAGAGTAAAATTATTTCTATCCAGTTCATATTAGATAACATGATTTTGTAGCAGACCCAATTGGTTTGTCTCTAGAAGGAATATAAAGTAGATGTTAGTGTAAGTGATACAAGACTGAGTCAGGAGGATATGAACTGCAGTAGCATTAGGAAGCAAGGGATTCAAGGGTAGAACTGATAGTTGATAGCTGAACTGATCTATCAACTGATAGTTGAACTGATCGATTCTGGGTGTCAAAACTATGAATGGAGAAGACAGAATGGCACTGTGAAAAGATATTTCAGGAGTCAGAGGTTCTGGAATCCAATGCCAGTTGTGACACTTTACACATATATAAACACCTTGGGGAAAGCACATCCCCTGCTTCATCCCCCTAGGCTTTAGATCGCTTCTTTACAAAATGATCCATTATGTAACTATTGCAAAGATTTTAAATATTTTGTCATTTTCCCTAAAAATAAGAATAAGGTGGAGTAAAATCACAGGAATTTTTGCTAAACATAAGGAAAAGTTTTCTTAACAATTGGGTTATTAAAGAATGGAACAAGCTGGAAATAGTAACTGTAGAATTTTCTTCTCCAAAAGTCCTTAAACACAGATTTCTCTTAGTCTAGGGTGCTCTATATGTAGTCTTGCTTATGGGGAGCTGCTGGGGATACCATCCTGTCCTGTGATTTCCATTTCAGCATGGATTGGAATTAATAGCATTGAAATCTTAGTCACTATTTATTAAAATTCAAAACTGAATTTCCCCTTCCCGTCCTCTCCATCAATAAGCTGCTTATCTCCTACACACATTGGAAACTTGATCATCTGCACGTTTTCATTTATATAGTTTTTAATTTATTTGGCAGTAGTTTTAAGATATCACTAAGAGCCCTAGACTTCTGCAAACTAAAGTTTTATACATGTATACAGTGTTCTAAATTGACAGGAATACTGAATAGAGACTTATAATGGAAATATTAACAATAGTGGCAGTAACAGGCTGCAACAATGCACTGGAATCTTGGCAAAGTAACTGCTATTGGAGATAAGGGGATGTTTTTCTTAATAATGGATTTTCCACACATTACTTCTATGCTTTTAACATTTTTCACCACGAATAGTGACCTTAAATATTGCTAAGAACCATATTTTGCATTTAACTTAAATACCAAATGTAAAGACAACTAGATAACACTAAAGGATTGACTCATGGGGTGGGGAGGCCTTTACGCTGCTGCCAAATATTATACGGGGAGAGAGGACCCCTCAACAAACTCACATTGACTTGAAGTCAATCTTTTTTATTGAACATATACAATACAAAACGATTGGTCTCATTTAAGGTTAGGAAAATTCACAGACGGAACAATGGAAGTGCATTGTTATCATTTAAGGGGGAAAAAAGAGCCAAAATACATTATGTTACATGGCAAAATTTGTAACACAGAGGTAAATATCAACTGATTCTAGTTTAAGCTTTGAAGAAGCCAAAGTTTATCATCTTCGCTCCTCTTCCAACAGAATTTCTCTTATTCCAGCCCTCCCACCTCCCTCTGTCAGATGTCTTTAGCTATATGTCACCTTCCATATTCTCAAGAAAATAACCAGTACGAAGCAAAATGCTGCATCCATCAGAAGCTGATTTTAGTGATTTTAAAGTGATTTTAGTTAATCACTTCTCTTTTCTGAGCCTCACTTTCCTCATGTATAAAGCAAACACAATGTGGCCCAAAACTCTTACTGAAATTTTATGCTATTAAAGGATCAGAATTCAGGGCATCTAGATGGCACAGTGACTAGAGCACCAGCCCTGGAGCCAGGAGGACCTGAGTTCAAATCCGGCCTCAGACACTTAACACAAAACTAGCCATATGACCTTGGACAAGTTACTTGACCCCAACTGCCCTGCCTTACCCCCTCCAAAAAAAAAAAAAGTCCAAAAGAAAAAAGGATCAGACTGCACTAGGACTTTAGGTACACCCTATATGATATTTGTACCACCTGCCTCACAGGACAGTTATAAGCATTACACTGTATATAAATTATTATATAAGACTGAATTATTATTATCCATTTCCATACACAGACTAAGATCTACCTGTTTT
This sequence comes from Pseudocheirus occidentalis, assembly GCA_028646575.1. Lineage (NCBI taxonomy): Eukaryota > Metazoa > Chordata > Mammalia > Diprotodontia > Pseudocheiridae > Pseudocheirus > Pseudocheirus occidentalis. Next base: position 106,992,526 of record CM053598.1, on the reverse strand, counting down.
ACCTCTTGTGTCCTCAGAGATACCAATAAATGACCTGATAAATTGCTCTTTGATGGGCAAAGAGGCAGAAGTTCATGTGTGTATTTTAAGCATAACCCTCTAAAAGATGCACTGAGCATCTAACACATTAGTAAGAAAAGCCATAACAGTAGCATAGTGTTTTAAAGTACACAGATCACCCTGATTCTGAATCCAGAACTGTATCCATTATGCCATGCTGGTGAAAAAAGGACAAGAATAGTCACCTGAGTAGAGAGCCAGCCTCAGAGTCCAAATGGCCAGCCCTCTGATATATATTGGCTATGGAACCTGGGACAAGTCACTTGCTCATACATATTGATTAGGGGAATTCCCTCCCAGCACACCCCTCCCTACTGATGAACACTACATCCAAACTGTATGTATTGAGAGAGACAGAGAAATACAGAGAGGCAGACAAGGTGAATGAGTGAGATTGTTAGAAATGAACATTTTTTTCCCATAGTACTTTACAATACTCAAATGGCTTTTATTACATTATTAGAACAAGTATAAATCTCAAATTCAGGATGGGTGAAACAATGCCATACTTAAATCTTAATTTTTAAGAGTCTGTTAAGGGAATAGTTACATCGAAAGAGATATTGTAAATAAACTAGTGATTCTGTCTACCATTTTGTCATCAAAATGTCTCTCTACCTTTTGTGGACATTTGAGCTAATGCTTTTAGATGAAAGGCAAATAACACAGTGGAAATAACAGTGGTCTTGGAATCTGGAGACTTGGGTTAAAGCCTAGCAGGCCCAGAAGGCTGTGGTTTCCCAAATATAAAATGTGTGAGTAGTTCTTCTGTCACTGACGGAGAAAATTACTATTAAAATCTTGACAAATATTTTCCATTTTAGTGTTTGCTTATTGTCCTCCTTCCTTAAATACTCTTTTAAAAAATTATTTTATTTATTTTCTTGTTTACATCATTCATTTCCACAAGATTTTGAGTTACAAATTTTTACACCATCTTTCCCCCACCCACAACCCCAAAACAGTGATCGTACTGTAAAGCTCCTCCCCTAGTCTGCTCTCTCCTATGTCTTTCTCCATCACCCCTCTAACTTTCTGGCAGGGCAGGATGGGTCTCACTACCCCAGTGCCTGTATATCTTAATTCCCAGTTATATGTAGTTAATAATAATAATGATAATAATAATAATTTTACATATATTTATATATATTTTAACATTTGATTATTGAATTTTAAATTCTAGATTCTTTCCCTTCTTCTCTTGTCACTCACCCCTACTGGAAGGACAAGCAATTAAATACAGGCTGTACATGTGTAATTATGCAGGATATCTCCACAGTGGACATATTGTGAGAGACTGATTATATGTCTCTCTCACCTATCCTGTCCCCCACCTTGTTCTATTCTCTACCCTGTCCCCGTCCCTTTACAGAAGGGTGTACTTCCACCAGCCCTCTCCCCTACCCTGCCCTCCCCTCCATCATCCCACCTCTCATCCCCATCCCCCCTACTCTCCTGTGTGGCAAGATACCCAGTTTAGAGTTTATGTCATTCCTTCCCTAAGCTAAAATCAGTGAGAGTAAAGTTGACCCTTTCCCTTTTGCCTTCCTGTTCTTCCCCTCCATTATAACTGTCATCCCTTGCCTCTTCTATATGGGATGATTAACCCCATTTTGTTTCTCCCTGTCTCCTCTCATTCTAATCCTCTCCCACCTCAGAATTTCACTTTTAAAAATATCATCCCTTTCTATTGAACTGATCCTGTGCCCTCTATGAACTCACATACACACATACTCAGATATGTATTCATACGCATACTCTCCTATATAGATATATGTATATGTATACATATATATACATTTGTATTCCCTTCACCTATCCTCATACTGAGAAAAGTTTCATGAGTTACTATTATCGTTTTTCCATGTTGGTATGTAAATAGTTCAATTTTGATAAGTTCCTTATGATTTTTTTCCCTTCTCATGTTTACCTTCTCATGCTTCTTGTGTTTGAATGTCAAATTTTCTGTTCAGTTCTAGTTTTTTCAGCAAGAATGCTTCCTTATTTCTTCTGGCTTGATAAATCTGGAAACTGCCACAGCTGCCACTGATCTGCTCTCCTGAAGACTCCAGGTGCAGCTCCTCCTGACCGCCCCAGGGCTAGGCCACGCTGGTTTCAGCTCCCAGCCCCCTGTGATGTGCCCTTTGAGCTGAGCTGCCTTCAGCAGGAGATGTGTTTTCTGTACTTTTGTGAGTTTGGGAGCCCTAAAATTTGTTTAGAGTCATATTTTATGGGTATTTGAGGTGGCTATGTGGGAGCTGCAAAACCTTGCTGCTTCTATGCTGCCATCTTGGCTCCACCCTTCCCCCTCCTTAAATACTCTTGATGTATCCCTGACTAAACTAAGTCTTGTCAAGCTGTCTATAAATCTGGCTTTTTTATATGGCTTTTAACAACAGTATTCTATTCAAGAGATTTTCCCCTTAAAAAAGCTTTCATTCTATTGTATATGGTAGTATTGCTCTTGACTGCCATTTGTCTACCCTTAGGATAGAAATCAAGTGTACTGAATGGTTCAACTGACTTCTAGATTCCTTTGGTCTCCTTGTTGCAATCAACTTACATTAGTGAATCTTCCTTAGGAAATGGTGACAATCTATGTTACTACCTGTTCTTTTGTTCAGTGGCAATTTTTTAGCTTCAACTCATTATTATCCTTTCTTTTAATTTGATACTGATTCTGATCACTGAAGAAGCAGAAGGAAGTCAACAGATCTGGGGGCAAGTTAGTTTCTTAGATTTATGCAATGTCATGGCCAAAGAGTTCATTACCAATGGACAAGTAGTTAGCGTCTGAGGTGGAATTTGAACCCAAATCCTTCTGATAATGGTCAGCATCCCTCCATCTAAAACATGTGAGGTTGGCTCTCAGAAAGCAAACACAGTCTGCTTCTGAGACTGTACTTTAGCATAACAGAAAAAAAGAGTTTATTCTCAGTGGCAAAAATCTCTAAAAACCCAGGCACTGACACATCAAAATGAATCTTCAGAAAAGGACTTGTGGGAAATAGCTTCTGAGTAATGTTTTCAATAAAAATCATTCATTTTTTTAAATTTCTCTTTATTAATCTCTATTATAAGGACTGTTCATTGGGTGTTAGAAGAGGAACGTACGTATTAAGAAATATGTGTGACAAGAAAAAATTCCATCAATTATGATAGGGTAATTATTTTTTTTAATTGTACAAACAAAAACTGTTCAAATATATATATTGCTGTTTACCAAAGTTTTTTTCCCTTTTGGGCATCATTACAATTCGTGATTCAGAAATCTTTGACTAGAACATAGAGGTCAAGGTCCTATTAAGTATCTGTGGTATTAAAACAAGCATATAGTTATTATTAATTATAATAATGTGCCATACATTTATATGATGCTTTAAGTCTTACAAAAATTTTTCTCATAGCAACCCTCTGAAGTAGATAATGTAGATATTATAATCCCCATTTACATATGAAGAAACTGAGACTCTTGCCTGCTAGGATTTAGTGTATCTCCTGATTCCAAGACCAGTATTCTTTCCATTACACAATCTACCTTTCATCTAAATGCCTTAGCTCAAATATCCAAAAAAGGGAGGGGGAGGGAAAGAAGAGATATTTTGATGAGAAAGTAGTAATTATAAATATTACTTTTTTAAAACATCTCTCCAAATGACGGTCCATTAACAGATCTTTAAAATCAAAGTAAAAGGGACATTGTTTCAGCTACCATGAACTTGAAAAAGTTATACTTATTCCAATATCTATTAATAGAAGCCATTCAAGGACTATAAAGTACTATGGGGGAAAATTTTCAACACTTCTTTTGCAAATATGCCTTATCTGTGACTCATAAAGAGAAAAATCTATATGCAGTGATATACACTTATTCTCTACTGAACAAGGAAGAGTCCAGGCATTAAGAAATCTATAATATATACTATTCAATTTTGAGTGCCACTGTTACTTCTGGGGCCTTTCCTTAATGTGTTACTCCTTATGTAGCAGATTCATTGCAAATGCATATTATTCATCAACAAATTCTGAACTGCATGAGCATGAGTTTAGACATGTTACCACAATGAAGGGGATTCTTTTCATTCTAAGGCATTGATTTAACTATTTCAACATGTCTGAGAACTTATTTATTCAGAAGGTCATCTTACTGAGTTGTGGAGGAAAGGAGCCATTTAGAAAAGGGTATCTTAATCTTTTTTGAGGAGTCATGGATACTTTGGTCAGGCTGATGAAGCCTATGGAACTTTTCTCAAAATATTTTTAATTGAAGAAAATGCTAAAATGCAGTGAAGAGATCAGTGAAAGTAAGGATTTTTTTTTCCATTGCAGTACATGAACCCTTTGGAATCTATCCAAAGACCACAAGAGGGAACCCCAAGTTAAGACCCTGATCTAGAGTACTAATCAGAGGGTACTTTGAAATGCCAACTTCCCAAGTATTTGACCAAAGTACTTGACTGGCTAATTTTAGCATAAGTGATGCTTTAATATGTACTATTTGGGAAATATTATTATTAATTTTGTCAAGAAATCACTACAACTGGGGTGGCTAGGTGGCTCAGTGAATAGAGCACCGGCCCTGGAGTCAGGAGGACCTTAGTTCAAATCTGGCCTCAGACACTTGACACACTTACTAGCTGTGTAACTCTGAGCAGGTCACTTAACCCCAATTGCCTTCCAAAAAGAAATCACTACAACTGATGCTAAGCTTTAATATCACTGGTTAAAAAAAGAAAACTTTCCATCTTTTAAATGTTGAATTTTAGGGGCTAAAGACCAGTAAAAGTATTTAACAATCCTATGGTATCTGTTTTAGCCAGGTCTGGTAATGAACAAACCCATCCCAACACCCTGCCCTTGCCCTCTCTCCTTATAGCCTTTTAACAGAGCTCAGATTCTAACTAGGATCCCTTGTAGTATCCATCAGTAGCTGTTGTAAAATGTAAACTAAAAGAGAGCCTCCCTCTGGCCAAATCAGTAGGGGCTATGCTAAGCTATCTTTAGCTATAAGTCTTTCACAAAGACTTGAAAGGGATTATACCAAGAGGGAAAACTCAATATAAGTTCAGCTCTGGAGCCAATTTCTGCCCTCAAACACAGAGACTCAATCTGTAAAGCCAATTGAGATTGCATGCACATGTCTGTGAGTAGAATTTGGCCACATGATTTGGTTTCTAGTGTCTGTCAGCTCTATCAATCATTAAAAGTCTAATTGTTGCCAAGAATTTGACAAAGCTCCATTACTGAGTTCCTTTTACAGATAAATAAACTGAGGCAGGTAATGCAAAATTTGCCAAAAGTCAAATACTAATGATGACAGAACAGAGATTAGAAATTGACAAGTGGCATTCTCTTTTTCACCTGACCACTGATGATTCACATAGCCTTCTCTAATCCTCATCAGCTCTATGCTACAATTATGTAACCAGAATCCATCTAAGGGAAGAGAAAGTTTAAACATACTAGCAAATAGCTATGAAAGGAAGTAAGTTATAGACACTAGAAAAGATGTCCTTTCACTTCTCTTTATGTGATTCTTCTGGGACAGTGAGATTTCAAATCAGCTAAAACTGTGATTGGAACCATCAAGTTCTGTGTTATCATGATTTAACTTAGCAGTAATCCTAGGCATCTTGTTGAAAGAGCCTCTAGGTTTTTGCTGTTGTAACTGATGAATATTTTCTAAGTTCACTGTAGGAATTGTAGGGTTTGATGTTAAATTTCAAGTGAATGGCAAAATCCACTCTAGTGAATCTCAGAGAATCCAGAGAATCGAAGGGTAGCCACCCCAAGAATGACAAGTTAAAATATTCCTGTAACACTGACAATTCAAATGTTCACCTTTATTGAAAATCTAAGTGTTGTGAATCGGTCTGGTAGGAACGGGCTCTTTTCATTTTCACTGTCCTCCTGAAACTAAATAGTCACTCTTTTGAGTGGCAGTTTGTCTATTTTCCAACCTGCGTTTAAAAATATGTATTAACTAGAGGCATAAACTAATTGGAAAATTCACATTACCCCACTTTTCAAAGTTAAATTACATAAAAATCAAAGTTACACTGGTGTATGTAGTAGCAAAATAGGTCTTCAGATTGATATAAAATGTATTTCATATTGATTGCTCAGTAGTTTCCAGAATTATTCAGAATCAAAATGATGTAATTAGATTTTATTTGAATTTTTCATTTAGATTGAAAAATAAAGAAAAAAATCAATATATTACCCTGACTATGAAGTCAAAATTGGTGAATCACCCTTCTGTCTTAATTTACTCTAGACCAGAGAGAATATAGTCATCTCCTCTAACCAACATTTTATATCAAACAGAAAGACTGCTAATTTTCCAAGAATACATTCAATATTTCCACATTCAAAGGAGTGGAGGCTATGCTTCTGACTTATAATTCAATACAGAAATGGTATATGAAGTAGGTAGATGACCATTCACCAACCTACAAATTTGATACTTCCTTCATTTTGTGCTAGTATTTAATTTTTAAGATTGTTATGTATGCTGCGAGAAACTAAAAAAGATCAAGAAAATACCTTACTATGTGAGCAAGACACTTCAAAAGTAGCAGTGAGTTTCTTGCTGCAAAAAACCTGACAGGCCCACATTTTAATCACTTGACATAAGGTCCAAAATAATGCCACTCCCTGCCTCCAGAGGCCTTTGATTAGCTTGAGAGAAAAGTGCCAGTATACTGGACTGAGCACAGGACATATCAGCACAGCTGGTTATACAAGATATCTTGGCTCTACTTTCTTACCCTTTGCTGCACAGCTAAAGGAATAGACAGAACTGTCATTCTGGGTGTGATGATGAAATTTTTTACTTCATGTAGCTAGGTAACTAGGTGAAATTACCCTAGATTTAGAAAGTAGTTTTTTATAAGTTTCCTTTATGTTTAAAAAAAATCCTATACTGTTTTTTGAATGGGACCTGTGGGCAGCATATTTTGAGAAGTATAGAAAGGGCATACTACTGAGTGCTGTGTAATAGAAAAGAAGAACTCGGGATTGTCAAGGTACCCAACTGGTTTCTAGTTTCAACTCTACTAATTATCTATGTAACTTGGAGTAAATCACTTAATTTCTTTGATTCTCGGCATCCTCCTCTATAAAAAGAGGGAGCTGGATTAAGTTATCTCCTAGCTGATCTTTTAGTTCCATGATTCTAGGATTCTATGACTTCATCCAGTTCATGTCCAAGTTGAAGGTGGGAAAGTGTAATGTTAATAGGATTTAAGATCTTCCCTGCCCGTTAATTTGCCTCATGGTAGAGGCTTGCTTGTAGAAAGGTTTTCACACTTTTTGCTAATTTCTAATTAGGCACTGAGTCTTGAAAGTTGTGATGCCTTCTGGCTCTGAGAATTGTAGATAAATGATTAGATAGATAGACAGACAGACTTGACTCCTAGTTATTGTTTTGCTTTGGGGGCTCACTTATGAGAAGGATCTTGTGATTCCCTGGTTGAGATTCTGAGTGACTGTATGTTCAGAGCTCCCTTACTGCTCAGATGTAAAGGCTCTCTCAATCCAGGAATGTATGTTAAGTGTATAGCTGAGTCAGGCAGTCAGAACCCTGTCTGCTGGTCTTTATTTCTCTGCTTATATTTTCTTTGAATTTCAGGGGGTTGACTTTTTTTCCTGAACTAGTGAATGTCATTTTAAAAAAAAGTGTTGACCCCTTAAACAGCTCTCTTTCCTAGTAAAGCAGATCTAGGAACCTGTACTAGCAGTCATCCTGGGTATGCCAGTGTGGTTGCCACAACAGGAGTAAAGAGGAGAAGGTACTGGACAAAAGAAAACTGAGATATTTTACCCTCATGCTAAGACTAAGTCAAGAGAAAGAAGTACCTTTTCCTGACAGACTTTTCACAAAAACTTGAATAACATTATACTCAAAATGAATGAAATCAAGCTCCTCCCCACTGCCTATATATTCTGCTATACTATTCCATGAATCATGCCTAGAACTGGGCCCCATCTAATGCTATATGTACTGTCCTTGGCCTGGGGTCCATACTAGGGACACTGGACTGGTTCTTTCCACTGGGCTACTTAATAAAAGATTTATTACTTAGCAGCTTCTGATTAGATTCCTGTACCATTTACATACACATACATATATGGATATATACATATATCCACTCATATATATATATATATATATGTACACTCCTCGTTTCTAACCTGAGAGAGTTGGGAGACTCTGGCTTATAAAAAATAAAGTCCTCAGAGCTTACTGAGATGTGAAGTAATAGATTAATTCAAAATTTTCCAGGTTTTTTTTTACCTCTTTGTAAATGTTTCTTTCCTCTTCCTCACTGTCAAGCTATTAACTGTAACTATTCACAGCTGGGGCAGTGAGGTGACACAGTGGTTAGAGTGCAAGGCCTGGAATCAGGAAGACCTGAGTTCAAATCCAGTCTCAGACATTTACTAGCTATGTGAGCCTGGACAAGTCATTTATCCCTCTTTGCCTCAATTTGCTCATCTGTAAAATGAGCTGGAGAAGGAAATGGCAAACCACTCTAGTATCTTTGTCAAGAAAAACCCAAATGGAATAACAAAGAATTAGACATGACTGAAATGTCTCAACACTCACAGCTGTCATTGTGTTTAACTCTAGCAATCCCGTCCATTACTTCTATGTACTGGTCCTGTTTCATCCCTCTATGACCAAGCAAGAAAGCTATTCTCCCTTCTCCATGATGCCCCTACAAATATTTGAAGGCAGGTACCACATCCCTGAAGAGTCTTCTCTTCTCCACACTAAACATCCCCACTTCTTTCTGCCCAGTCTCTATATCCTATAGTTTCTTTCAGATCATAGTAGTCTCTAAAGTTTCAGAGGACTATTGTAACAGAGGGTTATCACACAAATATAAGCAGAGACTACCATATCTACTCACAAATACAAACACTATTATGACCATTTATGTTATTCTGACCTCCAGAATGGATTACTACATATGCTTTACACTGATCAACCCTTGACAATTTATGCTCAAAAATGAGGGGGAAAAAAGCTTTAAAAAATTTTTTTTAATTTTAAAAGATTTTTTAAAATTGTAAAAAAAATTTTTACATCTTCCACAGAGATTATGTTTGCACATGCTTCCAGAACAGAATCACAGAATTATAAAGAACTCTGTCCCATGCCCCACTAAATAATCTCTTTTACATTACCTAACGAATGTGGTAGGAGCACAATGTGGTATCTTAGAGAGGTGTTAGTTTTGGAGTTGAAGGGCCTGGATTCAATTATTGGCTATGCCTTTAATCACCTATATGAACCTGGACAAGTCATTTAATTAATATCTCTGGGGCCCAGTTTCTTCACCTTTAAAATTTGGAGGTTAAACTTAGATGACTTCTAATATTCCATCCAATTTGAAAATTATGGCCATCAAGCCATTGTTTGAAGACTTCCAAAGAAGACCGATAAGTTTTCCTTATATCTCACCCATTCTTCCTCTTTGCAACTTTCATCCATCTCTCCTTTATCACTGGGGCCAAACAAATTCTGATCCCCTTTCTATAACCTTTCAGAGAGCTGAAGAAAGCAACCATGTCCCTCCTCTTCCATATCTATCTTCATTGAGAACACTGAGATATTTTACCCTCATGCTAAGACTAAGTCAAGAGAAAGAAGTACCTACCCCACCCATTCAATGTTTGAAGGGACTTGTCCCCCACAGTACTGAGATTTCTAAGATACACTATATTTTAATTGTATTCCCAACTGACAGCAGCGAAAACCTGTTATCTTTCACTTCTATTTGTCTTTACTATCTACTCTGAATGTGCATTGCTATCATTTTTCACCTTTCTTAAACAATTAAGGCTTTACATTCGTATATGTAACTTTCAATTGACTCTACAGTACATCAGACTACCTGTTTTCTTTCCTGTCTTCTCCTTATGTTAATACTTTTGTTTGTCAAAAAATCAACAATAACACAATAAGCATAAAATGTTCGTTTCCCTTTTTTCCTTCTAATCTTCTGGTTATTATTTTGAACCTATCTTAATAACCAGTTTTATGTTCTTTTTTTCAGATTCTTGATCATTCTATAGCCACTACTAAGCTAATTTTTACTTCCTGGACCCCTTCCAGATAATGATTTTCTTTCTACTCCATTACTTCCTAGCTACATGTCAACAGAGAATCCTGCACTTGAGTTCATTTCCCATGCCTATCAGCTGGAAGACAGCTGGTAGAATAGGGGCAGGGTGCTAGGTCTGGAGGTAGGAAGACCTAAGTACAAATACAACCTAAGGAATTTACTAGCTGTGACCTTGGGCAAGTCACAACTTCTTTTTGCCTCAGCTTCCTCACTATAAAATGAGGAAATTACAGTACCCACCTCACAAGGTTTTTGTGAAGACCGAGGTAATATTTGTTTAACGTATATTATGTAAATTTTATATGTGCATGTGTGTGCATGTAGGTGTGTCTATATATATATGTATATATGTACATACATATATACATATATATGTATGTGTATGAACACAGTGCCTGGCACTTATTAGGTAGATAAGACTAGATAAGTCCTACTCTCTTTCTGTTTCTTCCCCTTCCTCTCTCTCCTTCAGGCCTTCAGCTGCATTTAGGCTTAGTCCAGTCTGCTTAAGCAATCTTTTTCTTTTATTTAGAGACTTTCTACTCCTTTATTTTGTGTCCTTCTAAAGTTTCCAAATCAGATCCTTTAAAATAATAATTATTTATTCTTAGCCTCTGCATAGAGTTTGCATCCTAACTACTGTCACCTTGAAGGCATATCTAAAATATCATGTAGCATACACTAAGATGGTCACTTTTCCCATAATAAAAACACATCCTGGATATTTCCAGATAGTAGTGCTGTCCCTTGACTAAAGTATATGAAAACTGATAAACAAAATGAACCATTTGATTACAAAGTAACTTGGCCTTGGCACCTTATATTGATGAACATACAATGTTGGCTCCGCTGCCAGATATTATCTAATTTCTAAATATAGCACATTTCTATGTGGAAACCTTGGGAAACAATTAAGAAGGTTCTCCTCTCAGAAACTGCTTATGTCCTTATTATCCATTGCATAGCCTTTATTCTGGGCTATTACATTTGAATGATGATCATTAGTTTGGTTAAATCTAAAGCCAAAATTTTCAACAAAAAGATACCAATCAATTGATCATCTTCAACATGTAGCCAGCCAAATACTAATCATTCTTCTGTTCTGACAAGATACACTGCTATAACCTTCCTCTGGGGTTTGGTATTTTCTCATATCACTGATTTCTTGAACCTGCTGTATTCTATCTACCTCTGGATCTGTTCTGATCGACAAGGAATCACATGCTTCAATGAAGAAGACCTCTGCCTTTTCTTGTAGAAGAAAATCATGCACAGGTAGCAGACTCACTCCCAATTTTTACAGTCTCAGGCAAAAAATAAAGTGGTCCAAGGTACAAATCAGCAATCACTCCAGTTCTTCCCAATAGGCACTATGTTCATAAACCTATAAACCACTAAGTGATCTGAGAAGAGTTTGGAGAGCACCTTTCTTCCACTGTATCCTAAATGCTTTTTCAGCTTTCTGAAGCAGGGCTGCATACTACGGACAGACTAGAAGCTTAAAGCATTGTGTTTTCTGTAGAAGTTGCTATTTTGTGGCACCCTGTGCCAATCTTACAAAGTCCCATGGTACTGAACTTTATATATGGTTCAAACATGTATTCTTTTAGACTTCCCTTTTCAAAACTGACATGTTAAAGGAAACTTTTCAAAAATTATATATGCCTCTAGAACTACATTGTTAATCACCATAACACTATAATTATAATTGTTTTTATATATAATATATGATGTAATATTACATATAATGTATATTATATATAATTATAACACTAATGATGGGATAGTAAGTAAAACAGTCTTAGTAGTTATGTGGTGAATATTGTCAAAGGTAATGGGGAAGAAGGTTGGATAGGAAGAACTGGATAATAACTGATCCTGAAAAAGAGTCAAGGAAGTCTACATTAGAAATAGGAAGTGATGGAATGTTCTTAAAAAGGGAAGAGGTTATAATGTGACTGTTGTCTGAAGAAGCCTGCCTGTGGGAATATGAAATGGATTTGAAGAAGGCGAGTCTAGAGTCAAGAAGGCCAAATAAGAGACTAGTCCAATAATCTAGGCATTAGATACTGAAGGTGTAGACTAGATTGGTGGGAGTGGGAATGGAGAAGAAATAAATGAGAATACATGTAGGAAAAATCAGCAGGATATTAGGATTGCCTTAATATTGAGTATGAAGGAAAGAGGAAATCACAGAAAACATGGTATCAAAACTGGGTGGCTAAGAAAATGGCAGAACCATTGACAAAGACTTGAAAGCTGAATAGAGATAATAGTGTCAAGAATAAAAAGTTCAATTTTAGACTCTCTCCTAGGTCCCTTCCAATTTGAAAATTGGACGTTGAATTTAAGGTGACACTTACCTAAATAGACATGGCCAGTTGTTAATCAACTGGACCACAAGTTGAAAGCTGAAAGGGTCATCTACTCTAACCTTATTTTACAAATGAGAAAACTGAGGCCCAAAGAGGATAACTTACTTGCTTACTGTCCCACAGATAACAAGAGACAGAGTTGAATGGTGTCCTCTGACTATAACTCATAACTATAACTTACTGCCTACCTCATAGGTATGAGGAAAATACCATGTAAACCATAAATGGTAAGTGTGAATTATGACATTAAAGGTAAAGACAGTATTGAAAATATGGATGTAGATTTGAGTCACTGTTATGAAAATGAAAGTTCAATACATAATAATGGATGAGCCCTCAATAACTGCATAAAGAAAACAGAAGGCTAATGACAGAGATTTGGGGATTTGGGGGGGTTCTGAGAAAGAATAAGAACTATCAAAGGAGATAAAAGGAATGGCTAGAGAGATGGAATTAGGATGGTATGTCACTGGCAGTGAAGTCAAATTTGCCACATGCAGCAGTAGGTCAGAAAGAAAGAAGGCTGAAAAAGGGATATTATATTTGTCCAAAGGCATTCATTACTGGCCTTTTTAAAAGGAGGAAGTTTCCAAGGAATGACATAGAAGTTAGACTTCAGAAGGTTAAGAAGAGAGCAGGTTATAAAAGGGGTGGGGTGGGGGGTAGAGGGCAAGAATCTTGCATTTAAAAAATTTATCAAAATTTTAAAAGCTCTTTCCAGCTTGAGAATTCTCCGTTGTTTTAGCCATGCACTTCCTTAGTTCTGTGACTGTGACTTAAAGTTAGATCACTAGAGATGATTTTTTAATCAGTCATGTTCTTATGATTGACATTTAATCTTGAGTACCAAATTAGAAAACATAGAGGGCCTTTTTCTTCCAAAATGAAAGGAGATGATCAATTTTTAACGTTTAAAAAGCTATAATTTTCTTATCACCAGTTTGTGAGGCAGCTAATGGGTAGAGTACCAGCCCTGAAGTCAGGAAGACCTGAGTTCAAATTTGACCTCAGGCACTCACCAAGCTGTGTGACCCTGAGCAAGTCACTTAAACCTATCTGCCAGTTTCTTATCTGTAAAATGAGCTAGAGAAGGAAAAGGCAAACCACTCTAGTATCTTTGCCAAGAAAACCCCAAATGGGATCAAAGATAGCCAGACATGACTGAAATGACTCCACAACAAAAAAACAAGAGTGTCTGGCACATAGCATATACACACTTGTGACCTTCCCTTCCTCTTCCCCTTCCCCTTTGATTATCTCATTACAGACAATGGCTCTGGCTTTTTAGACCTTACAACCAAAAAGCAAAAGGTACACATGGAATATCTAAAGTAAACAGTAGATAAACTCATATAGAAAAGAAAAAGTTTCACCTAGGTAAAGAACAAGGAAACTCAATAAATGGAGAAAGCCAGAATACTTAAATCAGATTCAAGGATCTATGACTCACTGGTAGCCTCAAACAAATCATTTCATATTCTCCCTCTCCCTCTCCGTCTCTCTCTTCTTCTCTGTCTCTCTCTCCCTCTTCCTCTCCCTCTCCCTTTCCTTTGTTTTCCCTCTCACTCTCGAATGGAGATACCAATATCTGCCTTGTCAATGACACGGAGCTATCGTAAATGTAGGGTTCAATCCAGGATACCCAGGTTGGATACTCAGGAAGACAACTAGCTCAATTTTGATGTACTCTGTGAGACAGTACCCTGAAAACTAGAGGGTATGAACCCCAACTGGTCCATTTAACTTTTATTAACCAGATGACACAATTAACCCAAGACAAAAGTATTTACAAAAATGGAATAGAAAGAACAGTAGCAAAGAAGCTTCCCTACCATTAAGGTGGGATGCAGATTCCCAGAGCAACAAAGTGGGCACACACATAGAGCATATTAGTAAAGAAATACAGACAAAGGAAACACATGTGACCAAGGCAACTCTAACTTCTGACACTTCACAGTCCAAATGCCTTGCCTCTTCTCAGGGCGTCCTCACTCTGTTCTGCCCTGGTTCATTGTCTCTGTTAGGCAATTACCTCCACTAAGTTCCCCAGACATGCTTCCCTCTATGGCTCACTGCTTTGAGCCTGCTCTCTGCTGAGCGGCATATTTCCTTCTCCAAGAGATAACTGTCAAATGTTGGTGGCACAGAAAGAAATGATCTCTCCTGTACCCCTGCACACAAGTCTCTAAGAAGCACAAGGGAAAGGCTGAAGAGCAATTATGTTTTAAAAGAGCTGGCTTCTTCCTCCATAGCTGGCTTTCTTTTTAACTGTCAGAAATCAGATTCCTCAGAGCTTACTCCTGCTTTTAAAGGACACGAGGGGCATGGCTGATCTTCAGCTAACCAATGACTAGTCATTTTAAAATTCCACTGAGTTGATTGAGAAACTTCTCCAGGACTCCTAAAAGAAGAATAGATAGTTCTTTATTGAAATTTATTCACTATTTAGCTTTTTATTTCATTCATATATAGGATCATCTAATTAGCCATTTACACTGACCAATCAAATTCTAAAAGGCTTGTCTCTCTCTGAGGTGCAAATGA
The DNA here is from genome assembly GCA_028646575.1 of Pseudocheirus occidentalis. NCBI lineage: Eukaryota > Metazoa > Chordata > Mammalia > Diprotodontia > Pseudocheiridae > Pseudocheirus > Pseudocheirus occidentalis. The sequence continues at coordinate 106,977,411 of CM053598.1, read as the reverse complement.
AAGACAAAAATGTCTGAAAGGGGTAAACTCTTGCATGTCTTTGTTTCTGTAACCTGATCCCTGCATCTTAAACTCCAAAACTTCCAAATATTTTAGAAATAAAAGCTATGGAGGAATCTAAAGCACAGTGGATAAAGCACTGGCCTCGGAGTTGGGAGGACCTAAGTTCAAATCTGGTCTCAGACACTTATTAGTTGGGACCCTCGGCAAGTCACTTAACTCCAAATGCCTCAAAAAAAAAGGAGAGAGAAGGGGGGGGAGAGGAATAAAAGCTATATCCTAACTTCATTTGCCATATGATAATTTACCTAGGATTAGCTATTGTAGGACATCAGAAAGGAAAAGATGCTTCCATACCAAACCATATAATTAAACCTACAAAAAGGTCATTGTTCATCTAGTTCTCAGATGATCTGCCTACAAATCTTTAGATCATTTACCCTAGTTTTACAATAAAAAACAGGAGCATCCTTTGGTGAAACTAGTACACATCTCCCTCATGATGTCATTGGGCCTTTGAGAATAAAGAATGAACAATAACAAGCTTATACTAAGACTCAGAATCTGTAAGTACTTCAAATATTGGCATAGAGTCTAAGAGAAAGATTATCTCAGTGGAAAAAGTGGTGGATTTAGAACCAAAGCACTTTAGGTTCAAATCTTGTCTTTGTCATTTATTTGCTATGTGACTTTGGACAAGTCATTCAACTTCTCTACTGTTCATCTATAAAATAAGGTCTTCAGATGAACCATAGGATTAAAACTAGAAAGGACCTTGCTTGTCATTTAATCCAACCTCATGATTTTACAGATGAGAAAACAAAACCATAGAGGCCAAGTGATTTGTTCAAGGTTATACAAGTAGTAAGTGGCAGAGACAGGATTAAAACCCAGGTCCTCTGAATCCAAATCAAATGGCATTTTCACTATATGAGATTACTGTTAGGGTCCAATGAAGTATTATATATGAAAATATTCTATAACAGTAGAGCACCATACACATGTAAGTCGTAATCAGGTGTGTGCTGGAGTAGGCTTGAACTAATCTCTGAAAACCTATTGTTAAATTTTCAGTGTGAGCACTTTTAATATCTTGGAAATGAACAAACACTGTGAATCGGGGCTGATTTATTGTTCTGTTGATTTTGCAGTTAGGTGCCTCAGTGGATGGAATGCTGGGCCCGCAGTCAGAAAGACCTGAGTCCCAATCAAGCCTCGCTAACTATGTGACCCTGGGCAAGTTGCTTAACCTCTGTTTGCCATAAGCCAGGGGAGAAGGAAATGGCAAACTGCTCCAGTACCTTTGCCAAGAAAACTCCATAGCCAGTATAGTCCACAGGGTCACAAAGAGCTGGACAATACTGAACTATAACAATAGACTAAATAAAGAGATGGAGAAAATGTTAATAATGAAAAGTGTCACGTGTACTTTTTTTTTTTTGGAAAGCTGATTCCTAAGCATTTATCAGCACACTACTGATTATAATTATTATTACAATGCACAGGGGTAGTTATTTAATCCCCTTATATTGGGGTCATTTCTTTACTCAGGTATCTTTTTCAAATAAATGATAAATAATCTCAAAGTTATGTTAATTAAGTGGAATTCACACTTTTGAAGCATGAACTGCTGAGGAAATATCTAAGATTTATGGACTTTAATATTTTTTAAGTACTAAGCCATGTTCATGATTAGCTGCATGCTAATAAGTGGGCATTTCATTTACACTATATTTGAATGGCATTTGACATAAAATACAGCTTGCATCATGCAAAATGTTGAACTTAAACCTTAACACTGAAGCCGTAATATAACATTTTGACATACTATGGGTGGCCTCAGCAGTCCCTTCTGATTCCAAATCTATGACAGAGTAATTCTAGTACATCACTGACCCTCTGATCTCATTCTTATACATATTCCTTCCAGCAGTAAAGACTGTAACCCATGCCTTCATATCCTGTGCATTTCTTGTCTGTGTCCCCCTATGAATCCTCTATGCAGGATCTGCCCTGCATACTACAAGTCCTTCTCTAGGTCTTTTCAAATTCCATTGGTCTTACTGCATTATGGGAGCATTTGTTATCTCTTGAGCTTGCTAAGAACAGGTCCACCTGATTAAAATCAGATATTTCTTGGATACTATCTTTTAACCCTTTCTTGTACAACAGTCATGACTAATAACATGAATCAGCCTACTTATAAACATCATGTATCTCTCTCTTGCCTTTTTGGTCACATATACTTTTAATTCTTCAGTTTGTTGTATTCTATAAAGTGAAGCCCTGCAGCATTACTGGAAAACTACTTCAAAATTTCAATAGACCTATAATCTCACTGATATGGATGTTTCTTCCATTAGTATAGATTACAAATTAAATATGCCTCTTAATCCTGTTATTCTTGTCCATGTTCTTCCATAGATTCCCCCATCAAGGTTCCACCCAATGTGTTGGAGATTTTCCTACATTTCCTCAGTGCAATGTTGCTTCTTTTTATCTTTGGGCATGATAAAACCCAGTCTGCCAGCTTCTGTCTTTACCTATCCTTCCACTTATCCACAACTTCTTCCTTTCTTCCTGTTTCAATTATAACAAGAATGTCTAGATTGATATAATTTAGCACCTCCAGCAACATGTCCACTTCTTGGTCATTGGACAATGTTCTTATAATTAGAGCAACAACAATCAAAGTTTCCTGATAGCCAACAAGCCATGTGATTCTCAGCACCCTCTATGAGACCTTTCTCCCCATGCTATCATCACTGCAGAAGTGAAAGGGTTACTTTTTGTTTTGGTATTTGTCTTATGGTTTACCACTATCAAAACAATGCATCACCATGAGGTGAAACTTCTGCTCTGGGGAGAAAAACTTCTTTCTCTGGGGAGAAACTTCTTCTCTTTACAGATAGTTAGGTGTATCTTTAAAAAAGTCTCAATTTGTGGCTTGGACCACTCTGAAAACATATTATATGTTTAAACAGACTTATTTCTCGTACGCACCTCCTTTCAAATAGGGGAAAGAGAGAGCTTGGGAAATGAGTAAAATCCTCACCCTTCCACTCCAATTTTCTTCAGCTATTCTGTTTATATGATGTTCACATGGCTCATAAGATCTCATGCATCTATGCAGAGCAGATTTATAAAAGCTGGTTGAAAGAGGTGGCTAGGTGTCACGATCAATAGAGCACTGGCCCTGGAGTCAGGAGGATCTGAGTTCAAACGCAGCCTCAGATACTTAAAACTTACTAGCTGTGTGACCTTAGATAAGTCACTTAACCCCAACTGCCATGCCTTCCCCCCTCCAAAAAAAAAAAGCTGATTGAAAGATCTCTGAGAAAACCACTTTCAAAACAGCCCACCTTCCAGTCTGAAATTCCAACAGACTTGAACTCAACATTTTATTTGCTCATGTTATTTATTAGATATCTGTTGTGGTGGTTCAGTAGTTTTAGTCATGTCCAGTCTTTGTGATCCCATTTGGGGTTTTCATGGCAAAGATACTAAAGTGTCTTGCCATTTCCTTCTCTAGCTCATTTTATAGATGAGGAAACTGAGGTAACAGGATTAAGTGATTTGCCCAGGGTCACTCAGCTAGTAAATGTTTTGATATTGGATTTGAAATCAGCTCCTCCTGACTCCAGGGGTTGTGCTCACTGCATCACCTAGCTGCCCCTCATTAGACATTACCAAGGAGTTTCAATTTTCAAGTCTTTCCTTTTCCTATCACACCTGATACCACTGGGTGTGGTAGTACAGACCTATAATCCCAACTACTGGAAGGCTAAGGCTGGTCCATTTCTTGAACTCAGGAGTTCTAAAGTTATAGGCTTACACATGGGCTTACATAGATCAGGTGTCTGCACTAAGTTCACTTCAATATTTTGAGCCCTTGGGAGCAGGGACCACCACCTTTCCTGAGGAGGGGCAAGAAAGCCCAGGTTGGAAACAGCATCAGTGAAAGTTCCTCTGCCAGTCAGCAGTGGGATTGGGCCTTTAAAAATGTCTGTACTTCCAGTCTGGGTCAAATGGGGAGACACAACCTTTAAAAAAAAATGTTGATATCATAAGCCTAAATAACTGTAAAAAATTATGGACTTGATGGAAACCACTGTAGATATGAGGGAATGAAAAAGAGGAAAGAGGGAGGAAGTTGAAAAATCTTTGTATATTTGTATATTTGTATATTTTTGTATATTTGTATATTTCAGAGTTTTTGTATATTTGTATATTTGTATATTTCAGAGTTTTGACTAGGCCCCAGCCTATAGACTTAAACACAAATTGACATGCAGCATAGAGGAAAGATTTTTGTTTTCTTTTAATCTGTTTTACTTTGCATGGGAGGAGCAGAGCTGCCAAGATATCATTTGCACTGGAAACAGCTGAACATATGCAGGAATTCCTTGAGAGAATATCCCAAACTTTGTTCTTTTTATGTATCCTCTGATACCTAACACCATGCCTTATGTCCTTAATAAATTGGAAGAGATGGAACAATAGAGTTATTCTTAGGCCCTGTTTCTTGAACCTCTCTCATTTCTCCACCCCAACCCCCAAGAACAAAGGGAAGAATCAGACTTATTGTCGTACTTTGATCCCTTTAGAAAAAGAAACTATGTGTGAGTTCAAAGAATATCACTATTGATTAATGATTGATTAACTCTTAGTTTAATGCCTACATAATATTAATAAGAGTTTAAAGCATTTTAATTAGAAAACAAAGTATTGAAATCATAGCACTTCAACAACCCTCCCTAATTTCTCATTGCTTCAGACAATGAAGGCATTGGCAAATTTCCCATTTCAGTATTTAGAATCTATCATAAGCCTCTCTTTAGCCTGAAGATTACATCCCCCTAGATTTCATAGTTCAAAAGTTAAACCTATACATTTCTATTTTTAGTCAGCCTGATATCTCCTTTCTTTAACAATGATTTTCTGGTGGGAAGAGGGAGAAAAGAAAAGCAAATGATGATAATAGAAATGTGAAATACAAATACTCATTTTATGTGGAAAATATAATTAACACACGCAAAAAAAAAATTACTGGTGACAACCATTATGCTTAATGGCTACTATGGAAAAATGGTTTAAATACTACACTATTCATAATGTTTTTATCAGTTGTGATTTCTTTTAGAAAAATTCTTTAAGTGGCCATCTTTGTCGATGGTCATCAGAGGAACCAGTAGATCACTTTATTTGATTACTGATTAGAAGGGATTACACAGAATAAAATAAGGGGAGAAATTTCTTAGCATTTTTTACCTGGAGAGAAGTAGTAAACCTTTGGAAAAATCTATATGGGACAAAGTGAATAAATTAAGCCAATAAATTCCTGCACAGACAATCTCTCTATTTCAGGATAATCCATTTGGCAAGCTCTATAATAGGCATTTGAATTCACAAGATCATTATCAATACCTCATTCTACATACTCCAATGAACCTTTGATCTAAATGAGCCAACTTCCTCTACTGTTTTTTTCCCCTAATCAATTTTGCGTGTTTTCTCATAATCATATGAATAAAGTTGCTTAACATTTTATAAGCAAATATATCATGATAGTCCTTAACATTCTCAAATAACTTGATACCAATATTTCAATCACATATTTACCAGTGTGCATTCTTACACAGACCTGGAAGTGAAAGATTTCACTCACTGTGTGCGATTTCTACTCTGACGGACCCACCTAAGATAACAATTACTTATTTTAATGCTAACCTTGCATAATTGTGGATATTTAGTTTTTGAAGAAAATCAATGAACAAGAAACTTTCCACCAAAAAAGAAATTTCATTGTGGGGAGAATGCAGACTTTAGTCAACCTAGGAAAAAGGTTTTGAGTGAAAATACTGGTTAGTTTATTGCCTAATGTGTGAAGATGATTCCCCTGAGTTCTATTTTCATGTCTCCTCTGGGCTACCTTAGGCAGCAGCAAATTATCCATCCTTAGAAGTCTTCAAGCAAAGGCTAGATGAGAGTCATTTTGATAGGGCAGGAAAAGTGCTGGAAATCAGGTCTAAGAACATGGGTTCAAATTTTATCTCTTCTTACTACCTCAGTAAACAAGTCACTTACATGTTTTGGGTCCCAATTTCCTTGTAAAATAAAGGGGTTGGTCCCTTCCTGCTCTAAATCTGTGATCATATTATATTTTAAAGGATATTTTTATTCAAATATGGTGAACTAGATTGCTTCTGAGATCTCTTCCAACTGTAAGATTCTGTGATTCTTACCTCAAGGGATAAGGAAGAGACAAGAATAAGTGCCAGGAAATTAGCCAATTACCACATAAAGAGAGTATCTAATCATTAGGATGTAAGTGAAATAGTAAACCAGATAAACAGAAAGAGATTACTCAAATTCAACATAAGCATAAAGTAATATGAAAATTGGGCAATAATAGCAAAATCTCAAGTTAACAATTAAAAAAATCATACAGATAACAAACCCGGCACAAGACAGGAAAATGCACTGGGTCAGAAACAGAAAGTGGGGAAAGTGAAGTTAAATAAAAAATATGACCAATTAATCAATGGACAAGCATTCATGAAGTTGTTGCTAGATGCTACGCACTAAATAAGATGGGGGAAGCAATACATTCCCTCAAGGAACTCATATTCTTTTTTTGTTGTTTTGGGGGATTGTTTTTTTAGAAGGGGGAAGGCAGGGCAATTGGGGTTAAGTGATTTGCCCAAGGTCACAGAGCTAGTAAGTGTTAAGTGTCTGAGGCCAGTTGAATTCAGGTCCTCCTGACTCCAGGGCCGGTGCTCTACTCACTGCACCACCTAGCCACTCCAGGAACTTAATGATGACAAATGGTGATAACATGTACACATATAAAGATATAAAGAAGATATACAAAACAGATATAAGATCATTATCAGTACTTGATTCTTTATGGGGAAGGATGACCAAAAAAGGCCTCGGGTAGAAAGTAGACCCTTGAAGGAGACCAGAAGTTCCAAGAGAAAGAGGACTTGTAGAATCTGACTGACCAGGCTAGTACAGGTTTGAAGACATTGGTCAGATAACCTCAGGCTGGGAACAGGAAGAAAAGGGAGCACATGTAGATAACTAACAATTGTAAAATGGATGTTTACTTGGGACACGAAAAACTGGGAAGGGATATTCACTGAGGACACAGATGATCTAGTTCCACAAAATTTCCCTATACTGCTGTTGGTGATGCTTCTGCTCTTCAATCTGAAGCCTGAGGGAAGAGCTCTGTGCTTCATTTCTTAGCTGTTTTTGTACTGAGGACACCAGAAAACCACATCAACAACCTTAGCCTATGCCCGTGAGCCCATTAAATTCAAAAATAAGTTCAATACCTTTTAAGGAAAAACTAACCTAACATGCCTAGGAGAAGGCCTTGGGGTGTTATTCCCATGACAAGTGAGGAAAGAGTTCATCCCAGTCATGGGGGACAATCTGTATAAAGGCAAGGAGTCGGGAGATGGAGTGTTGTGTGTGAGGAAAAAGAACAGAATGTCCAGCTGAGCTGGGCTGTAGGGTAAAAGAGTACAGCATATAGTGATTCAATAATGACAATTTGTTTCACATGAAATATGAGTCCAAGGCAATATAATTTTATGTTGGGTAGCATGCTAGCCATATCCCCGGTAGGCTGTCCTCACTACGATGCCACTCCTCTTCTCCCCAAGCCCCCCCCAGTCCTCTTCCTAATAGAACTACTTCTCACATCTCAATATCTGAGATTGGCAAGATAAGACACAACGAAGGCTGTTCAGGTAGAACTAGAGGGTCCAGTATTGTTTCACTGGGCCCATAGCTCTCCCACAGCTGACCAGCCCATGTCACTTCTGCAGGCCAAGTCTCTCCAGAAGCACATATTCTGTCTTTGTTATTTGTTAAGGCTGGCAAGGATTCAATGGGTGAAGATTTGGTTTGAAATGAGACTCTCTTACCAAAGGCCAATGTCAAAATAGGTTATATACAGAACAAAAGGGGCAAACTTAATATATCACAGGCTAGTATAATAAACTAGCATAATGGATGCTAGCATAATGGACTGACTGACTTAGGGGGCTCACTATTTGCATGCTTTATTAGGGACCTATTCATTACTCTGTCAACCAGCTTCATGGAATGCCTGTCTATATACATTAATCTTTCTCAAAGTATGGTCCAGGGACCCATGAGGATCTCAAAAACCCTTTTGGGGGTCCATGAGGTTAAAACAACTTCAGTAATAATACTATTCTAATGTACTACATATTAATAGATATAGTTTACATAAACAAAGTTTAATTTTTTTCTTCAGAATGTAAGGGGGTCCTGAGACCAAAAAGTTTGAGAACTTCCGGCGTTCTGGTATTTAAGACAGCCAGCCAGTCAGACCTTATTTCTTAACCTGAAAAAACTCTCTACAGACAGTAGAAGGTTGGTTAATTTCTTCTTTATGCTTGGCTGTGACTATCTAAACATTGTGTTGCAATTCTTCTAACTAAGCATCAGCCATCAGAATCAATTCAACAAATTTTTATTAAGTACATATTATGAGCAAAATATTGGGTTAGACACTAAGACTATGAACATAATAACCAAAAAGTCCCTGTTCTCAAGAAATTTATATTCTTCTATCCATGTGGCATAAGTTATAAATGTGGGCAAGAATTAAGGGTTAAAACCCATAATTTGCATTAAAAAGATATGCTTGGTTAGATAAGTAAACTGAGATATTATAGAAAAATAATACAACAGAGTAGGAAGCCAATAGGATGAGCAAATCATTTTGGTGATATGAGAGAGGACACTTTTACAAATCTGGTGCACATAATTTGTCCATCAAATTGAAGGCAATACTCAGAAGCAAGATGAATTTTTATCTGTTGGGTAGTAAATAGTATAGTCCAAAGAATAAACTGGGTGCCCTACTCTGACAAAGATTAAGAAAGGAAACTAGAGAATTAGTAGCTTCTTCAAGGAACAGGCAAGAGGTTTCAGTATTAGTAGGAAAGTCTAGGCAGAGCAGGAAATGAGGCATTTGGTGAGTATCCATGACCATAAAAATGATGTTATCCTGCTGTGACAGGGACAGGATCATAACAAAGACCACCATTACTGCCACATGGAAGAGCAGGGAAGTTAGCAAGGGTTATGAGTTTACAAACTTCCTCAACAAGCTCTTAATTGGTCATATAGCACATAGAACTAGAAGTCACATTGAATATATATGGCTAACAAAACAACTGGGAAAAGTCATGCAGAGTTTTAAACAAGGTCATATTCTTATATCCAGGATGTTATGACAGAGGTAGAACACCATCTATTGGGCAACTACAAGCTGGCAGGCAATAGAGAGCCACTGAAGTTAAGAACGGGACACAGAAAACTGTCAAACACAAATCTTCCTTTAAATATAAGGCTCATGCCAGTCTGTAGTGCAGATGGCTATGCTTACTTATTCTGTGCTTACTTCTGCTAAATGAGATCCAGAAGATAAAGCCAATGCTGAGTGACTGAGAGAGGGTTCTACCTCACAATGGGGTGCCTGCCAAAGTAGCTTCTCTGTAGGGTACCCAAAATCAGGTTCCACAGCAACACATTTGCCTCCAGTTATGGAGTAATGCCAAGGAATGTTCAAATTATCAAACAATTGCACTCATTTCACACACCAGCAAGGTTATGCTTAAAATTCTGCAATATGTGAACTGAGAATTACCAGATGTGCAGGCTGATTTTCAAAGACATAGAGGAACTAGAGACCAAATTGCTGACATTTGCTGGATTATGGAGAAAGCAAAAGAGTTCCAGAAAAATATCTACTTCTGCTTTGTTGACTATACTAAAGCTTTTGACCATGTGGATCACAACAAAATGTGGCAAATCCTCAAAGAGATGATAGTACCAGATCATCTTGTGGGCCAAGAAGCAACAGTTAGATCTGACTATAGAACAACTGACTGGTTTAAGATTGGAAAAGGAGTAAGATAAGGCTGTATGTTGTCACCTTATTTAACTTATATGAAGACGAATCAAAAGCTGGAGTTAAGGTTTCTGGGAGAAATATCAACAGTCTTAGATATGCAGATGATACCACTCTGATGGCAGAAAGTGAAGAGGAATTAAGAAGCCTCTTGATAAGAGTGAAAGAGAAGAGTGTAAAAGTCGGCTTGAAATTTTAACATTTAAAACAATTAAAATCTTGGTAACTGATCCAATCACTTTCTCACAAACAGAAAAAGAAGAAATGGAAGCAGTCTCAGATTTTATATTCTTAGGCTCAAAGATCACTGCAGATGGTGACAGCAGGCATGAAATAAAAAGATGCTTACTCCTTGGAAGGGAAGCCATGATAAATCTGAATAGCATACTAAAAAGCAGAGAGATAGCCTTGCTAACAAACTCAGTACAGTCAAAGCTATGGTTTTTTTTCCAGTAGCAATGTGTGGCTGTAAGAACTGGACTATAAAGAAAGCTGAGCACCACAGAATCAATGCTTTCAAATTGTAGTACAGGAAAAGACTTGTGAGAGCCCCTTGTACAGCAAAATCAAATCAGTCAGTACTTGAAGAAATTAATTCAGGCTATTCACTGGAAGGCCAAATACTGAAGCTGAAACTTAAATACTTTAGACACATGATGAGAAGATGGAACTCACTGGAAAAGACCCTCGTGTTAGGACAGTTTGAAGACAAAAGAAAAAAAAGAGGATGGGGGCGGCTAGGTGGCGTAGTGAATAGAGCACCTAGGTGGCGTAGTGAATAGAGCACCGGCCCTGGAGTCAGGAGTACCTGAGTTCAAATCCAGCCTCAGACACTTAACACACAAAACTAGCCGTGTGACCTTGGGCAAGTCACTTAACCCCAACTGCCCTCCAAAAAAAAAAAAGAGGATGGCAGAAGATGAGATGGATAGATGGGGGCATGGAAACAAAAGAACACACACTTGGACAGATTTCAAGAGATAGTAGAGAACAAACAGAAAGGCCTGGAGTGCCAGGTTCACAGGGTCACAAAGAGCCTAACACAACTGAATGACTCAGTGACAATATGGGGCCATAGGAAGTAGAAAGTTAAAAAAAAAATCCTAGTAGATGTAATCTTTGGTTGAGCTGGTGGGCAACTTAGATGTGTTTTAAATTCTCCTCATAATGGATGGCAACGGAATATTGTGCTCCTTCCAGACAAAACACTCTGCATCTTGAACTCAGCCTTCTCAGAAAGTAATTCTTTTAATATAATGTATGGACTCAGTATTTTGGCCAACATCAACTATTTCCAGTCAACTCTTCCCTAACATCATGATCCATGGTTCACAGCTTGGAGACAGTCAAACAACTGAATTTGCCAAAACTGAAGTCATTGCCTTCTCAGCACTCATAGCTAAAGAACGTCTGGAAAAGAAAGTACTCACAATCAAAATCTTTGGTACTATCAAATGGTTAAACAACAGAAAGAGATATGGTCTTATCAATTAAATCATAGCAAAGATGCATTTGTATAAAACAGTGGTTCTCAACCTTCCTAATGCTGCGACCCTTTAATACAGTTCCTCATATTGTGGTAACCCCCAACCATAAAATTATTTTCATTGCTACCTCATAACTGTAATTTTGCTACTGTTATGAATCGTAATGTAAATATATGATATGCAGGATGTATTTAAATTGAACATAACCCACAGGTTGAGAACTGCTGATATAAAACCTTCATTTCCTCTCTACACAGCAATCAAACCAATTACTTTCCATGCAAACTACTGAGCCTTTCCAGCTCCTCGACACAGGATCATAGATTTAAATCTGGAGGAAACCTAAGAGGAAATTGGGTCCAACCTCCTCATTTTACAGATAAGCAAACTGAGAATCATAAAAGAACAATGACTTTGTCCCAGTAAATATGTGAGGCTGTATTTGAACCAAGGTCTTCCTGGCTCCATTCCAATGTTTCAAATACTGTGCTATTCTAACTCTAACACTTTTATAGATATAAGAATCTCCCCTATTAGAATTTCAGCTCCCTGAAAGTAGGGTGTCTTTTACTTTTCTTTTTGTATCTGTACTGCTTAGCATAGTGCTTTGCACAAAATAAGCACTTAAATGCTTTTTTCACTCATTCATCTATTCAAGATGCAGGCTGAGATGTCACCTGCTTCCAATAGTCAAAGGAAAGACTTTTGATGTTTGAATAGGACATGGAAGGGCACTGTCATGGCAAAAAAATCTGTGTGTACAGAAATAGTAGTTCCACACAAAACCTAGGAACCAATACATGTCTTTCACCAATGTAGGAGTCCCTCAGTGTAGTGTGCCTTCTACTTTGTGTGGATACATTTGTGCAACTCATCAGCCTATTAGGTAGAATTTGGCATGAAGCAAAACTAAGCCATGTCATCCCAACAGCATTTATAGGCAAAATTGAAAGGATCCCTATTACATGTGAAAATGGCAGATTAGCCAGTGTTTCTATGGTAATGTGTCCTCATTATTGATGAAAATGGAGCCAGCACATTTGGACACTAACACCTTAGTGTTCAACATACTTTATGAGGAAGTAAAAATAACACTCAAAAAATGAAGTTCAGAAGAGCAGCTGGACTTGACCAAATATATGCCAGATGTAATATAATTTAAAATGCTCTTAGGAATCAACTCTCAAGAAAATTTATGATTACTGAAAAATGGAAAATATTATTACCAAAAAAATACTAAATAAGATATTGGGAACTACCAAATCCATAAGCCTAAGCCTATCTTCTCATTTCTATAAAATCTCTATAGACATAGAAACAATGGCTTTGATTAAAAAAAAATATATATGGGAAGGAAACAGATGGGTTTTTATTTATGATTCTCTAGGGCAGAGGTATCAAACATGTGACCCAGAGGCCACATGTAGCCCACAACACTCCCAACATGTGGCCCAAACCAAATTAAAATGTAATTGGAAAATGTTTAACAAAATAAATAAAAATACAATGAAACATATATGATATCAATATGTGGTTTTCTAAGTCAATATGAGGCCCACAGGGATCTTTATATTTGGTTTCATGGCCCCCATTTCTATTTGAGTTTGACACTACTGCTTTAGAGTAAACCAACAAGATCCTTTTATATTTCTTCTTATGCCACTGCACACTTTTTTTTAACTTGGTTATACAAAACTCAGCCTTAAATGTACTCCTCCAATAAAATGTCCTGTGCATAAGATCATACGAGATTCACTGATAATTACAAATTCATCATGTTGAGTTATAAGGAGCCATCTAGTAAAGTCCCTTTATTTGTACATGAGGAAATTGAGGTTAAATGACTTACCCAATGTCACATGGGTAGTAAGCAGAAATAGGACTCAAACACAGGTTCTCTGCCCCCAAATCCAGTGCTCTATCCGCTATACCATGGTACCTTTCAAAGTGTCTCTCTTCAGGTTTCCGATATTTAAAAAAGACATAAAATTAGGAGTCACATCCTTGCTAAAAGCATTCACTCTCATTTTAGATGGTAGCCTATACAAAGTCCACTTGGAGGAATTGGTCAGGAATACACTGACTTCAGAAAAAATAGAGAGACTTAGGAGATCTCTTAGGGGGCTGGGAGAAGCCTGAAATAGGACCTTCTATTTCAAGGAGTTTAGGGTCTATTGCCCCTAGTATCTCTGCTCTTTGGAGGGGCAACTTGCCATTCATCTTCAATACAAATGCCATTCTCCTGTTATGCTTCTAATTTATGCATCATTGCTCTTCTGAGGTTAGTTTTCTCTGAGTTTTGAATGTCAAAGATTATACTATTAGGAAATAGGCATGAAGAATGCTAGAAATACTACAATAACTCAGTAAAGGAGAAACATATTAGACCAATGTCTTATAACAAATGCCACCAAAAAATCTTAAAATGAATAATAAACAAGTAGACAATAAGATAAAGCACCTTTGATAGTTATACCTTAAGGAGGGAGAGAATTCATAACCAAACAAGGAATAGAGGTGATCGAAAAGACAAAACTGATCATTTCAGTCATGTCAAAGTGATAAGCTTTCACATGAACAAAATCAATGTAAAAAAAAACCAAGACCAGATAGTATTGTTTCAGAAAAGAAATGCAAATCAAAACAATTCTGTTTTGCTGAGTACCCAGAAAATTAGAAAAAGTACCAAAATATTGAAAATAATCAATGATGGAGGGGCTATGGAAAAACAGGCACCATAACATATTTTTAATGGATCTGTGAATTTATCTAACAATTCTGGAAAGAAAAACTGGAATTGTTCTTTTAAAAAGTAATATGAATGTCCATACCCAACTTATTGAAACAGTAAATAGAATACTGGGCCAAGAGTCAGAAAGATCTAAGTTCAAATCTCTCTTCAATTATTTGTTAGCTGTGTGACCATGGGCAAGTCACCTGACCTTTGCTTGCTTCAGTTTTCTCAATTGTAAAATGGATTTAATAATCTCTCTCCCAGGGGGTATATGAAGATCAAATTAAATAATATTTTTAAAGCACTTAGCACAATGCTGGCAAATAATAGGACTAAATAAATGATAATATTATTATATAAATTCTTCCCTTTCCCCTATCTTTCCCCTTGACCTAGAAAGCCTACTGCTAGGTACAAATCCCAAGTAGGTCAAAGTTTGAAAATAAATATTCATAACAGCACTTTTGGTGGGAGCAAAGAATTTAAAATAGATGCTCATCAACCAAAGAATGGATAATCTGACTACTACAATGTGAACATAGTATAATAATACCAAGTGATAAGAAATGCTGAATTTGAAGAATTCAAAGAAGCATGTGAAGACTTGCATGAACTGATTCAATGGGAAACGTTGGGAACAAGAAAACCATAGACACAGGAACAATGTAAATAGAAAGAGCAAAAAAAAATGAAACTGAATGCTATGTAATTATAATGACTAGGTTTGGCAATTCCCTCTGTTTTGTTGCAGAGGTAAGGAACTATGGATGCAATATATTGTACACACCATCAGATGTGGCCAATATATTGGCTGGTTTTGATAACCTGATATTTTTTCTTTTGCTTTCTTTTGTTCATCACAAAGTAAAGTCTTACTCTGGCTCCTGAAGGAGCTGGTTTGTTGTTCCATCATGGTCCTCACCCTTTCAGATTCAGGCCAGTGAATCTGAGAGATCACTACTTTGGAACAAGGAGCAATCCAAAGTCAAACTGCTCTCAAAGAAGTGTGGTGCATATCAATCAGTCATTCAACTAACATTTATTAAAGGCCTACTATGAGCCAGACACTGGCCAACAAACCTGGGTCTCAGACAAAGTTTAATCTACAGGGTATAAATGATACCATGATACCAGAAATGAAGAAAGTGTTGTGCAAAATCATTAAAGAAGTTGTGGCCCAAAAACAATGACTCTAGTCAGGGAATCAGTAAATTAAGTAGAAGTAATGACTTAAATTCAAAGCTGAAAATTCAACAAAGCAGAAAGATTCCAGACTCAGGATTCAGGTAGAAAAATACTATCTGAGTTCTCCAGGAGCAGGTCAAAAGCTAGGGAGAATGTGGAGTTGGGGGGGGGGGAATATCCCATAAAGATAAGGGTCAGAAACATTGCAAAGGAGGGAGTGTGGCACTTTAATAATGACAATGGCTTCAGGCAAATGCAAAGTCAGCAACATTTTGTGGCTGGAGGTTCGCTAGCCAGGTCTCCTCCTTCAGCTAAAAGCAATGCAGCTGTGTGCGCTGACAGCTGGCCAGGTAGTTACTCTGATAAACGGTGAAAGGGTATATAAGAGATGCCCAGACCATTCCTGACAGTACACAGGGGTGTTCCCTTTTCTGACCATAATATCCACATATGCTTGAGCCCCAGAACAATAAATTAGCAGGGAGAAAAAGGATGAGCAAATAACTCTAAGTTTTCTCACATTGCTGAGCCACCCACAATAATCATAACTCACATTTATACAGCATTTAAAGGCTTATAAAAGTTTTTCTTCACAACGTCCCTCTGAGTAACATGGTATGAGTATTTTACAGATGAGGAAATTGAAGCTCAGAGAGATTAAGTGATTTGCTCACTATCATCCAATTCATTTCTCTTTACTCCAGGGGATTATTAATTTGTTATATTTAACTTGCTGAAATATCTGTATCACGGCTGCCTACAGCAACTGAAGTTGTTGCATGGTGCCTGGCACATAGCAGGTACTTCTTAATGTTCACTGACTGACTCACAGTTGCTGTTTTATTCAATCTGTACATAAAGTAGAGGTAATAAGGCAGAGCAAAGGAAGAGCTGACCTGGACGCCAGAGTCCAAGTTCTGCCTATGACACACACTGGCTTCCTGACCCTGGGCAAGTCACTTAACCTCTCAGTGTACTACACAACTCTCATGTTATAATTGACAAAGAAAGTGAGACATGAGTAAGAGTATCCTCACCTGTAACTTCCCTATATATAACCACAAGCCCAGGCCTTTGCCCTATTCCTAAGAAAAAAATAATACTGGTCTTCATGTAAAAATGCATAGATGCCCACACACTCAACATATCATTTCCATCTCTTCCCCCTTTAATTATACTGTTTCTCTGGTCTGATTCAGATCCCATTCAGCCTCAAAGCCCAGCTCAGATCCCACCTTCTCCTCAAAGTTTTCTTTAACTTCATAGTTTCTCACTGATCACCCCATACTTTAATCTTCAACAGCAAAAATGTATATAATACATTCCTTTCTTTTAATTGTATTTGTTTTTAGTTATCAACATTTACTTCCATAAGATTCTGAGTTCTAAATTTTCTCCCCCCCTCCACTTATATAATGCATTTCTACAATTACGTGTGTGTGTGTAACAGATATATAGAGGGAGGGAAGGAGTTCTCAAATTGAATTTAATTAAACAAACATCTATTAAACATTTACTCCATGCCGAACACTGTGCTAGGCACTGGAGACAATACAAAACTTACTTTAAAACAGAGACTTCCTTGGCAGTTAGTTGATGTAGTGGATACAGCATGAGCCCTGGAGTAAGGAGGACTTGAGTTCAAATTCAACCTCAGACAATTGACACTTGCTAGATGTGTGACCCTGGGAAAGTCACTTAATCCCTACTTGCCTCACTAAAATTTTAAAAATTGAGATTTTCAACAGTTTATTTTGTTTTGTTTTTTTAAGGATCCAGATTGTGAGGCAAGTGAGGAAGGAAAGAGTATGGAAAACAAGTACAAATGCTAATTGTTTGATAACCACAAGAAACTGTTACATAGGATGCCTTGTAGAACAATTCAATAAGGGCTTAGAAATGGAGATGTTCCCATGGCATGGTTGAAAATTCAGTCTCTAGCTTTCCGCGCTATCCCGAAGAGGGTTCCATACGGCGTTGTTCTTGGTTTCCGTCGTAACTTAAAAGGGAAACTTTCACAATGTCCGGAGCCCTAGATGTCTTGCAGATGAAGGAGGAGGATGTCCTCAAATTCCTTGCTGCAGGAACCCATCTGGGT
>CM053598.1:106891493-106959446 GCA_028646575.1 Pseudocheirus occidentalis | reverse complement strand
ATGGGAGGTTATGCCTGATCTTTACTTCTACAGGGATCCAGAGGAGATTGAAAAGGAAGAGCAGGCCGCAGCTGAGAAGGCAGTAACAAAGGAGGAATTTCAGGGTGAATGGACTGCACCTGCCCCAGAATTCACTGCTGCTCAATCAGAGGTGGCTGATTGGTCTGAGGGAGTACAGGTCCCATCTGTGCCCATTCAGCAGTTCCCCACTGAAGATTGGAGTGCTCAGCCGGCTACTGAGGATTGATCTGCTGCTCCTACTGCTCAGGCCACTGAGTGGGTAGGAACTACCACAGAATGGTCTTAAAACCCACATGCTCTGATAGTGTTGGAAGAATGCTGATGGAAAATAAACATTGGTTTCTTACAAAAAAAAAAAAAAGAAAATTCAGTCTCTAGATTTGGGATTTAGGCTGAAGGCTTTGTCTGGATGGATCACTAAGTAAAAAGCATAATCTATGTTCTAAGTAAATAAATAAAAGAATAGCAATTTGGCCCAGATAGTAGTAGATAGTGTGCTTGACAACTAATGCCTCTTATAACTATCAAAGTTCTTCCCCACAATGAAGTGCTCGATGGGGTTGTGCATCTTGTCACCCTTCTTCTTGATAGAGGCTACTACGTTCTTCTTTATGTTAGTCTCTCTGTGGTCTGAACAGCACACTCCACAAATATCTCCTTCATCTTCTTTGATACCTCTTTTGATTATGGCCTTACAGTCACAGCTACTTCACTCTCTCAAGCTCAGGCACTCTGACCCAGCAAGTGCTTTTGCTGCTAAAGATATTGTTGGTCAACCAACAATACAAAGTTTAGAAAAGACAGTGTTCCTGCCTTCATAAAATTTACAGTCTAAAAGTGTACATACCCAGAAAACCACTATAGTAAAAACTAAGTTCATTAAAGAGCTATGAAGTGATTGTGAAGTAAAAGAAAAAAATTGGTATTGACTAGGGGTGAATCAAGGAAAGCTTCATTGAAGAGTTGATGTTTGAGGTGGACTTTAAAAGGTTGGTAGAAATTCACCAAAGTGCACAGGAAAAACAGTCTAGTTAATATGGAGCAATGTGAGCAAAAGCAGAGCAAAAAAGGGTGTAGATTATGTTCTGGGTACAAAGGGTAGTCCAATATAATTGAAAGACAGCAGAAAATATTCAAAGTTTTAAGAGGTAAAACTCAGGTTGGTGTTGCTCTCTACTCAGGGACGACTTTTAAAGCTAAACCAAAAAATAGAGACACAGAGAGATATAGAGCTAGAGATAGATAGATAGATAGATAGATAGATAGATAGATAGATAGATAGATAGATAGATAAATAGATAGATAGACAGACAGATAGATAGATAGATAGATGGATAGATGGATGGAGAGATGGATGGATAGATGGATGGATGGATGGATGGATGGATGGATGGATGGATGGATGGACGGATGGATGGATGGATGGACAGATAGATAAAGTACCAAGGAATTTACCAAATAGACCAAAAAAATCATTCAGGATTTTCAGGAGAAGTAAGACATTAATGAATCTATCTATGCACAAGGAAAATGTATATGAAAAAATGATGGGAAGGATGGATTCCAAAGAGAAGAGAGCAGAGGTAGAAAGACCTGGTAAAAGATCTTCCTCCTTTACAATAGAGAAAGCAGGTGATAATGATTGCCTGTGTCAAAATGGTGGCAGTGAAAATAGAGCAGAGAAACTGTATGTGAGAGCTTTTGAGAAAGTAACATCAACAGGACTCAGCAATGAATTGAATACTAGATTTGAAGGAAGGGTCATTCAAACATGAGAGATTTGCTAAGTGCCAGTACCACTAATAGTAGTGAAGTATGAAGGAAGAGAAACCAGCTTTTGGGGAAGAAAAGTAAGCTTACTTTTTGAATATGTTGAGTTCTTGATGACAATGAAGCATTCAGGTAGGAATGTCTTCCAGGAAATGTAGGTCAGTTCATGTGTACTAGTACCATCTATAAGAGCACAAGCTTTTGGAGAACAGAAACTGAATCTATCTTTTTTTTCATTCCTCCATTCTCTCTCCCATTATGCTTAGGCATATTATAGGTACTCAGATAAGCTTTTTTTTATCATTAAAACAGACTAGACTGAATATGTAGAGTAAAATATCAATCTTCAAGAACATACCACTCAGTAGAAGAATCTAGTTTTTGAAAAAAATATATTTAGTTACTTGTTCAACCTGATTCTTCCCTTTTAGACATGGAATATGTAACAGCAATTCTCCCAAACCATGAAGGATGAACTGCTTCCTGCCCATGTTTTTCTCAAACCTTACCTTCAACCAAACTTTGGTAGGTGATTAACAAACTAAGCCCCTCAAAAAATCTGCCATATTTTGTATCTATGGCTGCAAAAAGAAATTCTGAAGAATATTCAACCCCCACAGAGGACTTATCACCATAGATTTACTATAGTCCACTCTATGCCCAACAGGGTAGATAACGGGACTCAATGATTCCAATTTCCTTTCTGCATGCCAATCTATTATGTAAAATGAGTATGTCTGATGATGTTTATACCCAAAGGAATACTTATTAGTCTTCACTTGATATGAATGATTTCTTGAATCTCTTATAAGATGAAATGAGAATCATGGCAGGTGAAATATTAGCTTTCAACTCATAGTGGGGTGTATTTTTTATCAGAATATTTCATTCTGGAATATTTTGAGAAATTTTTTTTCCTGTTTAGATAATGATTTCCATTGGAAAATTAAAACCCTCATGCCTCCATCATCATATTCTACTGCAAATTTACTATCCTTCATACAACATACACAGCAGGATTCAAGGTTAAGAGTAAAATACCAAAGAGTCATACCATGGGTAATTTTAATGGTTAAAAAAAAACCTTGACTTTTGCTTATTATATTAGTTCAACTAAAATTGACCTTCAATATATGAAAATTTCATTTTCACAAATAAATGGTATGACTGATGTCTTTTATTAGGCTTACAAAAAGTAATCAAGATAGAAGCTTTCAAGGCCACAATCTCTCAGTTCAAATTACAGATAACAGAAGGAAAGTCATGGGAGGTCTTAAAAGCTAAAATAATCTTTATTTCTTACTAAAAGGTAATAGTTTACTCAGGGCTAAATTCTGCCACTTTCTGAAATTATCTATAGTTATCATATCAATATTGTTAATGGGATGGATTTATTGTTAGTATGTAGTAATTTGGATCCAGGCTTCCCTGATGTATTTTATGGCATGCAGTCAACTCCGATATATTGTGGGTCTATAACCGCTCCATAAACTAGAGAACGTCATCACTGAAATGAATGAGCACAGGTATCTACTGAGCTGTTTTTAATTATATGTTTATCTTTTTTCATTGCTCCTACACTCAATTTATTTATACCACATGTGGTCACATGTGGCCATTGAAGTCAATTTAAGGGGTTTAAGAAAACCCTAAGAAATCATTGTCCTTTATTCAACAAGGTCATATGACATATATTGGCAACAGTTATACATCTATATATCTTCATGGTTCTTCACAAGTTCACAAGTCAAATGTGGGATATTTCTAAGGCCAGAAGTTTGTTTGCTTTATTTAACAGATTGCTCTTATTCAAAATTTTCCTGTCTTATGTTGATTATTACAATAAAATAGTTAAATCGTTTTTAATGTTTGGCACAGATATGTGATTTCATCTGCAGGAGGAACTCCCTAAACTAATCTAGATGTGCAATTTGTCTGTAACTTATGGCCTTAGGCAATCTCTGATGGCATTGGGAGCTTTAATAATTTACCTGTGGTCAGAGGGTAGATCTAAACACAGGTTACCAGACTTCAAGACTGACTCCACTAAAAAAAAAAAAAAAACTGACTCCACTACACTGCACTCAGAAAGATAAACTTAATTGTTTAAATTTGGGATTAGAGATATACTAAGTAATGGCAGGCATTTAGGGCAGAAAACAATTCAACAAAATTAGATCAGATCCTAATCTAATTCAGGGTACTTGCCTGGATGATTTTATCTGTTCTTCTACTATCCTAACTTTGGCCCAGTTTCTTTTCAGGAAAATTTTTGACCCATTTCTGTGTCCTATGACTATTACTCATACTTTTTGTTTCTAGCATAGACCATAAAATACATTCATAGGATTTTAGAACTGGAACAAATTTTGAAAAACACAGTCCAGCTTTCTCATTTTACATATGGAAGACAGAGAGGTTGTCAGTTGTCCAGCATCACAGTCAGAATGGAAGGCTAGGTCTTCGGACATTTTTTTTTTTACAATATCAAATTCTCTCTATCTCTCTCTCTCTCTAACCTATAACTACTCATCAACAATTTCTTATCATTTTATTCAAAGTTGATCTATATCTATTGTGCTACTTATTCTCAAATATAATATATACCTACAATGACTTAGTTAAGATGTTATAGGGGAAAGTGAAAAAGTTGTAGTTTGCAAACAGAAGAAGCTGGATCTAACAAATCTGAAAATCTGCTTGTGACAAAGACCAGCAGAGCTGTTTAGAACTTTGAGTTTCATTGCCAGTATTTTGCCATAAGAATGATTTGACATGTTTTCTAGCAAAAGAATGATGAGAAAAAGCTAGTTGCAAAGTTCAAAATGATTACCATTGCAAACTCATGTACACAGTTACCACTTTGGACAAGTGAAGGGTCAAGGGCTTGCCAAACAATTGCATCCAGACAGCTGGATCTAGCCAGGCTCACATGCATAATTTATTCTACTTCGGACTGACTGTCACTTATGCTCACAACACTTGCCTACACTTTGACTGCTTTATTTAGCACATTTTAAACAAAATATATAACCAACTAACTAAGAATAAAGAACCTGCCACCACAAAAACTGAAGATGTGAGTACCTGCTGTTAAAATATTTGAAGGTTCTGGGAACTTATTGCAATCGACAATTTATTTAAAAGATTATCAGCAACCAATTGACTGGAATACGATTTTAAAACATTACTTTATACCTTAAGTTCAAGGGGTCCTAGACATTGTCTCTTATCACTTGGCTTCAGAATTACGGCCTCATACGTTTCTGGTGTTTCTGGTGCTGCGTTCTCCCTCGAAGGGGGAGCCGCAACATTGCTCTTAAGAATTTCTGCGGTTTCGTAGCTTCGCCTGGGCCGTGCACCCGGAGCGTGGTTTTATTAAAGAAGGCGGCAGATGCTGCCCAGGCCGCGGGGCAGGAGGCCTGGCTACCCGGCAACCGCTGAGGCTCGGCTCCCGGCATTTAACCCCGCACGTGTCCGCTGCCCCACGGAATCCCGCGGGCCGGTGTAGAACGTGCGGCAGGAAGTGGGGCCCTGTGACCCGGCAGCGGAAGATGGCATCTGCCTGGGCACGAGGCCGAGGGAGAGGGAATCGGGGAGGAAGTGCTCAAAATGTCTCCAGGAATTATTCAGCGGATTCGTCTGTTGGACAATGAAATCAGGAGCATGAAAACGAACTACATCAGGCTACGGAGGACAAGATCAGAGGGAACAGTAAGAAGATTAAAGTGAACCGTACTCCGCCCTGCCTATTCTCCAGTGTCCTCAAGCTACTGGATTTTGACCCCAATGAGCAAGAAGGAAGATGGTACAAACATTGACCTTGACTCCTAGAGAAAGGGCAGATGTGCTCTGATCAAAATCTCTACCTCGAAGACCTATTGCCTGCCGATTATTGGTGTGGTTGATATGGACAAATTGAAACCTGGAGACCTGGTGGGAGTAAATAACGACTCCCACCTGATCCGGGACACCCTTCCCATCACACATGATTCCCAAGTAAAGGGTGTGGAGGTGGAAGAGAGGCCTGCAGAGCAATACACTGACACTGGAGGGTCGGACAAACAAATGCAGGAGCTGGCAGAGGCTGTTGTATTGCCAATGAACCATAAAGAGAAATGTGAGAATTTAGGGATCCAGCCTCCAAAGGGAGTACCGATGCATGAATCCCTCTCCTCCCCCCCCTACTGAAAAAACCCTGGTAGCCTGCGCATGTGCCACTCAGACCAAGGCCAACTTCCTGAAATTGGAAGGTCCCCAGCTGGTACAAATGCTCATTGGGGATGGAGCAAAGCTTATCAGAGATGCCTTTGCATTGGCCAAAGAGAAAGTTCCCTCCATTATTTTCACTGATGAACTCCATGCCCTTGGAGCCAAAGGCTTTGACAGTGATAAGGCAGGGGATTGAGAAGTTCCGGAGGACAATGCTGCAACTCCTGAACCAGCTGGATGGATTTCAACCTAACACCCAAGTCAGAGTGATTGCTGCTACAAACAGGTAGATATCCTGGACCCTGCCCTGCTGCAGTTTGGTCGTCTGGACTCAAGATTGAGTTTCCAGTGCCCAAGGAGGAAGCCAGAGTCAAGATCATGTAGATTGTAGATCAATTTCTGAAAGATGAATGTGAGCCCTGACAGGAACTACTGAGAAGCTGACTCACTGCACCTATGACTTTAATGGGGCACAATGCAAAGGCTGTGCGTTGTGGAAGCAGGAATGATTGGGCTTTGATGGGAAGCCACTGAACTCACCCATGAAGACTACCTGGAGGGCATCCTGGAGGCAAAGTCTGGAAAGCCAGTTTTCAGTACTATGCTTGACAGGGCTGGGGAGCCCCTGGCCACAAGCATGGATAAACTCATTTGTCTGACTTGTAGGTTAAAGTAGTAACACTAAAGGTGGCTGGGGTTGTTCCCCCCACTCCCACCCTTGCAAAAAAAATTATTCTGGCAGGTTGTGTGACAATGCAGTTGAGAATTACTTCCTATAGCACTTTTCTTTCTGCTATACATCAAATGCAGTGGTTTGTTGTTGTTTAGATTTACATCATTAACTTGCTTCAGAAGTCCTCTTCAAATGAAGGAGGCATTACATAATCACCACCATGAGTAGCATTTGAAAACATGTTTTTAATTCAGGATACTTGACTTTCTCTGCTCAAAAAAGAATGACTCTGAAGGAGTCTTATTTTCAACTTACAACTGGCAGGGTAAGATGAGGACACTGGCATTACCACCCTCTGATTCAGAAGAGACACTCAAGTCTCAACAATATGTAGCCCCAAAATTTTCAAAACGAGAAGATTCACCTTAAGAATGGAGTGGGGGGGGCAGAAATCAATAACAAATGAACATCTTTACATGTTCATGTACAAATTCCATTATCATTTCAATAAGAAATTACAGAGATAGAAAATGAATGAGTTAAACTAGGTTAAGAAGAGGACAAAAATTAACCCACTAAATCTCTTCCCTGAATAGCACAAGTCATCTACTGGCAAACTGTCTATTTTATCTGATTTTTTTTATTACACAGTTGTGATCTCTTTTCAAACCCTTGTCACTGCTGTTAGGCAGAAATGTAAGTGATATGATTAACACATCTTGTATAATTGGTCATAATCATTATTTAAGAACTTCAGTAACATGACACATACATGGCCACCCCAGCATCTGCTTCAGGCTAATGAAAATCTCCAGGCCAGGATAACAGAGGCACCCTCTTTTAGGGACCTGGAAATTTCTCTTGACCTATGCCACTTCTCTGGAAAGAACAAAAGTGAAGAGTAATTTAAAGAAATCTGTTTTGTTCCTCATGTTATGTATTTTGTAAACTCAGGAGCCATTTTGTACTTTCCATACTTAACATGATATTTTTGAAGCATATTAGTATCTTCTTTGTGCAACATTATTAGGGAATAACATTTCACATTAGTGAATGTCCAGATTACTACATATTATTCCCATTTAAGTGTGAAGCATTCTTAGCATCCGGTTCTAAAATGTGGAAGGAATCTTAACACTTTGTCTAGGTCACCTCCCTCAATGTACATATGGGGGAACTAAGATCCAGAGAGTTGAATTTTATTTGCCCAAAGGTCCATAAGTAGGAAGTGCAGAAACAACATCCAAACACGGGTCCTCTCACTCCAGATCTAGTTATCTTTCAGATAAACATTCAGAGACTTGAAGGATAAAGAAATCTGCCAAAATCCATGGTTTATTTCAGATGTGGAGGACAATGTGATTTGAAGAATCTACAGTATACCTAAAATTAAAATAATTCTAGAAAGTAACTTAAAAAACTGGCTTCAGAACAGCCTGGCACTCATCTAAACCAGCGGTTCTCAACCTGTGGGTCACAACCCCTTTGGGGGTCAAAGGACCCTTTCACAGGGGTCACCTAAGACCATCAGAAAACACATTTCCAATGGTCTTAGGAACTAAGACACCACTCCTCTATCCATCTGCCCACATGCAGATATGCCCACATACGAGTATTAAAGGGTCATGGCATTAGGAAGGTTGAGAACCACTGATCTAAACAAACCATTTTGAAAGATAATAATGGAGAAAAATCTATTGGGTTTTTTATAAGATTACTTGGGATGCTTTTTTTGAGAGAAGAGGCTCAGGAGATTATATTATTATAGAGTTTTAGAGTAGTGAGATATCTTAGAAATCATGTAATCCAACCCCTAGTTGAGGTTGAGAAAAAAAGACCCTGGTCAAGATGGCTGTGTAGAAACAAGAGACCTCTGCGAGTTCCCCCCAATACCACCTCAAATACCTGTAAAATATGACTCTAAACAAATTTTAGAGCTCCAGAGTCCACAAAAATGATAGAGTAACAAAGCTCCTGCTGAAGGAAGCTTGGCAGGTGGTCATCGCAGGGCACTGGAAGCAAAGCCCAGCCCCATGAGGTTTCACCCCTAGGGCATCCAGGAGAAGCCATGGCTGTAGCATTCAGGAGAGCACATTATCAGCAGATGTGGAGATTTTTAGAATCACCAACCCACAAGAGCCAAGGGCAAAGGGAAAATGTCAGTGGAACTTGGCTAAATTTAGAGAGATGGTCCGGCCAGACCTACCAGCAGTCTGAAGCAGTGGTCCAGCAGCCATCTCCACGTGGCTGTGTAGAAACAAGAGACCTCTGCGAGATCCACCCAATACCACCTCAAATACCTGTAAAATATGACTCTAAACAAATTCAGAAGCTCCCGGCCTGCAGATTGCGGGGGGGCCAAGAGATCATTCAGAGGCTAAGTAATCTTCCCTTGAGCTGCCTGGATCAGATCATGGTCTTGAGTGGTGGATCTGAGGTGTGTTTTCAGTGAGCCAAAGCTGGTGGGGGCTGCAAAAAATAGCAGCCTCCCAATAGCTCCAGTAGCTGTGAAAACCCCAGCGATTTGGGACAGAGCTCTCCCCTCTGAAAGCAAAGTTTTACTACTGAGCCCAAAAGCCAAGTAACTGACTGGCAACATGAGCAGGCAAAGAAAGCAAAGCAAGCCCAGCAATCAAACCTTAGATTCCTTTTTTGGGGACAAAAAGGACCAAAGCATGGAATGGGAGGAAGATAACACAGTCAAAACTCCCACACCAAAAGCTTCCAAGAAAAATATGAAGTGGATAGAAGCCACAAAGGAGCATGAAAAGGATTTTTAAAACCAAATAAGAGAAGTTGAGGAAAAATTGGGGAGAGAAATGAGAATGATGAAAGAAATCATGATAAGAGAGTCAACAACCTGACTGAAGAAAATAACACCTTAAAAAATAGACTAACTCAAATGGCAAAAGAGACTCAAAAAGCCAATGAGGAGAAGAATGCCTTAAAAAGTTAAATTTGCCAGATGGAAAAAGAATCTCAAAAACTTGCTGAAGAGAATAATTCCTTCAGAATTAGAGTGGAGCAAATGGAAGCAAATGACTTTATGAGAAATCAAGATACTATTAAACAGATCCAAACAAATGAAAAAATAGAAGGCAGAGTGAAATATCTCCTTGAAAAAACACTGACCTGGAAAATAGATCCAGGAGAGACAATTTTAAAAGTATTGGACTACCTGAAAACGTTCACAAAAAAAAGAACCACAGTATTCAAATTGTTTCTTCTTGGCAGCTTGTAATATTGTCTCCTTGATCTGGGAACTCCAGAACCTGGCTATGTCATTCCTAGTAGTTTTCTTTTGGGGATCTATTTCAAGAGGTGATTGGTGAATTCTTTCAAGTTCTATTTTGCCCTCTAGTTCTAAAATATCTGGACAATTTTCCTTGAGAATTTCTTGAAGGATAATTTCTAGGAAACACAATCAGGATAACCCAGGATCTAGCAGCTTCTACATTAAGGGATCAGGGCCTGGAACATGATTATTCCAGAGATCAAGGGAGCTAGGATTAAAACCAAGAATCACCTACCCAGCAAAACTGAGTTTAATATTTCAAGGGAAAATATGGTCATTCAGTGTGGTGGAGGACTTTCAAGCATTCTTGAGGAAAAAACCAGAACTGAACAGAAAATTTGACATTCAGACACAAGAAGCATGAGAAGTTAAACAGAAAAGAAATTGTAAGGAACTTATCAAAGTCGAACTATTTACATGCCAACATGGAAAAATGAGAATTGTAACTTGTGAAACCTCTCTCAGTATGAGGATAGGTGAAGGGAATATATATATATATATATATATATATATTTATATACATATATACACATATGTCTAAATAGGAGGGTATATATGCATATGAATACATATGTGAGTGCAGGTATAGACAGAGGGTACAGGATCAATTGAATAGAAAAGGATGATATTTTAAAAGGTATAATTAAGAGGTAGGAGAGGAATTGAATGAGAGGAGACAGGGAGAGACAAGAATGGGGGTTAATCATCTCATACAGAAGAGGCAATGGACAACTGTTACAATGGAGGGGAAGAACAGGAAGGCAAAAGGTAATGGGTCAGCTGACTCTCATTGAATTTGGCTTTGGGAAGGAATGACATACACTCTAAAGTGGGTATCTTGCCCTACAGGAGAGCAGGGGGCATGGGGATGGAAGGTGGGAATATGGAGGGGAGGGCAGGCTTGGGGGAGAGGGATGTTAGAAGCACACACTTCACTGAAGGGACAGGGACAAAGTAGAGAACAGAACAAGGTGGGGGGGATAGGAAGGAGGGAAACATAGTCAGTGTTACACAATATGTTCATTATAGAGATGTTCTGTGTAACTACACATGTACAGCCTGTATTAAATTACCTGACTTTCCAGTGGGGGTGGATAACAAAGGAGAAATGGAAAGAATCCAGAATTTAAAGTTCTAAAATCAAATGATAAAAAATATATTATTATTATTATTATTTACATGCAACTGGGAAATAAGATATATAGGCACTAGGATAGGGATATACATCTTACCCTTCCAGAAAGTGAGGGGGTGATGGGGGAGGATATAGGAAACAGCAAATTGGTGGATGGGGTATACGGTGGGATCACTATTTTGGGGTGGTGCATAGGGGAAAGATGGGGAGAAAATTTGTAACTCAAAATCTTGTGGAAATTGATGTAAACCAAAAAATAAAAAATAAATAAATAAAAACCCTAACAGATTGGAAATTTCTCCATTAGACTGTAAGCTCCTAAAGATGGGAGTAATGTGTCTTTTTTGTTGTTGTTGCTTTTGAGTTTTTACAGCTCTAGTGCCAAATACAAGCTCAAGCACACAGTAACAGCTTAATAAAAGTGTGTTGAATTAAATTGATACAAAAAGGTTAAGTGATTTGTCCAAGATCATGCAATTAGGTAGTGGTAAAACCAAGACTAAAGTGAAGCCCTCTGACTCCCAATTGTATAGTCTTTGGATACAGAGGAGATAAATGATGTCAAAAAGCATCTCTAAAAGTGATGCTAAGAATATAGAACAAGATATTAGTTATAGGTACTGGGTGGTGTGGAGGATATGAAGAAATAGCAACCTTGTCTTGCCTTATTTCAAGGGACTGAGAACAAGGGGTTAGTGAGAAAGCAGAGCCAGTCATTGTAGAAAAATGTGAAATATTGTCATCAAAGCATAGGAGATAGATGGTCTTCTACAAGTAAAATGGTTTTATTTTACTGAATGACCTAAAGAAGTAAAGGGCATCCCAAAAAAGTCAATGCAGTTTTAAGCTTTAGCAGCTTGGAAGCTTTTTTGTTTTAATAACTTAAACCTACATCAAGTATTTGAGAATATTCTGTATTTAGCTTCCCAGAGCTGTTTGTTTGTTTAAAACCTTCCTGGTTCTCAACTATGATAGCTAAGATTGCTGAATAAGTTCTGGATACATGAAGGATTGCTTTTATTTTCTGAAGTTTGTTTCCCAATAATATTCCCACAAGACTACAATTTTTATACCTTCCTTTTCATTCCCATTGCATTACCCTCATTCAAATCCTCATCACTTTTTACTTGGTCACTCAAAAGAGCCTCTGCCTCCAATCTCTTACCCCTCCAATTCACCTTTGCAATGATTCAAGATTAATCTTCTTAACAAAGAAATTTTACCTTCAGTAGCTCCCCAGTGCCTACTTAATAATGTCACATTTTACCAGAAAGTCATATAGGAAGCATGCTGGAGTCAGGAAGACATGAATTTCAGTTCCTGATCCTTAGTAAGATACGTGTCCTTGGGCAACTCATGTAACTTCTAAACTTTGGTTTTCTCATCTGTAAAATGTGGTTACTACTACTCATAGTACCTATAGGGCTGTTGTTATAAGTCTCAAATGAAATAATAAATAACAAAGTGCTTTGCATGCTTTGAAATACTAAATAAGAGTCAATTATTAACATAATATGTAAGGCCCTATGCAACGTGTCCCCAACCAACTACTCTAGCATTTTCTTCTTGCTTTTCTCGGCTTTTCTAGTCATTTCTCCCTTCTTAGTATTTTTTTTACTTTTATTACTTCCCTTCTAGACAAACTAGTCTATTTTCTATTCCCCAAACATGCATGGGGCTTGCCTATTTGAAAGCCTTTGCTCATTGGTTTTCCTTTGCCTATTAGATGTGTCTTTTCTCCCATTCTCTACCCATCCAAATTCACCAGTTTTAACAATCCATGTCAAATGGTGACTTCTCAATAAATCCTTTCATATCTTCTCAGCTGGAATTCATCATTCTTTATGCTATCACCTTATATTCTTATGATTCTTAGAACATTTGCCTTATATTATACATTTTTGAAGATATATCTTCTGTACCTTCCCAGATTATAAACTTGAGGAAAGAAAGCACACTGTCTGTGTATCTCCAAAATACGTAGCAAAGCATCTCATTATTATAACCCATTGCCATTTGCTCTAAGTCACCACCCAATTCCAAGGAAATCTCTTCCCCTTAAAAACAATCAAAAATCAAAAATAAACACAAGAGAAACTATGCAAACTATGCAAATTCGGATATATTGTACTAGATAAACCATAGTCTGGTAATCTTTCATCACTGCTGATATTGTTTCAGAGAGGATTTGGGATAGAGGACTAGGACAAATATCATGACCCTATGCCTATAGTTTTTCTCAGTCAGAACTCATTGCATAGGTATGACTTGTAACTCCACACTTGACCTGAGATGTACTGATTCAATCACTAACTCTCCTTCTTCCATGCACTTGCTGAAATGACTTTCATTTCCTACATACACAGACAGACACACATATGCACACACACATTCTCTTCTTATCTCTTGATATTTCCTATACACTCATGGAATAAATCCTCCAGCCCTCTCTTACTTTCTCCATACTCTCTTGAACTGTTTCTGAAAAACCATTGAAATCATCACTCAGAACACTATCACCACAAACATTAACTTTCCATCCAAGTTCACACTTTTTTCTTCCACTTATCTGATGTCTCTATTGCTCCAACATGAGTCCACAAGGTCTTGGGCAGCTGCATAACCCCATATCCTCAGGCACATGGATGATTCTCTTTGCCTTCACAGAGCTTTATTAAGATCCCAACTTGTAATATTGCCTAATAGTTGGTGCTCAATGAGATTTGAATACATGGTTGGTATTATATATTGTTTACAAAGCATAAAATAATTCAGTTTGGTAGAATGTGTAGTGCCTATAATGCAGTAGTACAAAATAGGGGATGGAAATGTTAATGAAGCAAGTTATTATCAATTGATAATTTGATAATTATCAATTAATAAATTTCATTTATATCAGTATTTTGAAAATCATCCTTTCGTGTTGTTAACATTGTAAATCTTATATGATAAAGGCCAATTGAAATAAATAGGTCTCTTTATAAAAGACATCATGTATTAGCACACTGTCTTGCCCTTGGAAGGCGCTCAACAAAACTTTGTTGGTGATGCATTGAATGTGGATATTTTTCAAGTGAGTATGCTAATTAATACTCATTTGAGGAAGACCAGGAAAGTGGAGTATCAAGCAGGGTGGAGAACATTTGGACAAAGATGGATGGAAGGAACAACAGATGATTTTGGCATAGTAAAGGAGTATAATATAGACTACATCAATAGAAAGCATAAATAAATGAGCTCAGGAAAAATATTAGAAATTTGGCATTAGTGGGTTATAATAATATTAATAAAATATTACAGTTTATGTAGATTTTTGCCAAATATTTTCATAACTATCTCATGGTATTGGGGGGGGAAGTGGAGAGATATGGACTAGATAATAGTGCAATTAGATGTATTTTAAATTGTTTTAATGACTGGACTCAGTATTGATAAGTTGGTTCAATGTCAACTTGAAAGGCATTTCCAGTAGAGTGTACCAGGGTTTATGCTTCATGTACTGGCTTCCAGTATTCAAAAGATGAGAGTCCCTCTATTTTTGGTACTGTCATACCAAGTCTAGAATATTGTGTTCAGTTCTAACCACCACTATTTAAGAAAGACACACTGATAACCTGGAAAACAGTGAGAGGAGGGGAATCAGAATATTGAAACACTTTTATGTACATCCCATATAAGTTGAAGGAAATGTTTTCTCTAAGGATTTCCATAGTCCCAGCTACTGAATCCAGGGGCATCTTCTCAGGCCTCATACTATTCTACTTCTCTTCAGTTTTCATCAATATTATCTATCCTCTCCTCATAAATACTCTTTAATTTCTTGGCTTCCACGACATTGCTCTCTCCCAGTTCTCCTATTGATCTTACTGCTCTTATCTCAGTGCAAAAGCATCATCTGTCTTCCTCCCAACATGAATATTCACCAAGGTTCTTTTTTTTTTGAGGGGGGAGGTGAGACAATTGGGGTTAAGTGACTTGCCCAAGGTCATACAACTGGTAAGTGTCAAATGTCTAAGGCCAGATTTGAACTCGTCCCCCTGACTCCAGGGCCAGTTCTCTGTTCACTGCATGACCTAGTTGCCTCTTCACCAAGGTATTTTTCTGAGCCCTATTACCATCTGTCTCCTTGTAATGTCATCTGCTCCCCCTGGATTATCATCTCTATACAGATGACTCCAAAATCGACATACTTAACCTTCATCTCCTTTCTTAATTCAAATATCACCAACCAAAATGTCTGTCAGACCTGGATATCCCATAGGTAGCTCCAATGTAAAGTGTCCAGAACAGTACCCATCTTTCCTGAAATTTTTCCCTAGTTTGAGTAAAGGTACTACCATACTTCCAATAACCCAGGTTTGCAGCCTTGGAGTCATTCTTGACTTTTCTTAAGTCTTAAAGATTCTACTTCCATAGCTTCTACTTCCATGTATCTCATTCTCTATAATCACATAGGCCATGCCCTAACTCCGGCCCTGTCATACAAACTGTCGGCAATACCAACCTAGTTCGTCTCCCTGTTTCCAGTATTTTCCCTCTACAATCCATCCTCTACTTAGCTACTAAATTAATGTTCCTAAATCATAGCCCTGACTTTGTCACTCTCCTACTCAAAAATGTGGTGTGCCTGTACAATAAAATAAATACTACTCAGTCTAACATTTAAAGACATACGCAATTTCTCTCCAACCTACCTTTTCAAACTTATTTCATACCATTCTTACTGTGCTATAGTCAAAATAGACTGCTACTTGTTCCTTGAACTAGATATACCATCTCCAATCTCTACCTTTAACTACTTCTGTAATCAAAGATCTTAGATCACAGAACTGTAAAACTGGAAGGGACTTTAGAGGTCATTTATGCCACTCATGTTATTTAAACCATGAATAAACTGATATGGAAGGAGTTGAAGTGGTTTGTTCCATGTAGTGACTAAGCCAATTTCTTGATTCCATACTCTTTCCTGTTATACCACACTGTTTCTGCTATCCCCTAACTATATCATGATTCATTTTATGTTATCCTACCAATCCATCTATACCTCTCCCTTTATACCTATCTAAATCCTACTTACCCTCATGACCCATCACAAGTCCTACTACTTGTGATTGAAATTTTTCTTAACCTTAGTAAGACACATTGATTAAGTTCTTCATTCTTTAGTCACATATATACTTAGACATATATACATATATAGGCTTATAATTATATATTTGGATACATATATACATGTGTGTATATATACACATACGTATATATGATCTATATACACATTTTACCACTTAATCACATGTAGTTTTCTAATTGTTGGATGGAGATATTCTCTGTCTAATGAAGGAATATGCAAATTTTATGACAGAAACTATCTTAAATCTCTTCTGATCTTCTCTAACACCCTTAATTCAAAAAACAGCATGAGTTACATAGTAGGCCACCAATTTTCAACTGGATGGAATATTCTTTTATTTCTATTAGTCACTGATCTATGACTCAACCTTCAACATCCATTTTTCAGTTATGATTATGTTTGAGAGTTTCTGTACTTGTATATTCCATTAAGATGTTTGTACAATGTGTTAGCTATGCTTTGAGAAAAGAAGGCCATGGATTGCTGAGGGGTCAAATTTTGAAGTCCTCCTATTACTATTGCCTCAAAATATTCATGTTGTTTTATTATCAAATAGAAGTATATTCATTCATTATTCTATCAGGTCATGATAGATAGTTTAAATGTAGTGTTCCATATTGTGTTGATTTGAGGTCAAGGTTTAAAAGAAAAATGTATATATGGCTAAGTAGAGATTAAATCTGTAAACAGCCCACCCATTTGCTGATGTTCTGTTCTCCTTGGCTTTCTTTCTTCACTATAGCATAACTTTAAGAATTTGTTGACAAGTAAAATTATAAACAGAATCTTTGAAGTAGATTGAAATGAAAACTATGTTTAGGATACTAAAATATGACAACAAAATAGAGTAGGTGCCTCATATATACATATATATGTGTGTATGTGTATATATGTGTCTGCATGTGTATATACATATATACATATCTATATATCATATATAGATATGAAATATGACATGATAGAATCAGTCTCTGAATCCCAGTACTTGGTTGCTGTTGCATCTATATTTTTCACTAACAAAACAAAAACCTGTTCATATAAGTGAGTTATTCTTACAAGCTTCATCTTTCTTTTTGCTTAAGACCTGACATAGTTGTTTTATTTTTCCCTCAAAAATGACCCTCTGAAGCAATATTAGGAACCTGCTTCAAGCTTTTACCAGGAAATTTACATAAGATATTTTCATTTGACTATATGACATGAAAACCTCTTCAGTCTTATTTGGTACATTACCCATCAAAATTATGGAAATCCTCAATGAACTCTAACCTAGAAATGTTCCATTCACATTAATGATATGTGGTGAATATTTTGGTGTTCATAAGCCATACTCTTGACTTAGCTACTGGCTATGTCTTTGACTAGGTCTACCAGTAACCTCCAAATCCAAAGGGAATGTGGTGTAAAATTGTACTTTCAAACACATGGTACTACAGCTGATTAGCAGGGAGGGGAAAAAAAGAATTAATAATGAGCAGAAAAAAAAGATAGCCAGAAACTACGAACACCAGGGAGCCTATTTCAGTGTAACTTGAAAATAAAGTAACAATAGAAAGGGTTGTCATCTCATTAAATAATAATTTGTTATTCCTCTTTAATGTCTACCATGTTCTTTAATGGTTCTGACTTCTTAAATCATTTTAACCATAATTTCACTGTGCTTATCAAAAGGAAAGTTGTAAAACCTTTAATGAGTCCATGCACTGACGAGTTGGCACTGTAAACAATGTTTCTTGAAAAAAAAAGATGGATAGATAGATAGATAGATAGACAGACAGACAAACAGACAGGCAGCAACAATTTGACAGCAAGGTACAGTGATGTGACATCATCAGATCATCATTAAAAGGCCTATTCAGTGGTTTGGTCTGATCATTGTTGCCAACAATTTTTCCCTTTCCATCTCCTGTGTAATTCTCTGTGCCTAAAGTAACAAAAAAAAAGAGTATAGAAGAAAATAACAATCTTCTCCAAATTATAAGCTAAAATTATCTTAAGTAGAGCATAGATTGTTAAATTATTTAATAACTTCAATCAGGACTGGTAATCAGTCTGGATTATTTAGGCACCAAATAAAAACAAGTTATTTGTCTACAACATTAGGAGTTGCTGCTTGCATGAACAAAAGATGGCCTTAATTCTCCTTTCTATGCCTATGTAGACATTGGCACTAAGTTAAATTATTCAAGTTAAAAGATTTCCATTTGGAAATGTTATCTAAGCCAAACCAATTTCCACTTAGTACCTATGAATTCTTACCCTGCTGTTCCAAAAATTTCCCTTTGATTTAAAATCTCATGGAATTAATTTGATTTGCAATACTTTCTAATGAATTTATGTAAAGAAGCTACAAAGAACTAAATTGCAAATACATCTATAGATGCATCAAGCAAATGGTAAACAATTATGATAATAAAGAGGAAAGATCTTGATTTTGTTTCTCTTTTTCCACTATACTGACTTACTGGTAAACTAATACTACTTTGTTTTGATACATTTGGTTTTTCTGTACTTACTAAATTTCCTATGTAAATATGATTTTCTCCATTTCTGTCAGCCTTTTATCATTTCCAATTCTAAATTCATAACTATAACCTTTTAGATTATAGTCATAACAATGTTGAAATAGTTCCCTACTGAGGCAATGGTTTTCTCTCCATCCCACTCATTTCTTCATTTTGGAATTCCTTTTTACCAGTTTAAATTACTGATTCTCAAAATCTGAAGAGCAATAGTCCATTATCTATGTTAACTTTGTTTCACAGAATACCTTTCTTCCCAAAATTACTATAAGCATACTTTGAAGTAAGTTAATTCAAATGAATTTTGATTAGATAATCAATTTTTTTAATATGTCAGTTTCTCAATACACCATGATATAATCGAAGAGACATACAGGGCATCACAAGGCAAGCCCCCAAGATTCACAGAGTAAAGGTACAGATTTTTCTAAGAAATACATGCTGGTTTCTTGACTACCATATAAATTCTTACAGCTTCATTATAGCCCTATTCTTACTGTCTTAGTACAACTTAACATAATTCCCTTTGTGCACTTGTGTAACCAAACAGGTCAGAGATCCTCGGCAGTAAAAATAGAAACTGAATCCAATGGTGAGTAAATTTATCTATGCATATTGATGAACTATTTATCCTCTTGCAGTGAATCAACACTTTTAGGATACCAGGATGCCATTTTCTAAGTTACCTTTTTTCACTGCATGAAAAGACACTGAAATAAAATGTGTTCACATTACTCAAGGGAATAGTTGACTTCTGAAGAATTATTCTAAAGCCAATGTTGTTTTAAAGTAACCCAGCCTCCTCTTTCCTTTCTTGTTCTGATGACTGGAAGAAAAAGTTGTTGCTGCCAAAGTTTATTAAAAATTTTTTTTTCATTTTTATTATTGAAGGAACATATTCACTGAAAAAGTAATTTTGAATCTTGTATTAGCCATTTGGGTCACCATTGCAATTTCTCTTTCCACATACTTTAAGACAAATGAAACAAAGAAACATTGACTGGACAATGGAAGAATGTTTGAATACTTGTCCTGGGAATGAGAGATTTCCTTTCTGCTATAATTGTGTTACTGGTGTAGTTCCGTGAAGCATAAATGTGGCTACCAGTATTCATCTGAAAGATGCCCTAAGGCATAGGCATAAACCTTCCCCATGTGGCAAGTAAGGATGATGGGAATATGGTTGGGGAATTTAAAAAACACTCAAACATCATTAATTAGAAATTCCCTGATGAAATTAAATCTTTGTATTTTGTGAGAATGCTTCCTTAAACATTCTGAGTTCATCTACTTTTCTACATATCTATGAAAAGTAGAAAAAATATGCATATGTAAAATATCATGATGATATTTAATTGCAAAATGGTCTTATAAAATCAACCACATTTCTCAAAAGATCTAAAACTTATGGGTGAATGTGAAGGTTTTAAGGAATTCCATACTTCAAGGGACTTCCCAGTCTCCAGATTCACTGCCTGAGGGAAGTCTTTCAACCTCTATGAAGCTGATGTCATCAAATGAATTCACTTATCAAAACTGATAAATTCAAGTGTGTGCCACAATTATTAACAGACATCATAGACATTAATGATTAGGAATGTGTAGCTGTGCAGAGACCTGCCACCTTTAAGGATGAAGGATTACTTGACCTCCTAGTTGTCTCTGGATTTTAGCCTCTGAACTGCAGCCAGTAGAGGGGGATAGTCATGAATACTTGAAGTCACAGCATTCTACTCAATAGAGGGCAGTAATGGAATAATCATGCCGAATATTATATATCAACAGGATGTTACTTAGTATGAATTTTCAGTCTGAGGTATATTTGTATAAAATGCATTTTGAAATTCCATAATAATTTTCAATGCTCTTGTATGTTCTCTCTTGATACATATAATACATACTAAGATACTTTGTACATATTTGGACACAATTATGTGAAGACAGTTTACTAAATTATCATGTGTATAACTCTGGTCTCTCCAACAAGACTGAAAACTCTTTAATGGGAGGGACTATACCATATATTTATTTTTATCTCCCTTACTTTCTAGAGCAGAGTTAGACATGTAAACTCATTAATGATCAACAAGAACTTAAGTTTAATTAATATTTAACTATAGTGTCAAAATGATACACTGAAAGATAGCTGCTCTACTTGATAATATTAACTACTATTGCAGTGGAAAATACTATGATTAGGATTAGGAATTCATGACTGCCTGACTGCCCAGTTGATCATCTCTCCACTAAAGCATATAATGATCAATGAATTTTGCGTAATAATAACATCTTACAGCATTTATATTCCCTCAAAAACCTTATGAGGTAAAATGTCATTTAACCTTTCTGATTCTCTATTTTTCATCAGTAAAATAGGAATAATAAAGAATATGTTATTTATCCCCCAAGATTGTTATGAGGAAAATACTTTAAACACCTTGAAGGTCTATCTAAACATGTCATGGTAGATGGTAGTGGTGGTAGTG
This sequence comes from Pseudocheirus occidentalis, assembly GCA_028646575.1. Taxonomy (NCBI): domain Eukaryota; kingdom Metazoa; phylum Chordata; class Mammalia; order Diprotodontia; family Pseudocheiridae; genus Pseudocheirus; species Pseudocheirus occidentalis. The sequence continues at coordinate 106,938,201 of CM053598.1, read as the reverse complement.
GTTGTAATCACATAGATTTTACAGACAAAGAAACAGACTGGCACAAAGGTTACATTGCTAATAGTAAGACCAAAATTTGAAAGCTGGTATTGTTACTCACCACTGTATCATACTTCCCATTCACTGTCAGCTGTTGTTAGAATTTTAAAATGATATTAAAGTCTAGTTGAAATCTAGGATGTTAGGGGTGGCTAGGAGGCACAGTGAATAGAACACCAGCCCTGGAGTCAGGAGGACCTGAGTTCAAATCTAACCTCAGACGCTTAATACTTACTAGCTATGTGACCTTGGGCAAGTCACTTAATCCCAATTGCCCTTCCCAAAAAAAGCAAAAAAAAAAAAAATCTAAGATGTTGCTCCATTGAGCCCAGCTAATATCTTCTATATTATTCAACAGAGCTTTTTGTTTGAAAGATCCTTCCCAGCATTGGATATGGATTGTAGAGTGAAGGGCTGTAGCTAATCAATTATTACTCTTACAATATATTTGTATGTTGGATTATCAACACATTGGATTTCCCAAATTTTACATTTGTCATCATTATAACAATATGAATGTTTTCCACAAATAAAGAACCATCCAAAAGTTTGTATGAGTTAATTATTAGGTAGTAAAAAGTTCTTTTCCCAAAGATGCTCTATGTATCAATTTCTCCATCCATTTAAATTTAATTGGCAGAAGGGAAGAGAAATATACATCACCTGATGGTGATAATAAAGTGTACTTGTGTTTATGTAATGCATATATATATATATATATATATATATATACATAATTACAAATATTGTAATGGCTATTTCATTTAGAGGGAAAATTTCCTTCATGTAATTCTGTTTCTAAAATATACTTCAACCAAAGTGATAATATTGACTCATTTTAAAATTCTTTCATCCCGTCCTTGTGCCCTGACACATAAGGAAAAAATAAGCACATTGATTGCAAGAGAATGTGTTTTCTCTTCCCTTGGCAGGGAGAGAATATTTGTGCATGTGAAGAATAAGGGTCAGGACAAGCAAATCTAGAAACTAAACTTGTCTATCTCCTAACCATGCTTCTGTGCTAGAAGCTTCCCTAAAGCTTTAGCAGTGATCTATATTCTGACCTGGAGACACTGAGCTAAGATGAAAAAGCCAATTAGGTTATAACCTGAAGTTGGTTCAGACAGAGGTCCTATAGGTGAACTGAAGTGACCTTATCTACTTAGTTGCCCTAGTTTAATATAGATCCAAAACAGTGGTAGACTATTTGTGTTGAAAGTCATAATTTCCTGTGGGCATTTACTTTTCAGAGTTACTCAATGGAACAAAAGAAAAGGAAATTAAACCATGTTAAATGTTATTCTGAAAATTTGAAAGTTACTATACAAATTATCTTTTATTTTGCTCCAAAGAAATCACTTAATATGGAGCAAATCATATATCTTTCTTGAAAAATACACGTCCTAAACCCCAATTTTAACTATAAGGAATGGCTATTTATGCTGTTGTATATGAACAATAAGTAGCTGGTGGTTGTTTTTAGGCTCCCCAAAGTCATGGGGCATTGTTATTGTTTTATATCTCATTTTAATCTCTTTCTGGGCCTGCTGGGCAAAGTTATACAGTAGAAACATGTAAATGGTAATATATTTTCTGATAGAGGGAAAGCAAGATCATGTCCAATGATTCACTAATAGAGAAAAATTAAATGTTAAGAATCTCAAATGAACTCCATGCCACGATTGCTTAGATACCAATTAAGTCCAACATTAGAAAACTGTAAGGAAGGTTAAAACCCAAGTGTATTTTTATATTTCTCTAACCAGATGAGAAGTGAGTGCTAGCAACTTAAGAGCTCTATCCAGTGACAGATGTGATCTCATACTGGGATTCATAGAGAAAGATTATCACTGAATATGTGCCATAAATTATAACAATTTGGAGCTTTAAATACATGCATGCATGAATACATACATATATATCCCTGTGAATACAGACATATGTGTATATATAAATGCATATATCTCAAGACATAGCTTGTATACTTATCTCTGATAAACTAATTATTTCAGAATCACAGACTATCTTTTATCATTTTTCCATCCCCAGTGCCTTATATGTAACAGACATTTAATATTTTTTTCCTGAATTGAATTGAAATGTCAAATGCTATTACAATGAATATCTAAAGGGCTGTTTAAATTCTCTGAGTATACTAGGATCATATTGTGTCAATTATTTCTTAAGTAAATGCAGAGGTTAGTCATAATGATTTATGTTGCAAAATCTTACCTATATAAGGTTTCTATACTTCATTTAAGAAATAAAATATTCCAAAGTCTTCAATTTTTTAAAAATAAGTATATCATTTGTGCATTCACAGCATGATGTACATTGACAAGAATAAATATTCATGTGCTAGTTATTCTTCTCCAAAAATGTATTTTCCATTCCTTAAATGAAAACAATTATTTTTGTGAAATATGCACAAATACTTAAGTTAAATTTACTTTGGAACTTTGATGAATCTTCTGTTATTTTATTGATGTTGATTCTCTTTCTAATGTTCAAAATGATAACCCCACCATACATTCTTGCTAGATTAACTCTGAAAAATAGCTGTGGCTGGGGCAGAGTCAAGATGGTGAAGTTAAAGCAGTGACTCACTTGAGCTTTTCCCCAAAATCCTCCAAATTCCTGTAAAAAAAATGACTCCAGACAAATTCTAGAGCAGCAGAACCCACCAAATGACGGAGTGAAACAAATTTCCAGCCCAAGACAACCTGGAAGGTTGGCAGGAAAGGTCTGTTGCACAAGACTGAGAAAAGAACACAATGTAGCATGGGCATCAGCACAGACGGGGCCCCAGCACATCTGGAGCAGGCATCAGGGCACTGAATCACTGGCATCTGTGTCAGTTTCCATACTTCTTAACCCATAAACACCAAAGAAACTTAGAAGTTCAGTAGGAAAGATCTGTTGGGCCTGGCTAAAAGCATAGGGCAGTCTGGCCCCAGCCCTGGAGTGGCAGAGGCATCAGTAGTGGTGGCTGCTTCTGGAATTCTCAGCCAACAGATGGTAGGGGGATCCAGCCACTGATTACAGAGGGATTGGAGGGATCTCTTTCCCGGAGCTGAGGCGGGATTCTCTTGCATTGCCCATGTTTGGATCTGGGTCGCACTCCAGGGTGGTGTTCCTGGGTCAAGAAGGAGTGCTGGTATGGCAGAGCTTGTGGTGACAACGAAGAGGGAATTCTCAAAGTTCCAAGGCAGAAAAGAATGCTTGTGGTCCCTCCCCAACCAGAACACAGGCCAGGAAAGGACTAAACACTTCTCCTTTGACTATATGACCTTGGAAGAACTGAAAATTTACCAGCTCCTAAAAGTATTTCTGAAAACAGCTACGCAAAACCCCTGAAGTTTGGGACAGTACACTCCCCACACTGGAAGCAGAGTTCTACCTTTTAACAAACAGTTAAAAAGTCAAGTAATTGGCTGGGGTAATGAGCAAACAGTGTGAAAAAAAAACACTCAGACTATAGAATCTTACTTTGGTAACAAAGAAGATCAAAACATAACCAGAAGACAACAAAGTCAAAGTTCCTACATCAAAAACCTCCAAGAAAAATATGAATTGGCTACAGGCTATAGAAGAACTCAAAAAGAATTTCGAAAATCAGGTAAGAGAAGTAGAGGAAAATTGGGAAGAGAAATGAGATTGATGCAAGAAAATGATGAAAAACAAGCCAACAGCTTGCTAAAAGAAATCCCTCCAAAAATGCTAAAGTAAATAACACCTTAAAAAATAGATTAACCCAAGGGGCAAAAAAAGGTCCAAAAAGTCAATAAGGAGAAGAACAACTTAAAAAGCAGAACTGACCAAATGGAAAAGGAGGTAACAAAAGCTCACTGAAGAAAATAATTCCTTAAATATTAGAATGGAGCAAATGGAAGTTAATGACTCTATGAGAAATCAAGAAATTACAAAACAAAACCAAAAGAATGAAAAAATAGAAGACAGTGTAGTGTGCATCATTGGAAAAACAACTGACCTGGAAAATAGATCTAGGAGAGGTAATTTAAAAATGATTGGACTACCTGAAAACCATGATCAAAAAAAACCTAGACATCCTCTTTAAAGAAATTATCAAGGAAAACTCCCCTGATGTTCTGGAAACAGAAGGTAAAATAGAAATTGAGGCAGACCACTAATTACCTCCTGAAAGAGATCTCAAAAGGAAAAGTCCTAGGAATACTGTATTTCCAAATTCCAGAGTTCCCAGGTCAAGATGAAAATATTTCAAGCAGCAAGAAAGAAACAATTCAAGTATTGTGAAAACACAATTGGGATAACACAAGATTTGGCAGCTTCTACATTAAGGGATCAGAGGGCTTGGAATATGATATTCTGGAGATCAAAGGAGCTAGGATTAAAACCAAGAATCACCTACCCAGAAAAACTGAGTATAATCCTTCAGGCGAAAAATGGATATTTAATAAAACAGAGGACTTTCAAGCACTCTAGATGAAAAGATCAAAGCTGAATAGAAAGTCTGACTTTCAAATACAAGACTCAAGAGAAGTATGAAAAGGTAAATAGGAAAGAGAAATCATAAGGGACTTATTAAAGTTGAACTGTTTGCATTCCTACATGGAAAAATGATATTTGTAACTTATAAGACCTTTCTCCCTATTAGGGTAGTTGGAGAGAATATGTATATATATATATACATACACACACACACAAAAACACAAACACACACACATATAGATATAGATATAAAATATGATATATTTGAATGAGGATATATATATATGAGATATATGAGGAATGATATCTAAAAAATAAAATTAAAGGGTGAGAGAGGAATATATTCAAAGAAAGATAAAGGGAGAGACAGAATGAAGAAAATTATCTCTCTTAAAAGAAGAAAGAAAAAAATTTACAGTGGAGGGAAAGAGAGAGAAGGTAAGAGGAAATGAGTGAACTATACTCTCATCAGATTTGATTCAAGAAGGACATGCACACTCAAATAGATTTGGAAATCTATTTTACCCTACAGGAAAGCAAGGGGGAAGAGGATAAGAGAGGGGGGATGATAGAATGGAGGGCAGATTGGAGAGGGGGTAATCAAAAGCAAACACTTTTGAAGAGGGACAGGGTCAAAAGAGAGAATAGAATAAATGGCGGCGGGGGGGGAGAGGATGGAGGGAAATAGAGTTAATGCTTCACAACATGACTATTATGGAAGTATTTTGCATGACTACACATGTATGACCCATATAAAATTGCTTGCTTTCTCAATGAGGATGGATAGTGAGGAAAGAAGGGAGAGAATTTAGAACTAAAAGATTTTTAAATGAGTGTTAAAAACTGGTTTTGCATGCAACTGTGAAATAAGATATGCAGGCAATGGGGTATAGACATCTATCTTGCCCTACAAGAAAATAGAAGGGAAAGGGGATAAAAGAAGGGAAAGGGGTTTTGATAGAAAAGAGGACAGATTGGGGGAAAGGGTAATCAGAATATGCACTATCTTGGATTGGGGGTAGGGGAAAGATGGGGAGAAAATTTGGAACTCAAAATCTTGGGGAAGTGAATGTTGAAAATGAATTAAATTAAATTAAAATTTTAAATAAATTAAATAAATACCCCAATTGTTTTAGAAATGACCATGCCTCCAAGTCTGTAAACAGGTCATCAAAATAAAATGGATATTTGGAAAAATGTGAATGTCAACATGCAAGCTAAGAAATACTAAAGACATTTTTTGAGGCATGGATGCTCTTATTTGGCTCAATACATTAATCAAATTAACCAAATACTTTAAATTCTCTGACTTACTCAACTTTGTATAGAAAAAGACCAAGCCATCCACTGATACCAGCTTTACTAGGTAATAACTATTCACTATTACATCTGCAATTATTTCACATATTAAGAGCCTATTGCCTACAAGTAAGTCTATATGGTTTTTAAAAAAAAACAAAAGCATAATACTCTGTAAGTTCAACAAGGTAAGTTCAATGACATTTTCAACCTTAACTCAGTTCTCCCAAGCCAAATTGGAGCTTTGTTGTAAAGGTATTATGTAAATAATGCTAGGAAGCAAATGTCATATTTCTCAGCCAGTGCATCAAAATACTTTGTCACCAGTTGCTCTTGGGCTGATACAGCATACATGTTTTCTTCACTTGTTTCTGTTAATTTTTTTTACTAGAGGATAGTAAATGGAAGTAGCAGTTATCATAATAGAAATATGTTTGTAGCTGGACAATGTGTATGTATATATCTGTTTTGAAATTGAATGAAAGTACATCTGAATTTCTATCAACTAGATGTCACTACCAAACAGCACTTGGGTATACTTATCCTACAATGATCATTGAATTCATGATGATGACCTTAAGGTACTTCAAGATCTTAGATTGCCTTTTTTAATTACCAAGTATAATTTAGTATTCTTTTATTGTATTAGAGTCTTTGAAAAAACAGTGATTATTGTGCACTATAGAGGGTATCTAGTTTTTAAAAGAATATTTAACTAACCACATTCTCCCAAAATCAAAGATTGTGTTTTTCTGTATATGAAAGGAAGTTAATGATAGGCTGTATGGATGGACAAAGAGAATAATTGGTAGACAGCTGGACAGGAGGCCAGAGGGCATATTGGAAAGCATGAGCTTCTGCTGTATCTTACCTGCTATGAGTGCCTTAACAGATTGTGACATGACCTAAATCATAATGGGAAATTGAGGTCTAGCATATTGAACAAAGGAAGACCTAGGTCTGTTCAAGATTGATTTAAAGTAGAAAGGCATGCTAGAGAAATATCACTCCCTATACCTGCTGGAAACTCCCAGTCCAAAATCTCCAAAATTATTTAAAATACATATTTTAGTTTGATATGTAATTGACACATATAGTTTGATATATAATTGATATACTTTAGCATATATCAGGTCAATGTTATCTTGGAAACGTGTCCCATTTCTCACATTTAACACAGACCTTGAGGGAAATGACATCTACATTTCTTAATTTCCTTAACAGCAACTTAGGAAGAGTAACTTCCCACGGCCCTGTGATTCTCTGAAATTTTACCTTCCCTAAAACATAGGAAAGGAATGAAAATTAATGGAATAAATATTGGTTTGAGTCATTCAATAAGAGTTGCTATATAATTGAAAGATATTTGTTCACATTATCCCTCTAGTAAGCAATATGAGCTAGAGAATGTCATCCTATGCACAACTGAAGCATCAAAGGGAACTTGGTCCCTATATTGAATAGTTTATGCTTCCATCTATTTAAGGGTACTGATTCTGACTTTAAAATATTCAAGATAAAATACCTCCCTAGAAAAGAAATTAATGAATGAACAATGGGGTTTTAGAAGTGTCATTGTACCTCTTGAAATTATCTAGTAAATATACTATATTTTAAGGGGATAAGACTGCTGATTTCACTACTTTTAAGAAAAGTTATCAGCAATATGACTATGAAATGTTATCCATTATTATTAAATGGTTTCAGTGAGCTATATCAATATCTTGGCAGAAATAGAAGCTATATTTCAAAATTCAGCAAAAGTCAAGAAAACCTTTTCTGATAAATAACAAGCCTTCCAAAATTAGAATCCATTTCTGCCTAGTAGGTGAAGCTACATTTGCAAAAATGGTTTAATATATTACTGGTTGATTATGGGGCCTTTTCACTTATTACCATAAATATACTTTAATTAGAAATTTTGTTTTGATGTCTTAGATAGCTAGAAACTTTGTGTACTGCTACATTTTCACTTTTTAAAAAAATCAAGTCCTGAAAGAAGGCCAACAGCACAGCAAAGGCCTTGACATAAAAACGCTTTCTTTCCCTATAAAGCACTAGTAAATACAAAATCCTTATTTAGTCATTTTGAAAAGGATTTTCATCATTTTCTTGATATAGCCTATGTGTCTATAGTTCCTGGCACATGATTGGTAGTCATACAAGACAGGCTTCTCAGGTTGAATTGGATTGGACAAATAAGAATATTCACATATACTCGTAGGAATTAAATATGTCCTTTTCTGATTGCTTTGAATTTCCTGATATTTAAATATCATCATAGTTAAAGTAAGGCAACATGGAGTGTGAATAGAGAACAAGCCAGGAAGACTTGGCTTTAAGTCTAAGCTCTGATACATACTAGCTATGTAACCCTGAGTGAGTCACTTAAACTCAACAGTGCTCTCAATTCTGTAAGATTTATGTCACAGAGAGGCAAACAGCCTGCAAAGGGAGTGGATCTTTCCCCCATCCATGAGTCATATACCTATGATGCCAGCCTCTGTTCCTATCATTTGGGTGATGGCTAAATTATCAGGATGCAAGTTTATTAGGTCCTCTTCACAAAGTGTGCATCAATGGGTACAGATATAATAAATGGGTATAGATGAATACAGATATTGATACATATAGATGCGCATGTAGATGTATGGTGTGTGTTTAGATATGGATGTGGATATGAGTATGGATACAGATGAGAATATGGATATTTTACTATAGAGATGTAGGTGGAAAATTCTATTTACTCTCATTTGAAAACATTTGAGCATACTGATAAATTTTGTCTATTATAGAAAAATGAGGGTGGAGGGTTAACATACACGTGTAATTAACCAGAGAAAGAAAGCATTTTAGCATATTTGATTGAAACTTAAGTTCAAAAAGTTTGTGGAATGCTATTTAACATATCTAACTTTTCAATAAATCTATACCCAGTAATAGTCACTCTTAATTAATGAAAAATTTGGCTGTGCATTAAAATGTCTTATAGTTTGATTAATGGAAATAGATTAGGGGAAAACCAGTTTGTCATACAGAAGGTACATTCCCTTGTACTATAGGAGAGTGCAAATGACATGGGACACAGTCTAAACAAAAGTCAGCAGCTACTAATGAGGCTTGTTAGTGATGCTAATCTATGTAAATGTTATTAATTGAGAACATCTATCTTTTATCTCCAACATTTGGTAATCAGGCAATTAAAAAACAATGACATTCCCGGTGGTTGTTCTTCCAGGTTTTTTTTTTTAAGTGATCAAAGAGTCCAGAATAAGGAAAAGGAAAGTCCCTTATCAAGAGGTGGGCCTTGCCTTGGGCTACTAGGCCTCATTAAAGGCAGAAAAGCTCTGTTGATCCCCAATTAACCTGATTTGTAAGAACTCTGATAGAGACCTCAAACAACAGGAGTTTTCTGACTATACCAAATGACACAGTTTGTTGACAAAAATAAAAAGCATTGCATTTGAAAAAAAATAAAAGATGACTATAAAGGATCCATTCATATTTGAAAGCCGAGTAAATGTTAGCCATAGACACAGTGGACAGATATGACTTTGCCACCTTGGTGGCATGGCACCTATGCCAGACCCAGCTACTTTCATTGACCACCATGTAAATAGTAGATGCAAAAGATGACTTTTTACAAATGTTATCATCTCTCCCACCTCCACTAGTCACAACAGGCAGTTGACTGTATAAATTATGTACAGACTGTGCTCAGAAAGCGTTGCTGGATGCTGTAGGGAGCACAAGTATCTGAAGAAATGAAATTCAAAAACCAAGATTATTTCCTTGAGAGCTAATTGAAGAAGCTTTAGAAGTATGTATTCTAGGCATCTGAGACAGTTTTTAATTACTTGAGGTGACTTGCATTTTTTGATACATTGCAGGTATAGCTATGAGAAAGGGCATCTACATACTAAATATTTATGCTAAATAAAAATAATCACTAGATTATCCATTTGTCATCTTTGAATAAGTTCAAAATTCTTCAAAAATATGATGAAATCATAATCACAATTAGCACTTATATGACACTCTAAGCTTTGTAAAGCCTTTTACATGTGTTACCTGCTTTGATCCTCACAACAACAAATATGAAGCAGATGCTATTATATTTTTTATTTTTGGAGAGGGAGAAGGCAGAGCAATTGGGGTTAAGAGACTTGCCCAAGGTCACACAGCTAGTAAGTGTTAAGGGTCTAAGGTCAAATTTGAATTCAGATCCTCCTGACTCCAGGGCCGGTGCTCTATTTACTGCGCCACCTGGCCACCCCTCTTGAAATATTTTGAAGAAGGATTTGAACTCAAGGATTCCTGACTACATCTAGTACTTTATCCACAATGGCAACCTCACAAGGCTATTAGCAATCATTTTGAAATTTGAGGCCTTTTTCTTCTTTATGGACATAACTGAAGTCTTTAATTGCCTTTAAAAAAAATTCTGCCTATGAATTTCCTTGTTGAGTAGTTAAGATGCAATCCCAAATTCTTAAGTACTTAAATACTACTTGAAGACTTTTTAAGTACTTAGGTACTTCCATGGGGTATTATTGATAGACAGAAAAGACCTTTAAACTGTTAAACTAGAAAACAGCATTCCATGGGCTATTTTTTAGAATAAAGTCCTAAATGCTTTGTGAAACTGCTGAATATTATATATCTATATCTATATACACACATACATATATACACATATATATACATATATGTATGCACACACATATATGAATATCATTTGTAAATTCATTTATTTTCCTGTAGCCAAAAATTTCACTTTTATCTTGCCCTGTAATAATGCATTTCTTTCCAAGGATTATCAAACTATGTCAGAAAATAAGCAGTACAAATGCCATCTATACATAGAAATTTTATTACATGCTTTTATCATGCCATTAAACATTCACCGCTTGTTAAATATCTACCATGTGTGAAGCACTGCAGTAGGTACTAAGTATAAAGAGGAATGAGAAATAGTCCTTGCTTCCCAAGGAATTCAAACCTAGGATAAAAGAGAACAACTTAAAAATCAAAGAGAAAAAATATTTCCTCTTTTTTTTTTTTTTTGGAGGGCAGTTGGGGTTAAGTGACTTGCCCAAGGTCACACGGATAGATTTTTTTTTTTTTGTGTTAAGTGTCTGAGGCCGGATTTGAACTCAGGTCCTCCTAACTCCAGAGCCAGTGCTCTATTCACTGCGCCACCTAGCCGCCCCATATTTCCTCTTTCAAAACTTCTATCTCCAAAATTGCTACAACGTTTTGTGATTTGAAACAATAATCTAGCAGTTTCCTTTCTATCATCAGACTTAAACATAGAAAGTACACAATTGTATATTCTAAACTCATTTTACAAATGAGGAAGCAGAAAGCCAGAGAAGTAAAGTGACTTGTCCAAAGTCCTATAAATAGTAAGCAAAAGAGGAAGGATCCAAGCAAAATTCTTTTTGTTATGTTGATTTTGTTGTTGTTGTTGATTGTTTTTTGTTTGTCTTATTGGTGACTTACATTTTTTACCTCACTTATATTTCTGAATATGCTCCCTCCCACTTCTATTCTTCTACTTAGTAAGCCTTCTTTGGGAACAAAGATTTTTTTTTTATGGTTCAACAAAACCAATTGACATATGATTGTTTTTCACAGTATATGCAACATTACACACCATTAGTATGCTGAAGAATGGTACAGTTTCTCATCTCTTCTCTATAGCCAAGTTTAGTCATTATATTTACATGGTGTTCAATTACATTTGTTGTTCTTTTTCTTCACATTTTGACAGTCATTGTTGTCCTTGAACTGTGTAGTATGCTCTCCATCAGTTGGTAAAGACTTCCCATAGGGCTCTGAATTCTTCATAGTTGTGCTTTTACAGAGTACAATAATATTTAGTTACATTTGTGTACCACAGTTTGTGTGATCATTCTTCAGTTTGATGGAGCTCAAGGCTTGTGACTGTAGAGATAGTATTCTTTCCACTTTATCATGGCAAATATTTGACTAAATAAATAGATTTTATTTCACTATCATTTATTGTGGCTTTGTGTGCATGTGCATATATCATCAAAACTATTACTTTAAAATTTGACAAACTTTATAAATACAAAAGTTTGACATTTGAGTAATTTTTCAACCATACCCAACCCTTGGTTTTGGGGTTTGGGTGCTTTCTTGGCAAAGATATTGGAGGGGTTTGCCATTTTCTTCTCTGGCTCATTTTCTAGATGAGAAAACTGAGATAAACAAGTTTAAGTGACTTGGCCAGGGTCACAAACCTAGTGTCTGAAGCCAGATTGAACTCAGGAAAATGAGCCTTACTGACTATAGACTTGGCACTCTATCCACTGACCACCTAACTGCCCAGATATAAGAGTTGCATGACTAAAAAAAAGAAAATAATGTGAAGAATCATGAAATGGAAATAAATTTTGTCTTCCCTCTGGTAGTAATCATATAGTTGATGATGGTATGGTCCAGTGGAAAAGAATGCTAGATTTGGAATCAGAGGAGTAGAGTTTGAGTGCCAGCTCTGCCTTTTACTACCTATGTGATGTCTGACCAGTCACTTTGGGCCTCAGTTTCCTCATCTTTGAAATGATGGGGTTTAGACTTCTGAATGTATGATCTTCTGATCCTAAGCTTAGACTTATGCTTTGTGCTAGAAGAAACCTTTAGTGCCAGATACTATGTTGTAATATCACGCACAAGCAGCTTTCTAGAAGAATGCTACTGTGAACAGTTTTTAAGGTTCTGATTACCCAGTATAGTGACCACTCTATTCCATAACAAATCAAAGCAAAATATTCACAGTAAATCAGTGTACAGCATTTACAATGTTACAATTTATCACAGAAAATCAAAATATAGCATTCACAACAACTTATCACAGAAAATAGCTGCATAGTTTCCACCACAGTGGTTACAAAGTTTTCAACAAAGAATAAATCATTTAGTAACTCAATCATTCAGTCATCTTTAAAGAGGTTTGCCTCCTCAAGGAACACAAAGTACAACAGTCAAAGTTCTCCACTCATGAGGCACACTAAGTTAACTCAATCAGTCACCAAGTAAAGTCTTCTTTCAGCTTGACTCAGGGTGGTCTCTCAGATTCCCTGAGTCCCCTTCCATGGTCCCAGATCCTACCTGAATTCACCAAACTGTCACCTGGGTTCAAAGTCAGACAGCTCCCAGGTCTTTGTCCAGCTCTCTGCGCAGTTCCTACTCCACATTGGAGCTTACAGTGTCCAGTCCATCTCAAATCCATCACAGTCTGTTCCTGGGAAGACAAGGCTTAACAAAGCCACCAACAGGTTCATACAAAGTACCAGCATCAGTGTCATGCTTCCTCAGTCTTTTGGCAGCTCCAGCCAGCCCTTGTAAAGACTCAATAGCCTCAACAGCTCCAACTGACCCTCAGCTTTGACTAGCTCTCAGAAATCCTCAGCAACTCTAGCTGGCTCTCAGACTCATCAGAAGTTTCAGCTGGCTCCAAGAATCAAAAATAATTTCATCCACATCCAGGTTCTCCAAATCAAAATCATCCTTTCCTGGGAAGGGGTGGAGGGCTTTCTTCTTCAGCCTCCTCTACTCCTCTTCAGCATCCCTGGCAGCTGCAGCTTCTGCCTCCACAGGGATTCCTCCAAGAAGATCTGACTCTCCCTCTCTGGGTTTTTCCTTATATATAGGATTACCCCTCCCTTTTTGGCTCCTTTCTGTCATATCAGCAACAGGAAACAGAAGTCCATACCTTCTGTTTCTTTAACAGAGGCTTAATCTGAACTAGGTGCTAAGTACCTCTTAGCAATACAAAAGGAACTTCAAATCTTATTACTGTTACATATGTAAGCCTACTTTTAAAAATTTTCTATAATAAAAGTCATGTAAGAAAATGTATTGTGGCATAATGGGAGCATCACAACATTAAAATTTGAGAGACTAGGTTCTAGGGCCTCCTGAGCCAAGTTGTGAGACCTTAGGCAAATCATTTAATTTTTCTTAGCCTAAATTACCTCATCTGTAAAATGGAGATAATAATAACATTGAAGACAGGGGATCAGACAATCTCTTGAGGAAATTTCAAAGCTAATTCATTTACACTAACATTTGTTTTACTGGAGGTATTATTGTCTCGGTGAGGTACTAAATCTGGCATAAGCCTGGTTACTACTTTAAGACCTATGTTTCTATTGATTCACTCAACAAATATTGATTGGAGGCTCATTATTCCAAGTGCTTTACATATTTTATCTCTTTTAATTTTGTTTACAAAATACTGAACTAAGAACTTCATAGGAATAGGAAGCCCAGTGTTCCATCCCTTGATCCTGACCCCTTCATCTGATTTGAAAGTATTATTTCTATTATCATTTTTATCATCAATATAAAATGCATTTATAGAAAGTATAATTTTAATGACATGACTAATAACTTATATTTTCATAATGCTTTAAAGTTTTTGAAGCCCTTTATGCATATTATGTAATTGATCTTTATAATAACTTTATCAGGCAGGAATTACAGATCTTATTATCCAACATTCACAGGTGACAAAGTTGAGGATTGGAGATCTTAAATAGCCTTACCCATAGCCACATAGCTATTAAGTGTCAGGGATGAGATCTGAACAAGAGTATTCCTAACTCCACATTGGGTTTTTATCTACTATGCCAATTATATTTTAAATTCAAAAGTATAAAGTGAATGGGAAAGTATAATCCTTTTTTGTTAGCCAAATAATAAAATTTAGTAGATATTTTCCCAAATGAAACAAAAAAAATCTTGTTTCATTTGCTTAAATAGTATGGAACAAGAAATTAGCTATGGTATCCTAAGGTTGTAACACAGTATTGCTAAGATCTTGTTGAGAAGTCCCATGGGGAAATAAATACACCAGGTAGGTATTAAGGTTATTTGATTTATTGATAGGTAATTTAAGAAAATTATCTAGTATACTACATATTTTGCAGAATGTGTAAATTCCAGACAGCTTTTTAACAGTTTACCTCACAGGTCTATCTCTACCTTATTGTTGTGATGTAATTTACCTTACAGTTGTCCAGAGAATTTAAGAATAACAGAAAGACTTTTCTGGATTTATTCATGCTAATGGATTTTTTTGGTAGATAACCATCATTACAAACCCCTATGGGATGTATTGTATAACCCTGACTAGATATATAGACATTTCTCAGTAATTGAAAACTGTGTGTGTGTGTGTGTGTGTGTGTTAGTGACTAGAAAAATTGACACTGGAAAACTCTGTGACTATGCACTAATTTCATGAGATTGTGCCACTCCTTAGGTTATGACAACTGGCATTGTTTTGCCATTGGCCTCAATCCACTAAACTTCAATATTTGGCAGGATCTATGATCTATGATCTCTATAATCAATCCTTCCAATAATTCTGATTGAAACCTATCCATAAACTCTCCTTCTTGGGAATTCTCGTCAATATCCCTCAACTGATGTCACTACGACCAGGTTAAAAAAAAAAAAAAAAGAACTTCCAAAGTACAAGAATCATATACACCAGCTTTTAACTTTGTTCTTTGCTGATTAAATACTGGGAGAGAGGGATGGCGCAGAGGGAGCATATGATATACATATGAGACTTAACAGTGTGATACAGGGGTGTGAAGAATAGAGAGAAATTGAGCAGGGAGAAAGACAAAAGTATTTTTTGCCAGTTTTATGTTAAAAGAAAAAAGGAATATAATCACAATAGCTTACATTTGCATAACCCTTTCAAGTTTGCAAAGTAATTTACATTGCCCCCATTTCATAATCAAAAAAAGTATGTGCAGTAAGTGCAACAGATGTTATCATTACAATTTTACATCTAAGGAAATTAAATCTGGAAAGGGTTAAGTGACTTGCCTACAGTCACACAGCAAGTTTATATCAAGATTCAAACAGAGGGCTTCCTAGGTTTCCCCAAGTCAGTCTATCTATCTGACCTGTACATTACCTACATTATATTTATATAAGCCATGCCCTAATTAATATGACATAAGAAATCACACCAACTGTAAGAAATGGAAGCTAATAAATGAATTACAGATCAGCCAGTTAGCACCTTTTAGTGCATTCACTGCAAACAGAAAACTATACTAAATTTTCTTAGAAACTTGAAAAAGTAGAAGACATAGTTGCAGACCACTAGATCTACCTAATGACAGACACAGGACAAAGTCAAATAAAGACAGCAGAAACTCTTCCTATGGACGGGCTTCAGAGGTCGGCCACTTTGGAGTGGTATCTAGTCCTCAGTGTATGTGTCCTTAAAGTTTTGAAGGATGTGATAAATCGATATAAAGAACAATAACCTGCATGATGGTGTAGTTCTTATCTACTACTATATGGTTCTATCAATTGGAAAGAGAATCTTAGCAATCATCAGCATAAACAGAGGTACTGGATTCAGGTAGGAGTACTCTAAAAAATGTCCTTGGACAAAAAGACTTAAAAGGAATGACTAAGGGAGACCTCACCTGTCTGGAACAAAAGAGGATTAAAAAGATTAGGTGTAAAGAAAAAAAAGATTGATTAAAAGATCTTGAAACCAAGACAAAAATCATTTCAATACAATAGTCATTTAAGGTTCTTTAGAAAATAGGGGGGGGGGGAAATGTTAGGTATGAAAAAGTTTTAAAAGCAGCACTGTGGGCCAGTGGGAAGGTGAACTAGAGTGTTAAACAAGAACATGTTTGGACTAGAGAAGACTTTAGGGTTCCTGCAGTTCAAACCTTTCATTTTTGCAAATGAATTTACATCATAGAGTCATAGGATTTGGATATGGAAAGTAACTCTTGAGAGCTACTAATCCAAACCCCTCCCATTTTATTAGTGAGAAAATTAAGGCCAAGAATGATGAAATGGTTTGACCAAGGCCATGCCAATGATGTGTATGTGAAGTTGTGACTTCCAAAGGTCACCAAGTATATCTTTTAAATGGGAATTTATATCCAATCTCCTTCCCAAAAGGAGAAGTGAGTTTTAAGATTAAATAT
The DNA here is from genome assembly GCA_028646575.1 of Pseudocheirus occidentalis. NCBI lineage: Eukaryota > Metazoa > Chordata > Mammalia > Diprotodontia > Pseudocheiridae > Pseudocheirus > Pseudocheirus occidentalis. The sequence goes on along the minus strand of CM053598.1, from coordinate 106,921,387 downwards.
AATGTTTAACACTCTCATTCATCTTTTCAGAACTGCCCCACGCCACCCTTGTTTTCCTTACTTATTTTGGTGGTTGTCTTCCCCTTTTAGACTGAAGGCTCCTTGAGAACAGGGACTTAATGGTATCTCCAACACTTAGCACAATGCCTGGTGCATAGGAAGCATGTAACAGTGACTTCATTGAGATCCCAAAGCTCTGAACCATAAAACACAAAAACACAGTGAATTGGCCACAGTGCTAGGACTAGAATTCAGGATAGAGAAAACAGATTCAGAGGAAGCGACAAGATTTATTGACCAAATTCAGAGGGTACGGAGAGCAAAAATAAAACCAGTATATGACTTAATACTAAAACACACATACACAAAGAAGTGGAAGGGAAAAAATGAACAGACCAAATATTTTCCTTACATGATGCCAAACATCCTGGCAGTCTGGCAACTTCTGGGTGTACAATTGAAATTTTCACCTTACATCTGGATCCTTGGCATCACTTAGATACATACAAAGCTAATTCATAGGTAGCATGTCAGAGGGATGCTTCCCATAGTGACCAGAATGATGAGTAAAGCAGGGGAAAAAGTCTGGCTTATTTTGTTAGAATCCAATTAATCTTATTAATAAGGTAGAAAAGCTTAAATCCAAATAGAGGTCTATCTAGTGAAATTTGGATCAACTAAAAATATTAAGTGAAAGACCCATAAACAAAGAATTGCAGTAATTATGTCCCACATGAAAGAAGAAGATGAATTAAAATTTCAGAAGCCGACCAAGAGAGCGTGCCTCTCAATATGGCTAGATTGCTGTAGTAGTATTAAGATGTCTTAATTATATGATTGATGTGGGCTTCAAAAGAAAACTCAGAATCCACAATGGCTCTGAGGGCATGAGTATTATCGAAAGGATAAAGAGAACTACCATAGAAGAAAACCACTATAGATGAAACCTGGGGCCTTTGCGCTGCAGAACTAATCAATAATGTCTTAGTTTTATCTATATTAAGTTTAATAAAATTTGATGACATCCATGCTTGCAGATCACACAAACAATTATACTGACATCAAAGGTACTCCATAGTATCTGCCCAGACTGAAAAGTATATCAAATCAGTGTCTGAACGTATATGACACTGCATCGCCAGGAGACAGAATGCAATCATGAAAACCAGCAAGCAGATAGAAGAGAATTTCGTTGTAATATCCTCACTTACATTGTTCCACAATACAAGCTTTCTTTCAGGACTTAAGCAAATGAATTTTCTTAAATACTTCATTTTTTTTGTCATGCTTTAAAGCCACATATAAAAGGATGAATCAAAAACAATGCCTAGTATTTCTGAGTAGTCAAATGCCTTGTGTCATGAGGCCTTGTTTCTCACCATTTGATACCAAACAAAAATTATAGCATGCTATTGTAAAATATGCCTGTAGGAAAAGGAGGAACACGGTAAAAGTTTTGGTCAGTGTCCTGATCATGTCTGGGAGAGAGCTTTCCTGCTGAATTTCAAAGGCACCTCTGAAGAACAAAAGAAGAGAGTGAGACCTGCAATTACTTCGGCTTTAAGAGCTCAGTGCCAATCATGTTAATCTCCTGACTTTGTACCACTGTCATATTTCGCATTCCCTTCAGCAGGTAGACAAATTGCTTGAACTTGAGTTTTAAGGCAATATTCTATTTTCACAGAGTTTTTCCTATTGATAAATTATTTCATGTTATTAGTGGTTCTTGGCCATCTTTTGCTTACATCAACAAAATGGAACTTAGTTCATTTTCATGTTTGTTTGGTTTTTTAGACTACAGCTAAATTATAAGGTTGTTTGGGGTTTTTTTGCAAGAGAGGTTATTAATGAGAAGTCCAACGAATTTCACATGTAATTGCTAAGGTTATTCAAAATGCCTCTAATTCAATTCAACGAGGTAAATAAGGGAAATTGAAAGAGCTAGGGAAAAATGGATTCCCGGGGAATCTTTGCATTCTTTGCCATTTTTGATTATTTTGATTTTTCATGAGTCAAAAACCTAAGTATGGGACACAAAGTTGAGGATAAAAAACAAACACTTTAAGGGAGAGGAAAAGTGATGAAGTCATAGTTCTGTATTGCTAAATTGACTTAGCTTATTAAAGAACAATAGTCAGGTCAAGAACAATTTATTAGGTGCCATGCACTGTGCTAAACTCCAGGGATACCTCCTAGTTGGGGGTAGAAAGTGGGGGTGGGGAGATAAAGAAACAGCACTCAAAAACAGACAGCTGAAAAGGAGGGACAGGATGTTTGATGGTGTGGGGGTACAGAAGGAAGTCAGGAGCAGACCCCAGAGAGGAATGAAGGTGAGATCAATAAAGCAATATAGCTATAATACTTTAAAATGAAGTATTCCTTTCCTTTGCTTTTCTTGTCAATCAAAATGGACATAATTTTAGAAAAGTAGGAAAGCATAAAATATTGTATTAACGTGATTTAACATTGTTGCTATTATTATTGTTACTATTAACACAAAAGATGAGTAATGTTTTCAAAAAAATTTTAAAGACATAATTTTCACTATAGAATTCTATAGAAGGGGGTGGCTAGGTGGTGTAGTGAATAGAGTACCAGCCCTGGACTAAGGAGGACCTGAATTCAAATCCAGCCTCAGACACTTAACTCTTACTAGCTGTGTGATCTTGGGCAAGTCACTTAACCCCAATTGCCCTGCCCTCCCCCCTCCAGAAAAAAGAAGCAACAACAACAAAAAGAATTCTACATAAGGCAATATCCTTATATCTTCAACATACATTTTACATTTTTTATTTCTTATTCCCATTTTACAGGTTATCTCTGAGCCATTCCACACATATTAAGAAAATGGCGATCAACTTCCACACTAAAATCTTATCCTTCTCTAAATGGTCTTAGGATTCCTGACTAGATGTTATAGACATGGGGAGCAAAGTAAGGATTATGGGATTGGGATCAGGATTAGTATTGGACCTGTGATTTCACAAATGTAGGAACACTGGTCAATGCAGGTCAATGCACCTTCTCTGCAACTAGTAATGGAGAGAGCCTCCTTGAGCACTGAGAGGTTACATTAACTGCCCAGGTTCACACTGCTGGTATGTATCAGCAGTGAGATTTGAACCTAAATCTTGTGCACTCCAAAGTCTCCTCTCTATCAATTTCACCTTGTGCATCCCCAAGCATAGGAGTATATAGTGTTTTATATGTATGGGGTAGGTCATGCCACTCACAGCCCTATATAATAATGACCCAAGAAAAGATAATATCATAACTTCCATTTTCTATATTTTGCTAGATTTTTTTGTGCTGTAAAATACTTGTGGAGAATACATTGATAATTACTTTTACATATCTATGTCTGTCTACTATCTATCTTATCTATCTATACACATATATATATATATTAAATTAGTCTAGTTTAGACTAAGTTGTGATAACACCTACTTTCTTCTTCAATAGTTAAGTATGTCCACCAGGTGCTAAAAAAGGACTGAATGGCTGAGAAAAGATTAAATGACTATTTTTTTCTTCTTTGGCTATGGACAGCTCCAATCCTGAAATGACTGCCATCAATACTAGCATTCTTCTACAAAAAGAACTTGCCACACTACATTTTGAGTGGAAGCAGCTCGCACATCTATTTGCTTACCGAGTTTATGTGAAATCTCTTGGATCATCTCCAGTGAAGAGCGATTTTATTAGATTTGATTGACCAGGTCTGATGGTAAAAGAGTGAGAGTCAATGCTACATGAATTACACTGAGAAAGTATCCAGATGGAAATAAAAGCTGTAGTTTGCAGACAAGAGGGGTGAAGGGTCCATTGAAAATCAGAGAGATTAGCAACTCATCACATTATTTGTGGGTTATCAGGAGACAGAGGTAATGAAAGTGAGACCTATATCCTTGATCAATAAGAGTTTGACTGCATTTTGAGTTCATTTTCCCCTGCTGAGAGAGAGACAGCAAGCTTACTATTGATCACAGTGTTAATCCATAACTAGTCTGGGCCTTAGCCTAGTGGAACAAGCAGGAAAAATAAGATAATAAGCAGGAACTCTTGATCTTTTATTATGGTGTGCTAGATAAAGAGAGTGCAGGGGTTCAAGGTGGAATACTTTATGGTTAACCCTTACTTTCCTTCTTAATTCCAAAGGCATGAATAGAAGAAAAATCACTCAACTGCATCTTGTATTATTTAGCTTTATTTTGCCTGTTTTAAAATTCAGTTTTATTTATGCTCCTTTATAGGTTCTTCAAGCATCCTTGTAGATAGACACTTGTTTACATACCATTTAAAAACTGGTGTCAGGCCAATACTAAAGGAAAATGATCCCCAAAGGAATAACACTAGGATTCATTCATAACACTTGTTTTAGGAGACAAGATTAAAACTGAAGATTAATTCCTTGGCATGGTATTATGAGGAAAACACTGAGCTTTAAGTCAGGAGAAACCCAAGTTCAAATCCAAGCCCTGTTACTTACTAGTTGTGTAATCCTGGACAAATCACTTAATTTCTCTGAGCCACAATGACCCTGTCTCTAAAATGGAAATAATTATGCTGTCTCAGAGTTGTGAGGAAAGGGATTTTTAAACTATGAAGTGATATACAAATCTGAGCTATTATTATCAGACAAATTTGATAGCATAGTTAGGTAGGGGCAGCTAGGCGACCCAGTGAATAGAGTGCCAGCCCTGGAGTTAGGAGGACCTGAGTTCAAATTCAGCTTCAGACACTTGGCACTTACTGGCTGTGTGACCTTGGGCAAGTCACTTAACCACAATTGCCTTTCCTTTCCCCCTCCAAAAAACAAAGACTATGTGGCTTGTGGCACAATGTATTAAAAAATCCATGAAACAGCATACCTTGTTACAAGGCACTATTTTAATACTTCCAGGGAATAAGTATAACGTCGTGGATTAAGAGTTGTCCTCAAAGACAGGAACCCCTGAGTTTAAAGTCTTGCCTCTAACACATACTGACTTGTGACCTTTTAACTTCTCAGTGCTCTAAGACTAGAAATCGCAGGTCAGGTGTTGACCTACATTGGTGAAGGGAGTTTCCTGGCCTGGGAGTTCTATATCCCAAACCTGAATAGTAACTTGTAATGACTAGTAAGGCAAAAGTGGAAATAAATTATTGTTATGAAATGCTTTCAACTGCCTACAAGGCCAAGCTGAAAACTGCATGGGCATAAAAAAATTTCCAGTCAAAGTGTTCTTTGCTTGATAGTGGCCTTATTCAAACTATCCAAGGGGGAGGGTGTGCGTGCGTGCGTGTGTGTGTGTGTGTGTGTGTGTGTGTAGATATATATACATACATATAGATCTATACATATACAAATGTAGAGATAGATAGATGGATGGCTAGATAGATAGACAGACAGATATAGATAGACAGATAGATAGATAGATAGATAGATAGATAGATAGATAGATAGATAGATAGATAGATAGATAGGCAGGTAAGTAGATGATAGGTAGGTGTCCTTTCTTAAAAGATTCTAAAGACCTAAAACGCCTTATCAAAGAATTTTTCAATGGTTGAACTAAATCCACACCATTTATATTTAAGCTTTTTGTGGCTCACTCTCATTCCATGAGAAAGAGCTGCTCATTTTCAGAGATGTCAGATATGATCTATACATCAGTGTTGGAATTTAGGCTGTGTTTATACAATCATTCAATCAACAAGTATTTATTTGGGACCTACTATGTTTGAAGCATTTGTGCCAGTTTCTGAGGCTCAAAAACTCTGGGTCCAGATTCATCTGTATTGTCTATCCATAATATAGGTATAGATAAAACAACTTAGAGAGTTGTGCATCCAACTGTATATTGCACTCTGGACAACAGACATTCCTCATCCACTCACTTTTTTTCTGAGCACATTATTAGGAAGCTGTTGAGTAGTTATGAAGCATATTTAAGGGATTTAACAGGTTACCTGCAATGAGGTAAAAAAAAAAAATTTAAAAACCACCTAAACCAGCAATTACTTGATCTCTTCGCTAAGTGGAAAGATAGGATAACCTAAGGCAATACCATTTCTAAATAAAAATTAACAACACCTTTTGAGGGAGATGCTGGAAGACTATGAGTAATATTGGTTCATTAAAGAGTAAGACTGGTTCATTAAAGATAACTATGCTATCAAATTTGTCTGATAATAATAGCTCAGATTTGTATATCACTTCATAGTTTAAAAATCCCTTTCCTCACAACTCTGAGACAGCATTTTTACCTCACTACAGGTTAGGGTTTGATGTAATCAGCAAAATGCCATGCAACAAAAGAATCATCTGAAGGACCTCACCACCTGCAGGAAATTCTTCTTCCATTCAAATTAAAGTATTAGACGCCTTCTTGGGCAGTGGCTAGTAAGTTTTCCCTTTGCCTCAGTTGATCATGTTCTTCAGAAGGTAATCAAGACTTATTTCTATTATCATATCTTCCCTAAATTTTTATATTTTCTTATTATATGTAATAGCAGTTTTTAATATTTTTTAGTTCAAAATTCTCTCCTTCCCTCCCTCCTTCCCTTCCTCCTCCTTGAGAAGGCAAGCAATTTGATATAGATTGTACATGAGCAGTCATGCCAAACATATTTCCATATTAGTTTTGTTGCAAAAGAAAACAGACTTTAAAAAATGAAAATGAAAATTTAAAAGTATGTTTCGCTCTGTATTCAGACTCCATCAATTCTTTCTCTGGAGGTGGATAGGATTTTTTTGTCATAAGTCTTTCAGAATTGTTTTGGATCATTGTTTTGTTGAGAATAGCTAAGTCATTTACAATTGAGCATCATGCAATATTGCTATTACTGTGTATAATGTTCTCCTGGTTCTGCTCACTTCACTTTGCATTAATTCATTTAAGTCTTCCCAATTTTTTTCCTGAAATCATCCTACTTACCACTTCTTAAACTAGTATTTCATCATAATCATATATCTTGTGCAACCTTGATACATATTAGGAAATTTCTTATAGGAGGAAAGTCTTTAAGGCTGAACTTTTCTCTATTACATCAAAGCCTTTTATGGTTAACAAATGATGAGCATGGTGAGATGCTGTATTCACTGTACCTTTAAGTTAATTGTATGACTGTAACAATGTGGCCTGATATCAAATACCATTTGCAAAAGCATGCCCATTCCTTTCTCCTATTTTCATCATGGATGCCTTTTATACACATAGATGACTTTTCACATAGATTTTGTAGACATATAGACAGGGAGTTGCTGATATGTATTTAATAGCTTCTACCTAGTAATCTGATAATAATGGAATTTTGAACTTCAATTAATATTTGAAAAGAAAATACCCAATTATTGCAATGTTAATAATCCCAATCAGAAATGCTCTCTTGAACAAACTAATAATATTATCAATACATGAGAAGTGACATAAAACTGGAACATATATGTAAAGTAAATAGGTGTCTAAAAATAACATGATATAAGAACAATAAGAGCAATATCAATAATACCCCTATAAAGGGTGGATACTTGCTTGATCTAAGCCCAAATACACCAATAAGTTATGCCTTCAATTAGTCATTTTAAAAACTGTGATTATTATTCCGATTATTCATTGTCTTCTCATCTTGCCAATATTATGAGAACTGATCCCTCACTGCTCTTAAAATTGTGCCAGCTTCAGATTTCCTCTGTGAATATTTGATATGGTCCAGATGCTTTTTCCATCTTTAATTTCTTTGCTTCCATTTTCACTATCCCTTGAAGCACATCAAGGACTGTGATGTTGAAGTTCAAATGTGGTGGCTCCACTGTCAATGATGAAGAAAAAAGTCTGTCACAGAAATGTTGACATTTGTTTTCTTTTCTTTGTGGTACACCTTCCTGTTTCATCTTTAAATGATTTGGGGATGCTTAGATTTAATTGGGTATCATGCCAACATTTTCTCAAATGTGTATTTATTTCTCTCCCCTGTTCTTTACTGGACCAATATTACTCATAGTCTTCCAGCATCTCCCTCAAAAGGTGTTGTTAATGAATTTTTATTTAGAAATGGTATTGCCTTAGGTTATCCTATCTCTCCACTTAGCGAAGAGACCAAGTAATTGCTGGTTTAGGTGGTTTCTAAACTTTTTTTTTTTACCTCATTGCAGCCTTATTTCAGTTAAACTTTCATAGAGGATGGTTGCAGACCAAGTCAATGAATGTTCCTTATTTCATTTCCCATTTTTTTTTGGCACCAATGGGTCAATTTAGGGTCATTTATTTGCCAGCCTTATTTCAGTTAAACTTTCATAGAGGATGGTTGCAGACCAAGTCAATGAATGTTCCTTATTTCATTTCCCATTTTTTTTGGCACCAATTGGTCAATTTAGGGTCATTTATTTGCATCTTCTAATCTTTACCATTTCTTTCAAATTGTACTTTAACAGGTTAATGGTCTTACATATATAAAGCTGGTTTGTAACTTATTCTCACACCAGACACAAGTTATTTCTTGTTAAATAGAGGAAATGTAAATCTTGTGACATTATTTAATACTTGTCATATCTTCTGACTCTCTTCTTGGAAAAAGTATGTCTACACAGAGCTGTTTCTGTGTATGCTATATGTGTTTGACATCCTTTATTTCTAAACTCTATAGCATATTTTTTCAATATATTTTTCTTCATCTTCCCCTATGCTACCTTTGCACTGATATTTCCAAGTATTGGTTGGTTTTGGAGGCTCTTAGAAAGTTATCAGAGAATTTTTCTATTCTGTCCTCTAATGTTAATAGTTGCTGACATGTAAACTGCTATTGTTTTCATGGTGGTCTCTGCTTTTGCTCATCATGAGCTCTGCAAGTAGAGACAACCAAATGTCCATAAAATTGGATCTTTGACTAATTGATAAAATCAATTCTGCCAATTTCTTTATTTTCCTCTCCAAGGAGAACCTTGATCCATCCTTCTATTTAAATGCAATTTCCTTATCTCTCCTGTTTTCCTTTATCAGAATGTCAACATTAGCTTCATTCACTTCCTCCTACAATTAATGAATGACCTCTTTTGGTCATTGAAAAAGAATCTCACATTTAAGCTACCTACAGTTAAATAATGTTTACTGACAGTCTAAGAATTTGTAGTTCTTAGCACCCTCATCCCCTTTCCATAACTGTATTGCCATCACTAAAGCTACAGAAAATGTCTGCACAGGAATGAAGGCCATTTATATTTTCCTTTGCTTCATGGTTTGCCACAACCAAAGAACTTGCCTAGTGGCCAGGGATGAAATTTAGGAAGGCAGAAAACTTTTTGTAGGAGATTCATAAGTTTCCATTTTATACTTTATGGGAAATTTGGCTCTACTTTAAAGCAAGTGATTATGTTTCCAAAGCTAGATATAGGAAAAGACAGTAAAAATCTCCTTCCTAAAACTTACTCTCCCCTTTCCTTTCCTTCCTCACTAAAATAAAAATCCAAATATATTTTTCTATTTAAAATTGGATTAACATTTCTACTGTTAATACTTAAAATGATAAAAAAACAATTTAACTTTCAGGTATTTGTACTTTGGTCTCCCTTCTCAACTGAGTGAAATTTTCTGTTGACATCTCTTTAAAATTAAAAAAAAAAGATGCATGATAAAAATCTCATTTCACTTTGGTCTAATTATATTTCTAAATAATTTAGAATGAGGGAAATTAAAGAAGAATAACCATAAGCTAGAAAGCTGTCCTTTTATATCAGATGATGATAATGTTGCTAGAGGCAGTACCTATGGGTAAATTCAGAAAGTCCTCTTATCTGCATGATAAAAAAAAAAGCACACAGAAATGATTTGTATCAAAGAAAAGAATCCCTTCTGATCAATTTTTTGGTTTCTTTTAATTTGGTTCCCCCCATACCCTTGCTTTATTTCATATAGTGACCTGACTTCAGGTCATTGAAAAATTTTAACTTTTCATCTACATGGTAAAAAAAATAAGTCTGAAAACAAATTAAAGTTTAAGCTCTAAAATTTGATAAATGAGTCCTTTTGCCTTCTGAAGTCAACTACCATTTGCTTACTGAGGCTGCTCTCCAGCATGATTCATCCCATCCTGTCTTTAATAAAAGGAGCATTCATTCTATTGGGCTAGTTAATAAATATAAACCTTCAAGAACTTAGGATTTCACATTTAGACCAATATCTCTAAATTCTCTTTTAGGAGTGTTGTAGGCCAAACTTATCAGCTGGTAATGTATCAATATTCACACATATGGTTTGATTTGAGGAGCATAACGGAAGTCCTTTACACCAAAAGTGATTCCCTTGCCCTGGTTGTGTTGAAATTTCACCATTAGAAACATTCTTTTATGTTCTTGAAGGCTTTAGGTCTTCCATAGAACCCTTGTAAGTGTGAATACCCTTGGGAGGCAATAAAGCTAAGACTTTATAAGGAATGAATAGAAATCTACATAAAAGGCATTGCTGGTAAGGAAAGGGAAGGAAGATGTGTCAAAAGTGCCAAGTAAGGACATGAGGTCACTGAAAGGTGAGACAAAAGGTCACAAAAGACAAACAAGCTATTTCACAATTTTTATCTAGAGTCAATCCTACTCCTGTATGTAGTTAGTTGCTCTGTTTCCTGACCACAATGCTAATCCTGGACAATCAATTGCCTCTCATTAGTCACAAAGAAGACCAGGAGGAAAAGGGTACATGGATCAGTAGAAATCATCATCATGTCAGGAAAAACAATTTCTTTTTCATAGACTCCTAGAGTTCTGTACACATTAAGTAAAATTCAAAGAAGAGGTCATTGTTGGGTATTTGTTTGGAATTTAAATTTCTACTAATAAATTTCTCCAGAAACCAGGAAAATGTCCTCTTCAAATAATTTTTAAAATAGATATTCACTGAAAACTCTCTAACATGAAGGTATAACTGTGTGTGCTACAGGCTCAAAGAAATGGGAATACTTTTCTTATTCATCAAAGTATTATTTTCATATGGAGATCTTTTTGAATTGTCACTAAAGGTACTTTGACAAAATTTGTCATTTACTTTTCTTCCACATCTTCTGACTTTAATTCAGGCATGAGCTATTTTTTTAATGTTAATTTCTTGAAATTTCAATTCAAATGGAAAATTTATTTATTGACAATGCTTCATAAAAGGCATTGTGTTAGGGCTTGAGGGACACAAAGAAGTAAAAAGCACCTCATAACTTAATTATGTCCCTTTTCTATAGTGTATTATTGTTTGAAAACAAGATTTCTTTGAAGTGAAAAGATATCTATAAGTCTAGTGAATAGGCTTACCTTGTCTGAAACTTTAAAAAATTCATTTAAAAACTGTGATATGAAATTTTGGAGTACTTTTCTCAAAAAGCAAGCAGTATTTTTTCCTTTAATATTAAGTACAATGTAACTTTGCACAGAAATTATAAGAAAGTTACAAAAATGGTGACTTTTGAGATTATTTGCAAGTAAATAATACGTATACCTTAATAAGGCTATAATTTGAATCTAGTATTATCATGTTTAAGTTAACAATTTACATCAGTTAATACATACCTTTCTTATTTAAACATACTAGAATCAAACCCCCCAAAATTCTATTCAAGGAAGATATGATTGACATTATAACTGCAACATATTATAAAACACAACAATTATTTTATACACAATTAACTAATATCTCCATTAAGCAACACATATAATTAAGTAACTTATAGGTACTGCTACTCAGTAATTTAATCACAAAAGAGAAAGAAATGGTATAAACAAATGAAATAAATATGTACTGTATTAATTAAATGTGGTTAGATTAAATGTTAAGCATCAAAATGTATCTGTTTCCACAATCTATGTAAGCAAAAAGCATTAATTTATCTAATATGTTTGAAAATATTCAATACCTCAGTTAGTTCATTGGTATACGTATACCCTCTACTTATACAGGCTATAATCTCTCTATACTTTTACTAAATAGCATTTATGAAATCCTACAGATGAAACTTCCCAGCATCTTGCAACAAATCACCTGATGATGACTCTCTATAAACATATCTAGAATCATCCTCAGATAATTGTTATATAGCCCATTATCAGACTCATATTTGAGACTTTCACACCCAGATAGGGCTATAAGTACCAGCTCTAACAACCCATGACTACTTTCCCATTATGATGAAGTATCACTGGAGGGCATCAATGGAGGATGTTTGAAAATATTTGTATTCAGGCAGGCATGATAGTACATACATGTAATCTATACTACTGATGGATTGATCTCTTGACCTTTGGAGTTTTGAGCTACAGTAGGACTAAAGCTGATCAGTTATCCACACTAAGTCTAGTATCAATATGGTAAACTCCTGGGAACATAGGGCAATTTGGCTGCCTAAGTAGGGGCAAACCAGTCCAGAAGAAGAGTATGTTAACTATGTCAAGGTTTCTGTGCCCAGTTGAGTGATAAAATTGGGCCGCTGAGTGGTCAGAGTACTTTAAGACTGTCTTTAAAAAAAGAAAAGAAAAGACTTGGTTTCAAATATTATATGAAATTAAATTAGAATTCTATGATATACTTTATATCTATGGACATATTCTACCTCTTTGACCCTATACAGAATACAGGGTGAAGATGAGATTGTTGTTTTTTTTGTTGTTGCTTAAGGTTATCAAGAAAACCTTTCCTTTGATAAGTTCTTTACTTCAGAGTAAATAAAGAGAGATTCTTTTCTCTCTTCCCCATCTCTGAAACGTATGCCCAAAGCTCCACTAAAGGGAATTCGGCTTCCATATGTGTGCAAGAAATGTCCACTATGTTCTTCTCAGGAATAGGCCATCATTGACCAGTCCTCTGTTATGCACCCAAGAGAAGAGTAAGGATATTACATTTTCTTTGGTCACATCTACAGTCATCATATGAAAGGCGTGTCCATTCCACTTACTAATTCACAATATTATCATCCTCTTATCACTTCTTGAAATTTATTCCCTTCCTCTTTGCCTGAGAATAGTAATAAATGAAAAGTAATGCATGGAAAAGATTCCTTTTTTAAACTATCCTGTTTTAATCCCAATTACATATAATGTGTTTCTGAAGTCATTTACCAGTACAATGCATTCTTTAAATGATACAAAGAGAGAGATGGGAAAGCATCATTTCAAGAACTGCTGTCAGGTAGTTTTCCTGAATCCTTGATAAGAACTATTTAGTCATTATGAAAGACTCAGTAAATGTCTTTGTATGGGATAGGTTCAAAGGCAACCAAAGTCATTGTTTCAGAGGATGTTCATAGGACTTAGAACTGCTGATCAAGTGTAAAATGCCTAAACAAGTCAAAGAACATGAATGTAATAGAATATTAGTTTACTGTAAGAAATTATGAACATGACGAAAGGAGCATGGGAAGACATAAATGAATTGATGCAAAGTGAAGTAAGTAGAGCTAAGAAAGAAATACATATGACTATGACAGGATAAATGGAAAGAATAGCCATAAAAACATCTAAAGCCAGTGTTGTGAAACTAACAGAGAATAAGCAAGGCTCAAAAGAAGAGATATGAAAAGATACTCCCACTCCATCACCTTTGCAAGGAGAAGGGGGGGGGCAAAAGCATGGTACAATGCAGAGATTGTCACATTTTTTCAATATATTAATCAGTTTATCTGATTTTTCCTTTTATTTTTTTGTCATTAAAAATATTTTTTGTATGGGAGGGCTCTCTAGGAGGAGGGTTGACTGGGGGGCAGGGGGATCTTAATTTTCTACAGAATTATCAATGTTTTACTTCACAATATGTACTCAGATTCTGCCTACAAAGAACTTAATGAGGAGTAGTAGGATATTCACCTATAGATAGCCCATACAGACTAAACTAAACATATGCAAAAGGGCCTTCTTTAGTTGCTGCTTAAAGATTTTTTTTTTCCTCTTTTACCACTAAGTGAAGAGTTGTTTGTCAAGACCCTGAATCACTGCAGTGAGGTAATTGAGTAGGGGAGGAGTGGATAATTTTCCACGTGCTGACCAACAAGAAAGGCATTAGAAAATCTCTTGGATTTATTGAAGGGTAGTTTCTCCCTGCCTATATGCCTACAGAAGAAGAGGGGAGGGAAGGAGGAAAATGTGGAACTCAAAATCTTGTAAAAATGAATGATAAAAATTGTCTTGATATATAATTTAAAAAATACTATGAAAAATGTAAAAATGAATAAAATAAAACACATGCAACCCTTAATGCCCTTGGAGTCCTAGACCCTGATAGGATTCACTGAATTCAACTTAACGGCTTTTTCTACTTTTTTCTCTTTTTAACTCCCATCCACACATCAAGTCATTTGGGAAACTGAGAATGAAAGAACAATGTAGAACTAAGATGGGGAACAATCATACAAATCATACCATTATAGTCAAAGAGAAAAGAGCAAAGGAAAGTCACACTGTAGAATATTTGAGTGATAACCCAGAGTCCTGACTAGTGAATGGTCACAGTACCCTCTTCAATTAATATGGATGACCTAGATGAAGAAGTAAGTAACATTATTTCAGTTTTTCTGAAGAAATAAGTATGATGGAGATAACATTGAATGATAGAGTCAAAACAGCAGAATATCTCAACAGGGTAAACAGTTTTCCAAAGTCAAGATAAAATTTAATAGAGAAATGTAAAGCTCTACTTCCATTTCTTTCTTTCATACTTTATCATAATGTGGAAGTGAACTTGAGTTCTTGACTATGGCCCACAGATAACAGGCTTAGAAGATCTAAACAAGTTGGAAAGGCTTCAAATATAGGAGCATGGATACATTACGTTCCCATCGTCTCATCATCAGAATATCTAGGTACATAAAAATTTGTTATTAGATCGGCCACAAGGTAAGGAGTTTTTTGGCTGTAGTAACTGAAGAATGTTATTTTTTTTTAACTTTTAGAAGTTGTGACCTGCATTGGTTCAGAGAATGTCAATATGAAATTACATATCCTTCAAGTAAAAAAGAAATGTAAAATCCTGTACTTGGGGTCAAAAAATCACCTGCTGAAAGACAAAATGAAGGCCATGATTAGATAGAAGTTTTGGGGAAAGGTTTAGGGGGGATTAGATTATGCTACAAACTCTATATCAGTCATGTCAGACCAAAATAATAATAATGAGGATAATAATGAGGATAATAGATATTCAGCTACATTAGTAGAAGTAGGGTCAATATCAAGGGGAAAGTGGTATATAGTAGCCCCATTTTACAGAGATGGTCAAAATACATCTCTTATGAGAACCACATTTTAAAAGCACCATTAATAAATTAGAACTGGTCCAGAATGCTCTCACTATGATGTTGAAACAATAACAAGTGTAGCATATTTTAATGGCTGAATCAAATAAGGATGTTTACTCTGGCAAAGGGAAGATATACCAGGAATGTGATAGCTGCCTCCAATATTTGTAGTACTTTTGTATGCAAAAATAATTAGATATTTTGCTTCATTGTTCTAAAGACAGAACTAAGACAATGAGCAGAAATTAAAGAGAAGCAGATTTGGGATGAAGATAATGAACTTTATCACAATTAGAACTATTAAAAAAATGTAATGGGCATCTTCGTAAGGCAGTGACTTTGCTTTCGAAGGGTGTTCAAGCAGAGTTAGAAAATCAGTTCTCCGGGATACAGAATTTAATTCTTTCATCAGAATTAAGTGAGCTGATATCCTTTCCAATTCTTAAAATTCTGTATCTAAAAAGTGATGTTAGATCCTTGCTGAATTTTACCCTAATTGTACAATATGACTACGTAAAGTAGAAGCAAACATTTACATTATAGATATGTTGTAAGAAAAAAATCACCATTTGGACCATAATTTTTCAAACCAAAAGAATGGTATCACACCTACTGCCAAGTAATTCCTAAAAGACAGATTGATTTATATAAATATAGGAGGCATGAAGAACTCAAATAAAACCTTAGACAAAACTATTCCATTAATAAATGACACTACTTGATGAGCCTTATAATTTGGATATAATATTGAGAATTATTCAAACAATATCATCATCAAATGATTTTAATTTTCTTGAAATTTTTTTTATTCTGAATTGAATTCTCCTCAGAATTGACTAGATAATATGTTGCATGATTATTGGAATGGGAATGAAATACACTATTCTGTGATACAAAATTGAAATCTGCTTTCAGAAGCTGTTCTACTGCAATTCAGACCATCAGGTAGTGATTTGAAGGTTCTTAAGTCTGTCTACCATTTTTCTCTCAGATCAAATCAGTAAATATTTGTTGAGTACCCAGTATAGTGAGGCACCATGGAGGACTTGTTTTTAAAGCATAAGACATGTTCTCTCCCCTGGAGCACCTTAAACATACCTTTGAACTTCTGTTTGTTTCCTTCTCATTGCTTCCTGCTTTCCAACTCCTACTTCTTCCTTTAAATCACTCCCAAACACTCCACATGCTGAGTTTATGGAGGTGGGAGAGAGAGAGAGAGAGAGAGAGAGAGAGAGAGAGAGAGAGAGAGAGAGAGAGAGAGAGAGAGAGAGAGAGAGAGAGAGAGAGAGAGAGAGAGAGAAGAGAGAAGAGAGAGAGAGAGAAAGAGAGAGAGAGAGGATAGTAATGTGAGTATGTAGAAAGGAAAGCTCTTATATTTTATTTAAAGCTATTGACCTAAATCTGAATTACCAATATTTGCTGTATTTGTGAAGAGAGCTGTACTAGGCACTATACAAACTCAATTCAATAACCAAGGTCCCTACTTTCAAGTTTATAGTCTTCCACCTACTGCTTTAGATCAATATCAATAAGCCTTAAGCTCTGGTCCTCCCTTGTCACTCAAAATCTACTCTTAAATTTCCAGAACCAGGAAAACCTATGAAATTAGTCTTACTTTCACCTCAGAAAGCCCCAAATTGGAAAGTACATTATAGATGCAAGAATGAAACAAGTGGCTGCATAACTGAGCTTTGTCTTGAGCCATAAGAGAAATAACAGGTTATCTCATTTTTTCTTCCTTCTATTTTATGTCACAATTACAGCCATGAAACATGAAAAAATAAGCATTTCAGAGTGATAACATTTTGCCTTTGCATACTGGCCTTTTCTTGTAAGATACAGCAGGCTTTTAAAAATGAAACATCGAACTCATGTTGAGCGAAGTGAGCAGATCCAGGAGAACATCGTACATAGTAATGGCAACATTGTGCAATGACTGACTTAGCTCTTCTCAGCAATGCAATGATCTAAGACAATTTCAAAAGACTCCTGATAGAAAATGCTATCCACAGCCAGAGAAACAACTGTGGAGACTGAATGCAGATCAAAGCAGACTATTTTCTTTTTTTTGTTTTGTTTTGTTTTTCTTTTTTGTGCTTTTTCTTTTTTGTTTTTATTCTCTGATTCTTCACAACATGACTAATATGATTATATGATTATACATATATATGTATTATGATATGATTTATGCGGACATAGTCTATATCAGATTGCATGCCATCTTGGGGAGGGGGGAGAAAAGGGAAGGGGGAATTTAAAACTCAAATTTATATAAAAGTGAATGTTGAAAAACTTAAATAAATGTTTTGAAATTTAAAAATGAAACATATCACTGGTTTTATTTTTAGGTGCTTCCTCCTGAGTAAACTTTCAATTCCTTTTCCTGACATTCAAAACCTTCCACTATCAAACACTACCCTAGCTTCCCAATCTCCTATCTCTAGCCTTAATGCCGTCTATATTTCAGTTAAGGTGATTTGCTCCATCCTGCCCTACCCCCAAAAAAAGATATGGCACAGCAATTGATGCCTATGAGCCTTTCTGATTATTATAATGAATCATAGATCTAGAATAGGAAGGGGTATTAGAGGTTACCTACTACAATTCTCTCGTTTTACAGATGAGGAAACTGAGAGGGAAAACCTTGCCCCAAGTTTCATCGGTATTAAGTGGCAGAGCTACATAATTTCCTTCCTCCTCTTTGCCTGTTCATTTCTGCTACGTCCTTTATAACCCCACTGAAATGCTTCCCTTTTGGAATCCTTTCCAGACCCCTGGTTAATAACAATCTTCCCTCTCAGTCTTACATAGCACTTAGTTTTACAACTTGTTAATGCACTTATCATGTAATGACACAGTTATCTGTGTTTTTGTCTTATCCACTTACTGTACTATAAGCTCCATGAGATAAGAAACCTGGCTTATCTAAATTTAGTATCTCTCCCAGTGCCCAGGGCAGGACTTGCTTAATAAATGTTTTTCATTGTTTTTGTTGTACTCAACTCTTTTTAAAACAAGGAAACTGAGAATGAAAGAGGTTAAGTGACTTATCCAAGGTCACACAATTAGTCACAGGACTATTATTTAGCCCTGGTTTTGTAACCTTTTCTCCCCTTTGACTCTTTATATTTCCTTTCTAGGCTTCCAGTCAATTTAGCATATTTCTCCTATTTTAAAAAATGTTATGGGATGACACTCACTGTAATCTGCCCTGGACTCTCTGCTCTTCTAGGGATTGCTGTTACCATCCTGAGGAAAAAATGCAATGATATTCTTTGATGAATCATTCCCTGGTGAACCTGTCCTGTATATAGATCACCATAACAATTTATTTATAAAGATTCCAAATAATGCACTTGCATTGTGGAATAATTCACTGTTCCTATATAGAATATAGAGAGTTCCTATATAGAGTTCCTATACAGAATATAGAATATAGAGAGTTTGCCGATTTGGCAATATGGTTGATTTTGTTTGTAAAGGCTTACTTGAGTACCCTTTTGCTGCTGCCTCTAGAAAAACATTTGTCCACAAATTAAAGGTGCCTCCCACCACACACAAAATTACTTATATTTGGTTGGATCTGGGTTCTTCCTCTCCAGATGAGATCTCCAGCCTTTCTCTTTTTTGTTGTTTTTTTGTATGCCTTCTCATCCTGTGTGATTTTTTTTTATCATGAATTTGTCTAAACCTTTCAAGAACCAATAACCATGCAGTAGTAATCACTAGGAAAATAATCATGTTAAAGAAATGGGTTTTTCAGGCAGCAAAAAACTTTACAACATTAAAAGTACTGTTCTTCTCCAAATATGAATTATCTTGATCTTTTCCTCACACTAAACTCTAAACTCAGCTGACTGTCCACTTGTATTGCCTACATAGGGAAATAATAGGGCTTTTCCTTGTCTAAAAGACTGCACCAAAACAACCTAGTTCTACTTTTTCTTCTGATTCAGACTCCTTTACATGCCAAACTAGAGATCATCTTGAGTATATCTAACCCTGAATTAGATACTTATCTATCAAAGAAGGGTTTTAATCTCCATTCAAACATGAGATTGAAGAGAAAAGGCTCCACCTTACCATGAAAGTATGCTTTTTTTTTTTTTAACCTGGATGTGGTGGCTATGACTAAAGAATTGTCAGCCTTTCTAACAGAAGGCCTAAACCAATCTGGCTAAGTCCTAGAAGACTGGAACTGAGCTGGGCAGCAGGTAGCCCTGAAAAGTTGAGTTTCAAAGCTGGTAAGTAGTGGGAATGCCCAGCAGAGATCAATGTATTAATGGAGACGATATGCCCAGCAGTCACTTTAAGAGCAGTAGGCTCAAGAGTATGAATTGTCTTTCCCCATGTGTACCCTGGCCACATATTTCCACTATGTGCGAACCCTATGTATGTCCCTATGTTTGCCCACTCCTCTTAGTAATAGTATATGTACATGTGGAGAGGAAAGAAACTCAGATTTTATTGTGACTTTTCTTTTACACTAAATTCCTTTGCTTTGAATAAATTGTGTCCTATGACTGACCACAGAACAAGTGAACACATTGCTGGGGACTCATAATCTGTGTTTTTGAGTGGATATGGACCCAATAAGGACCCTAAATCTGAGGGAGCCATTCTAAGAGACCCATATGTGAGAAAAGGTGCCCCAGGTGACATATATGTATGTGTGTATAAATTTATTAAGGCCATCAATAACGTTCTTGATTGGTCTCAATGGAAAACTCATCTTTTCTTTAGCACTAAATGAGGGTGAATTTCCTCATTCTGGACCTAAACATGGACTGAGAATATAGCTTTCCTGATCTTTGATCTCACCATTGCACAGAGGGACAAAGAAGAAATCTTTACTGCTGCTACTATGTACTCTTTCACCAACAAAGTGTGTCCCAGTATTTATACAACTTGTGACCAAGAGTATGAAAGGCAGAGAGGAATCAATGACAGCAATAAGTATAGTGCTGGAGCAGAGACCAGTAGCTTCTTAATATATATTCATTGAAGGAAAAGGAATAATAGTCTACCTCCATGTGTATTCTTCCACACCTCTCACTTCAATCCCATTGGGCTGGGAGGCTGGAAAATAATGGAAGGAAGTGCTGACACATGTCTCACAAGAAATAGGAAATATAGGTAGAACCAGTTCAGTGTGGACCGTAAATAGCAGTTTACTTAGCATGATAAGAGGAATGAGGAAAATTGTCTCGCTCAAAAGTATTTCTACCATCAGTCCACCACAGTGTCTAACATGTCCACCATTAAGTATTGATGGAGCCTTAGAAGTCACCTGGGTGCATTATTTACCTAATATAGAAATCCATTGCACAATATCATTGAAGATTAATCTTCTAATAACAGGGAGCCTACTACTTCGCAAAGTAACTTATTTCATTTCTGAGCAGTTTTGGCCATTGAAAAGTCCTACCTGTTTCTCTATAACTTTTACCCAGAGATACTACTTCTTCCATCTGGGGTAAAATGGAATAAATTTATCATTTCTTCTCCAAAACAACCCTTTCAAGGCTGGAGACAATATTCTCTCAAAGGTTTTTATTTCCCAGGTTCAATACAGCCATTTAATTCAATTGTTTCTTGGATGGCATGGTTTTAAGATGCTCTATTGCCTTTCTTTGGATCCACTCCAGTTTGTTAATGTCATTCTTAAAACATTCAACTTCAGAACTGAACATAGTATTCCAGACATAGGTTGACTAGTAGAGAGTACAGCTAGTCTATTTTTCTCACTTATTCTAGATATTATGCTCACTGTGTCCTAGAGATCTCTGTTAAAATTTAAATACGTTACCCGGAAGAAGTAATATTGTTGTTTTCAGTCCTTTCAGTCATGTCCAACTCTTGGTGACCCCACCAGAGTTTTCTTGGCAAAGATACTGGAGTAGTTTGCTATTTCCTTCTCAAGCTTATTTTACAGATGAGGAAAATGAGGCAAACAGGGTTAAGTGACTTGCCCAGATTCTCACAGTTAGTAACTGTCTGAAACCAGACTTAAAACAGAGGACTTCCTGACTCAGGCTTGGTACTCTATACATATGCAGATTAGTTTATCAAGATAGTTAGCTCTTATCTTAAGAAGTAAATAACAGGGCTCTGAAATTAGGATAGTAACAATTTAATGAGTAGAAAGATCAAAAGAAGAAAAGTCCAGGTTATGGAGATTACCCAAGGTAGGACCAATGGAAGGTTATCAAGAGGCCAAAAGTAAGCATTCAGGTTTCTGGTTTGGGACAAGAAAGGGAAGAGACAAAAAGCTAAAAGAAAAAATTGCAAGGATCTTTGTGACAGGTCTATGAGAAGAACAGAAAGGAGGAGAAAGAGTACATTATTGAGAGTATTTGAGTGATGACTAGACATAGCTCTGCTCTCATCTTTCCTCCTCCCTCCACCTCCCTCCCCCAAAAAGCAACTAGAAATGATATCCAGTCTTTGGAAGACTGGTCACAATAAACATGTAGTCCTAATTAGATATCCTAAAATATACATAAAGGATAAATTAAGCACAATAATATCAGTCTCAGATTGACTTCTCTTAGATTTATCTTTAGGGAATAACAAAAAGTCAGATTTCTCTTCAGTCACAAAGATTTATTCAACATGTACACACACACACACATATGTATTTCTATTTTGTGTTTTGGGCCCAATGATCATTTAAAGGAGAAACTCATAATTTAGAGATTAGATTTGGTATTCTGTCTTGTGATACATAAAAGTCCCCCCCCCCCGTAATATTGGTTTATATATTTATATATGTATATAGGTATGTGTGCAAATTATAAATATATACATATGTAAATATATGCATATAAACTTAAATAATTTATATGTAAACTAGCCAAAGTTTATAGTGTGTCATGTAAATATTATACACATATGTAAAAAGAACAATTTTACACATATTACAAAATCTGTTTGAATGTGATAAAATTTGACTTATATTTAGGTAGACACTCAATACAATTTTTGGGAATGAATGTTTTGTATGGAATTTGGTAGAAAATTGGTTTGAAAACCAAAAAGCTGAAATTGTGTTTTTACTCTGAAATATATTAGAACTAATTGAGTCATTGGTAATTGAAAGTAGTATTTGATTATTTTGCCTGAATAAGAAAAAACAAAATAAGTTTGCAATCACTTGGTATAATTCATGGTTTTGCTACCCTGTACGTACTAAATTAATTCACTTTCTAATAAAATATTTCAGAATGTTGGGGAAATACTGATAAGTACAGAGCAGCTTTATTAAGATCTTCAGCATTAAAACTAAATCCTTTTTTCTCATTAAATAAGAAACAGTCAATTTAATTAATGCACATTAATCCCTAGTTGACATTAAATTCATCTTTAAAACCTACACTGATATAGTTTATTAGAACCAAAGCACAAAAAAAAGTTAAAGGTGTTTAATATATAGAAGAAATACATTTCTAGACTATGTGATGGTCTTTTAAAATAGGCTATGTCTGAAATAATAATTTGAAGAGACTTTTTCAGCTTATCAAACTTTCCAAACAGGAGGAAAAATTTCAAATTAAAGAATTTTCTAAGAAAATCCAAAGCAAGTTTAATTAAGTTACCCAATCAAAGTCACCTTTTCCCCCAAAAATTCACCTGAAAAGACAAAACAAAAACCCAACACATTAATTTCTATAAGTTTTCACAATTTGAACATTTACTTTGTGGGAGGTGATCCTAGTTTAGTGGTTTATAGAATTTGACTTTACCTGGGGAAGGGAAGTTTTTTGTAACAAACCCATAAATCTAAGAAGGAATTTTGATGGTTCCAGTTTGGGGAAATATTTTGCTTTTTTTTTTTTTACTTACAGATCTATATAAATTAAAATGTTTTTGTTTGGTTTGGGTTTTTTTAATTTTGTTTTTTTTTTATTCAGGAGAAAATTATTTTAAATAAATCACATCCTTAAATCCAGTGAAAGAACCTCTTCATGTATTATACCTCTTAATGTCAACTCATTCCTAAACATCACTTCACCATTTTATTTTGGTCAGCTCTATTAAAAGTTAACATCAGTTCATAACCTGTTTCCTTAGTACTTAAAATTTCTGATATCAATGTCAAAATGAGAAATGGGGGAAATGAGGAAGGGGAGTTCTCTACTCATCTGAACCACATTTGTTTTCAAAGATTTTTTTTCTTTTTTTTTCCCCAAAAGAAAAAAAAACAGTAAGAAATTGATTTTATTTCATCCAACCTTTTAATTTGATGATAAGCTCTAGGGGCAATTAATTAAGTCCAATGAAAAGTTTCCAAAATTCTTCATTTACTTCCCCCCCCCTTGATAAACAGTAGTGTGCTTGAATGTACCTTCATTTTCCTTACTTTTTTTAGGTTTCCTTTCATGTGTGTGAAAAATGACTAAATGTGTCAAGGTTTATCATGGGTAACCTCACTTTTTTGGTTGGCCCCTTTCCCCTTATCTTTCAAACACATTACTCTCCCCATCATAATGTGGCAAAGCAAACATTACAGTCAGCCAGCATACATGACCAAAGCTACCTTTAAACAGCCTCTAGACTCTTTAAACTCAGCTAAAAAGCTGATTAGGTACCAGCTCTTTGGTCATTATCTTATTTTTGATAGCTGCACTATGAAAAGGCAATAAAGTAAAAGCTGCCTAATAGGAAAGCTGGTTAACATGTCTGCTTACTTAAGAGCTGTACTTAAAAGGGGAGAATGCCAATGATCAACTATGTAAACTAGTTTAACTATTTGCTGAATCTCAGAAGGAACAAAGTAAAAAAAAAAGTAAATCAATGAGAACAATCATATTTCCTTAAATCCCAGCATTTAGATACAGAACTTGATAAGCTTTAGTGATATATTGTCTTTTCTGGAGAGACCCTGGCCTCAAACTCAAAAATTGTTAGTCTAACTATGAGGACAAAGATTTGGTTCAACACAGGGACAGGGGGAAGCAAATGTAAAACCGAGGATATTTCATGGGGTTTAGTTTCCCTTGAAAAAATGTGAGAATGCAGTATTTAGAGCTAAAACTTGCTTTTCCTCTCAGATAAAATAATGACATGATATTGAGAAGGACAAATGCCAAAAGTACAATCTAAATTTTACTATTCTTTAGGCACATTGAATGGAGTAGAAAGCTTACAGCTTCACATAAATTTCAAATGTGCATCAATTAGAAAGATTTTCGTTAAAGAAATAGAAATTACTTGTGAATAGAGACCTGGGAAGGGTGGAGAAAACTAATTCCAAGAAAAGAAGGAGTGGTTTGAAGTGACAAGGTTAAAGTTAACATGTGTAAGAAAACACAAGCTTTTGTTGGGACTTGTTTGCAAGATTTAGTTTAGGAAGTGACATCAAATGAAAACTATTCATACCTTAGTTATTGTAGTAACAAAAGACAATTATATGAATATGCTATTCTTAAGCAGACAAGAAAAGGAGAGAAGAGAAATTTGCATGTATGTGTATTAAACAGGTGATCAAAACTCCTGACAAAATCATGGCTTTCCTTTACTTAAGAGAAATTGTGACTGCTAGGAAATAACCAGTTTCACTGGTATTAAACCAAGTCTCTCTAACACTCTGGTTTTAATCTGAGCATTAATCTCCAATAACTAAAGTAGCAAAAACAAAACAAAACAAAACAAAAACACAAAAAAACACAAAACCAAATACATGAAGACTAACTTCCCATAGAATAAGCAATGTTATTAATATTTACACAGGAAATTTTCCTTTTATTTTCTCAAATCAAAGCTGATGGAAATTAAATATTCTTCCATTTTATTCCATTTAGACAAATTCACTTGAACATGGCTTCACACTAAATTTCTTATCTATATACATGACACATAAACACATTAGCAGGAAATATTGAACTTAGAACTAAATTTTAATTCAGATAGGGAAGCAAAGAATACTCACAAAAAAAAAGTCCTCATCATTTAGTATCCCTACAGAAAACCTCATGTCTTACAGGATATTAACATATAATATAAAAGAATTATGTACCCAGCACATGTCGAGACTAAGGAAGCAAAAGTGGTGTGCACAGATTATGATGTACAGTTGTTGATAGTAAGTCACAAATTCATGTATCTGCTTGTTTTTAAGTGTTACTTGGCACAGTTTTCTTGTGACTTGGTACATAGTGACTGGTGGGCCTGATGGTAACATGAAAGGATGTTTTATTTAGTCTACTGTGGGGCCCAAGGAGACAGGTAGCATGATACAGATCACTTTGCATAGGGAATATTCACACATTGTTCCATTTGTGTGATTCATACTTTGATGGGGAATGGGGCAGAGTGCCTGCCCTTGAATTTCTAAAGTTTCAATAAAGTTGATATTTAGGTACAAAACCATAATGCAATCATTCCCTGCTTTAGAATCATTTGTTTAAATATGGTATTGTCATTTCATTCCTGGTTCCTGAGTCTGAAAACATTTTCTATCATGTAGAACAGGAAGAAATTAGCATAGGTGTGGTTAAAACACACTAAACAAAATAGGTGTACCCTGTATGAATAAATAGAAGAGTAGTTTGTTCAACTCCCAGACTTCAGGGTCACACAAAATGAATATGGTTTCCAGATTGTTATGGGCAGTTGAAGTGTATGTTTATTTTGTTAAACAGACCTGGGAGTAGAGGGACTTAAATTAATGCTTTTAAGTGAAAAATTAATGGTTTATAAACACTATCCTAAGGGACTGTTGCTCAATTACATTATCCTTCAATTACATTATTAGCCCTTTAGCCTATGAATAAAATTTGTAGATTTCTTTAGTTGTAAACTAATATATCCTTTCCTTTATCTTGTACTCTTCATCTTAGTGCTCCTGCTATGCAGTTGAATGAGAGATAAAAATGTTGTTTTGCCCAGCAATGTTGTCTTAGTGGCTCTTTTTTCTCTTTTTCTCTATATCTTGGATATGTCCTTACTTTGATAATGGATGTTTCTCACGAGAAAGATGAGTTTCCTGGAGTCTTGCAAAGATTTTTTATCAGGTATCATCTAAGACAAACAAAAAGTTCCCTATATAAGATTTTGAAAATGGCAATATTGGTAAGAACATGCCACCATACCATCTGGGTTTAGCACATGTACCCTGGATTGAGGATGATAAGAAGTAGCCTTCAGAGATTTTTTCCCCTTATTGAAGAGCTGTCAGGAAAATGTAACACTAAAGAGAGAAGAAACATTCACTGGAATGTGAAGTGTTCTTTACATTTAGTTAATGTATTTACTTTCATTGTAAAAGAGAAGAAAACGGAGTAGGTAGCAGTAGATGTTTTTCTCTGGATAATAGGGCTTTGCTTTGTATAATGAAAGGCTGGGAGGGGGAATGACTGAGTCGTTAGTAATAAATACTATTATTGTGGCCCTGGGAAGAATTAGAAGCATTTTATTTCTGATGATATTAACCTAAGAGTTAAAGGAAAACTATCTTAGCTGTGTTGACTTATTTGTAAAGCAATTATGTACTTAACATTTTTTAAAATGCTACAATTCCCCACCCCCAAACATAACATTATATAAACACACTCAATTAGCCACCTTCAGTAATGACCTTCCCATCTGACCTCGCCTGCCAAAATAAAACTGATGAGCAAAGAGATATATGACTGTGTTTGTTAAGATTGTCTTTTCAGATTTCAAGAGTCATTCTTGTGGGTATTTAAAGGACATAAATAATAACACAGGACATACAGATTTATGAATGCCATGTACTATAAAATACCACATTTCAAAGTCTTTTTAAAGTTAATGGCCTGAAAAGCAATCCAAAAGTATGCAAAGGAAAATACATTATTTTACTAATGTAACTTTTCAGAAACATACTCCAGAAGGATGAATATCTTCATGTGCAGCTTGTGAAAGAGTAATGTTAGTAGGGCAGGGGGAGGAATAAAAGTGGAGGATTGTTGCTTTAAGAAATGCTAATGTAAGGATTCACATATTTGTTTCTTCAATGAATAACTCTAATTTCAGGCCAAAGCTTTCAGAGCTACTCAGATGTGCCTAAAGCATTGTAATTGTTGCCTTGAAAGAATAGAGATATCAGGGAAATTCCCTCTGCCTGTAATTTATCACAGAGTTTGCTGAACAGTTTATCATATGCAAGAAAAATCTTTTTTCCCTGGGGCAAAATCCAGTTAGCTACCAAAGGAGTTTATGAACTGAATCTCAAGTAGTCTGTGTGAAAGTCTATTAAAAACAACAACCCTGGAGTCTTCCTTTTTATCACCCCCACCCTTTAAAACTGTTATCCCCTCCCTTCAAAAATCCACTATTTGACATAGTCCTAATTTGGCATGCTAATTTTTTTTTCCAGTCATGAAAATGTATTGGTCTAGCCATAGATTAATATGAATAGTCCGTTAACAAGTCAGGGAACTAAGGTAAATAAAGGTTGTATGCCCTATAATTATACAAACTGAAATATCAGGGGAAGCATTTAAAATATTTGGGGGGAGGAGGTTGAGAAAGGTTTCTTGGCAGTAGTTGCTTATTGAAATCTCTTACAAGATTTTTTTTTGAAACCTAGTCTGTGATGCAGAACCTGCTGTGCTAAATTATGATCCAAAGGCTTTGGGGTGGGAACAATCAATCAGAATACCTGGGGTAGTGTGTAATGTGTATGCTCTTGTCAGCATGAGCAAGCTGCCCCTGGACACAGTCCCTCAGCAGGTTAAATAAATATGATACTATAGACAAACGGAGAGGACCACATGGCAGCATCAATCAGCTGTTGATAAAATACAATCTTCCTTTAATACATGCTGAGAAAGTTATTTAACACTTACAAAACCTATATCCATTTCTTGTCCTTTTTTGTGGTGGTGGTGATGGTGGTGGTGGGTTATTGGGGGTTTTTTTGGTTTTTGGTTTTTTTAGTATTTTTAGAAAGTGTAACTCTTCCAAAGGGCAACAAGAGGGAGTTCTGCTTCCTGGGGGATTGTAAAGCCTTTAATGGCCCCAATGAAAGAGTAAGAAACATCTGCTAAACTATTGAAAAAGAATATGAAAGCCACTAAGACAACAAACAAAACAGATATGGCCAGAACCATTTTAAAGATAGAGATTGTTGTTTTCCTTTTCATTCAGAAAGTATAAAAATGTGTCCCTGCAGCATTTAAGTTTATCTTGAAAACTTGGTTGTCTTGTTGAAGCAGTACATACTATTGAATGATCTGGTGCAAAAGGACATAAACATATGCTAATTGAAGTGCTGTTCCCATTTCAACTCAGCATCTTGCATCTGGAACAGATGCAGTTCCTTTCAGAAAGTATTGTTGATTAGTAGAACTAGACAGGAAATGTGTGTTGTTTTTAAAGTGCCCCCACCAAAATAACTGAATAGAGAGATAGTATCAAAGAACTGGTGTCAAAAGGGAAGTTAAATAACTATCTATTTATGTTAAAGAATTGAATACTGGAAAATATTTGGAGTCAATTTTATGGAAATATTTAGACAGTTGTCCTAGGTAGGTAATGAAAGTTTATATTTGTTAGTATATTGTGTGCTTTAAGGGAGAGAACGTTTGAATGTTAATGTATTCTAAATTATTTCCTCCCACAAGCAAGAGGAAGGAAGAAAAGAAGGAAGAAAGAAGGAAGGAAAGAAAAGAAGGAAGGAGGGAAAAAAGGAAGAAATGAAGGGAGGGAGGCAGGGAAGAGGGAAGAGAAAAATAAGTTGATACCAGGATCTATAGGGTCATTTGCCACGTAATGCACATTTTTCCACAGATTTTAATATTAACTCCTTTCATTAATCACATAGACTTGCACTTTGTCGCGGTTTCACCCTGTTTTACTCCCTTTCCATATGCAATGAGAACAATGTGTACCTTAGTCAAAGACAGTTGGGGAGCTACAAACGACGAGGGGCACCCTAAAAATGTTAGTAAAATCTTAAGGAAAATTGGACACACTATCTCTTAGCAAGTTAAGATTAATGTCTAATAGAAAAGTAAGGTATTATAAGTTCGTGTTCCTATACCATAAAGATTTGACAGAACCTGCCACTCAAAATGCCGACTTTGCATAAAGCTCTGAAATAAATAGTTGATGGTGTTAAAGGTGTTGACGTGCACTTTTGTCAACACACGAGTGCACCTTTGGCCCCGCATTTCAGTGGTAGGGAATTCTGGATCATATCTGGTAGTATTAAAAACAGAAATTATCTTTATTTTCTCCACCATCGTTTTTTCTTTAATTTATTAAAACTAAATGGCTTACGCTTTCTACCTACAGTCTATCTCTCCTTCTACATTAAACCACCTCCATGACCTGGCCCTTTTCTTATATCTCCAACATTAAATCACGAAGCTTTGCAAAGGACTATAAGGTGGGGTCCTGCGTAACAGGATCCTGCGCCTGAGATCTCTAACTCGACAACTCGACCAGCCAAGAACGAGGTCGAGGGGCGGAGGAAGGAGATCCATAATAGCTCTTGACTCAATGCTACTGCCTAGGGCCTCCCCCTCCTCACCCGGCTTCACCAACACCTCTGTTACCAGTCCTCAAAGTGGTAGGATATAGGGCTCCTCAGTATTCCCTGGTGCCTTGGTGTTTCCATATCAGAAACAACACTTGGGTAGAACCAAGTGAGAAAGGACCCAAAGAAACTTTGAAGAGAGCTTTTT
>CM053598.1:106871942-106890993 GCA_028646575.1 Pseudocheirus occidentalis | reverse complement strand
TTTGGAGAGTTTTGGAGCTTGAAAATCTGTTTAGCGTCCCATTTTATGAGTTTTTTAGCGTGTTTGTGTGGGAGCTGTGGTGCTTTGCTGCTTCTACGCTGCCATCTTGGCTCCGGCCCCCCCCCCCAAGTAGAGATTAAGTATCAGAAGTGTATAATCTAGGGGCAACTCGGTGGCACAGTAAATAGAGCACCATCCCTGGAGTCAGGAGGATCTGAGTTCAAATCTGGCCTCAGATACTTAATACTTACTAGCCATGTGACCTTGGTCAAGTCACTTAACCCCTACTGCCCTGCCCTCCCCCCTCCAAAAAGCAAGAAGGAGAGGAAGAATAGGAAGAAGAAGAAGAAGAAGAAGAAGAAGAAGAAGAAGAAGAAGAAGAAGAAGAAGAAGAAGAGGAAGAAGAAGAAGGAAGAAGAAGAGGAAGAAGAAGGAAGAAGAAGAAGAAGAACCCTAAGACTGGATTGAGAATGATAAGGAAGGAAATAGGAGGGGACCAGGCTGGGAAGGAGCTCACTAAAGGTTCAGGTACAATGCTGGTAGTGGTGTGAAGAAAAGTGGAACAGATATTGAATCTGATAAATTATTATTTTAATGAATCTTGCTTGCTATCACATGCTAAGATTAGGGTGTGTGTGTGTGTGTGTGTGTGTGTGTGTGTGTAAGTGCTAAAGGAATGCAAATATTGTCAACACACTTTAAATTTTGGCACTTTGGGGAAAAGCCCCAGCCACTATACCCATCCAAATATTTTATGTTACTCTTATTTTTTGGCTATCGTTTATTTCTGTAAGATCAAAGGAGATCTATGTGATTTCTTGGTAATACGATTTTTTTAATGATACACACACAGATATATAAACTTGGAGATACAACTATTCTCTGGAGTATAAATATCACTCCATGTTGTGGTAGAATTTTAGGAGTTATTTCCCCCTCTTTATTTTTGCTTTTCTATTAACTTGGGTAATAAAACCAGACAGTTTCTAGTTTCAGTCAGTTTCACTTCCTGGTTCTCAGCCACTGACAGTGAATTATTTTGTTTCTCTTTTCAGCACTGCCACAATTCATTGAAATTCAAAAGAGTAGCTGTTACCCTGACTCATTTAGTTCTATGACAAGATTTCACTTTATAGTAGATTCTGTGAAACTCTTTTATCCAAAAAAAAAAAAATCAAGATTTGGGCTCTAACCCTACCTGACATGCCTTTTTGGTCTCTCTTTCAGAAGCGCATATATTAGAATGTCAAAGGTGGGAATATTTCATTTGATGTGACTGCAGTAGGTGCAAAGTGAAGACTCGGAGACTGCACCAGTTTTTCAAGAAGAAAAGAGAGCTAGTAGGATATGTATATAAAAAGGGAAAGTCAAGTTAATCATTTTTTGCCCAGATTTTAGGAATATACTAGTGACATGAAAGAAAAAAAATATATCCTGCTGGTTTTTTTTAATGAATTGGTCAAAAATTACTATCTAAACTATATTTTGGAGGCAAAATCTCTCTCTCTCTCTCTCTTTCTCTCTCTCTCTCTCTCTCTCTCTCTCTCTCTCTCTCTCTCTCTCACATACACACACACACACACACACACACACACACACATTTTTATCTACAAATGAACTACCAGAATAGTAGATGATGAACCAGAGAAAATAATTGTTTATAAAACAAGGGAGGTATTTTTAGAAGATGCCTACCCTGAAAGTATTTTAAGTTATCTGCATATGGTTATTGAAATTGATCTTTTGTATTTCTCTTTCATTATTTATTCTTTTCCTACTATAGAGGAGGCATGCTATTCAATGCATGTGCATTTTTGGTTCATTTCATTTGTTCTTATCCTATTTCCAGCTTCCCTCATGGTCAACACTTGCTAATTACCCTGATCAAGTAGTGGGGGAATTCTTTTACTGATTCCTCTTGTAATCAACTGTAATCAACTAGACACATGAGAATTGATTGCTTTTGTCCTGCAAACTACCAAGAATAACCAGTCATATGTTATCTTGCCCCTTTGAAAATACAATTATATGATTGATTTTATGACTGCCTGTGACAGCAAATTCCTCAGCATGACTGTACCAGGTGAAGAAGTATTTCCTATAACTTGCTTTAAATTTACTTGGGATTAACTTCATTGAGTGGCCTATTCTCTTATGGGACAACATAATGAGGATATATCAGTTTTACTGCACAATTGATAATCTTTAATGCCTAACTAAATCTCTCCTATTTTCTGTACTAGACTTAGTAATTCTAACTTTTCAAGCCTCTTGTCATGTGCAAACCCACACCTTACCATCTTTGTTGCCCTCCTCTGGATCTTTGCCATCCCAGAAGTATATTTCTTTAGGTGAGGCAATGAAAGAGGCAGTATAAGCATGTATCATCATTCCTTATTGTGATAGTATATTAAGTCCTCTATTATTTTTCACTCTCTTGGATTCCCTGCATGAAACAAGGAAACAAATGGAAAACACTGTCAACTTCCCTGAAAGGTTTAAGTTGGTGAATACACACACACACACACACACACACACACACACACACATTCAGTGCAATGTTTGTTAACTTGAAGCATTGTGGAATGTTCTTGTCTCCATCCTGCAGAAAATGTTGGAAGGGAAGTTTACTCTTATTTTGATTTCAACTTTTGCATGACAGCAAGAAAAGCCTCTTACAAGTGATACATAATGAAATCTCCATCATCTCAGAATATTAAGATATATCTGTAATTTTATTCTGCATTTTAAAGTGTATATAGTAAAGAAATATTTGTTGGGAAATTGCCATTATCTAGCAAATAAGCAAGAGAATTCCGAATGTGAGCTTGCTCTCTGTCTTCCTGTTTTTACTCTGTCTCTGTTAAATTGGTATTCCATGCTGACTTTTAAAAACTTTAGAAAGATTTTCAATAAAAGTTTGGAAATTTAGGTTTTTCATATTTTATTCTTTCTTTAATGAAAAGTCAATGGAAGAGACTTGGTGCTTTCTTCGGTGAACTGGTTTTAACATTCCCCACCCCCCCAGCAGTCTGGTGCCATGCTGAGAGGGAGGCTAGACTTTGGTAAACTCTGGGAGAATGTTTACTTTGCAAAACTAATTTTTTTTTATGCTTTTTCTTTTAGGTGCTTAGGAGGAGAAGGAACAAGAGGGCATGGGGAGGGGAAACTCTGAGCATAATATGAATATTGTTAGTGCCTTCCCACTTTGCCCTAAAATCCCCCCAGTGAATTACATTTACTTGGAATATATTTTCTGTTAATTTAACTGATTACATGCTATTCCTTTTTCACCCTCTTCAGTAAAATGTAAGCACATGGAGGGCAAGAATTGTTTCTTTTTTATCTTTTTATGCCCAGTGCCTAGCTTGATATCTGATCCATAGATGATACTAAATGCTTTTTGAATGAATGAATCAGTTCCTCAATGACTTAGTGAAAGTGTTTAGTAGTTTTCAAGCCAGGAAACACTCTCTCAGCCTTTGCAGTGAGTCACCACACTTGGCTTACATTCCATAAACTGATTTGTCAATTTGAAAACAGATTTGGGAGAATGTTTTTTTTTTTACAAAAAATTTTTTGAAAGGTAATAAAGTTAGGTAATGTTGAAATAGTATGGAGCTTTAAAAGGTTGACATTTTTAGGGCTGGCTTCCAAACAAAAGCAATCTCTATTTGCATGGGATCTTCTTTGTTGTGGTAACTGAGTTTTTGGACTTGCATATATGAAGTAGAGAAGGTATAGAAAAATTAGGCTTGTCTGGAATAACCTGATGATGTGTTTGCTTCCCTTGGACCATATTCTTTTTAAATAGGCATAATCCAATTAGGGAGAGATTACTTTCAAAGTCACTTGTAGGAGAATAAAATATACACAATTTTAAATTATCTTAAAAATGATACTATTGAGAGATATGACTAACGCTTTCTCAAAATTCTTCCTTTGCAGTCAAAACAGTGTAGATCATAAAAGGCAAACTCTGGCAATTATAAAATCTACAAATCCTGGAGAAAACAATTGTCTGTGATAGAAATCAAATGCACCTCCAGGACCTTAGGGATCCTATTGTCCTTATTTTTACAAATGAGGAAATTAAGTGACCTGCCCAAAATAATAAAATCTCCTAATAAGACCAGGACTAGATCCTAGTCCTTCTGCATTTTTTTCACAGCAGTCTCATTTTATCTCATTGTCTCAGTTCTCTCATTATATTGTAAGCTGCTTCTGGGCAAGACAGTGTTTTGCCTTGTATCCCCACTGCTTTGCATAGTGCCTGCCATATTGTAGGCATTTAGTAATTGTTTATTTCATCAATCAATCAGTCTGCAAACTCCGGAGATGATGGGGCTGGGAAGGAAAAAAAAAAAAAGAGAGTGAAGGCAACTTAAGAAGTAGATTTTAGTTTGATGCAGATTAGTTTTATTGTGATCCTTTGAAAAACTTTCAGCATTACTATTCCAGCTAATGAAAACTCACATTTATATATTGTCCAGTAAGAGTTAAAAGTACTTTTCTTTACAACAACAAGTAGGATGCAGATATTACTATTGCCATGCAAATATTAATATTCTGATTTCATAGATGAGGATCATAGATTTAGAGCTAAGAAGTCATTGAGCTTAACCTTTTCATTTCACAGCTGAATAAAGTAAAGCACAGATAGGTTAAATGACTTGTCTAAGGTCACACAGATAGCAAATATCTGAGGCAGGATTTGTTTCCAGGTCTACCCGACTCCAAATCCAGTCCCCTATCCACTATGCCATACTTTTTCAAGGAGATCTTTTGAGATCAATTGAAAAATTGAATGAAAAAAGCCAAGCCCTTTGCTAAATTCTGGGGATTTAAATAAAAAAAAAATAGGTCTTTGCCCTCACATATCTAGCAAATCAGAATTGTCAGTTATGTCAATAATATACAAAATTAGGTGGTAAAGCTTGTACTTCTTAACCGTGATCACGGTATTAAGACTCAAACTAAGGTTTGCTTGGTTTGCTAACATGTAATAGTTGGGAAATATTTAACTACTTATTCTCTAGGGCCTGTATGAGAACAGTTATTATTGTTTGCCTGAAAGAGAGTCAGTGTATTACATACACATATCAGCGAGAAAAAGATCTGGTTTCTGGCATAGAGAATACTTTATTAATTGCAAAAACGAATTTTTAAGTAAACACTGCAGGGCATTCTATTTATAATCATCATTTAATTATCTTTAAGGGTTGGAGAATATATTCAAAATGAAACTGGTTCTATGATTTTAAAAATAAATTTTCTCTTCCCCCCAAAAAAATAATTGAATGGCAAAACTGGTCAAGATCTTAGAGATTATTTTGTCCAGCTACCTCATTGAAGAGATGAGGGACCTGAGACTTAGAAAAGGGAAAGAAGGGGAACAAAAGCCCCACATATTGATTATGTACCTACTATGTGCCAGACATAGTTAGTACTTTACAAGTATTATCTCCTTTAACCCTCACAAAAACCCTGTCAGGTAGGTGCTATTATTTTCTTTATCTTACTGTTGAAGAAACTGAGGCAGATAGAGCTTAAGTGACTTGCCCAAGGTCACACAGCTAGTTAAGTGTAAAGTGTCTGAGATCAGATATGAGCTCAGGTTCTCCTGATTTCCGGGCCAGTGTTCTATCCCCTGGGCCACCTTCTGCCCCACCTTCCCCAATGCTTTATTTTCAAGGGGTGTGTGTCAAAGTGTTAATACGTATATATAGATTCAAACAGGTCTATTCTTTTAAGTTGAAGAAAGATTTACAGCTTTTCCTTAAGACAACCAAATTGGAATATCTGCTTTCAATCCTACACCAACCAACTCTCTATGTGACTGGGCAAGTACATTGCTACTCCATGGAGTGGACAATACTAGAACGTGGACCTCCCTCTTAGGGTAAATGTTGAGGATACTCAGAATTAATGCTCAGGTTGCATGTGTGTGGTTTGTTCTTCATTCTCGAGGAGGACCATGAGGTTACATTCTGCCTGAAGATCCTCTTGCTTCCCAGACTATTTCCTTTTGTTTTGTTTTGTTTTGCTTATTGTCTCTCCCATTTGTAATAATTCTTCTATGCCACATAACTAATATGAAAATGTGTTTAATAGGAATGTATATGTAGAGCCATATCAGATTGCATGCCGTCTTGGGGAGGGAGAGGGAGAAAATTCAAAAGTTATGGAAGTGAATGTTGAAAACTAAAAATAAATAAACTAATAAATTTTTAAAAATATAAATGACGAAAAAAAAGATCCTCTTGCTTCCTTCCAACCCCAGACTGGGAATATTTGAGAGGGGAGGGCAAATCAAAATGGAGCTGAAGAAACAAAGGGCACCAAATCCTGTCACCAAATACACGCCTCCCCTTTCCCTTCCCCTCCACCCCCAAAAACACATTCTCCAGAGTAGACTTGGTTGAATTCTTCTGAACTTATTTTATGGAGGCCTGGAGGCAAAGAGCTTGTCCCTAGAATATCTGGTTTCATGGTCTGGACTCTTCCTTTACCCTCTTCGCCACCCTCAAGCTGGGTAGAGTATCTCAAAATGGGCTATGAACATACTAAGAACTCTAGCTGACACACATGGCTTAAGCCTTGTCTGGTGATTAATTCTGTATTTGTAGTTTTCCCTCTCCTTCTCTTCTCCTCCCTCTCCCTTTTTCTTTCTCTTTCTCTTCCTCTCCTCCTTCCTCCCTCCCTCTCACTCTTCTTTTTGAAGGAGGTTCGGACTTGGGATTTTTGGTCAGGAAATTCCTCCTACTAATGCAAATTGACAACTGTCTCTCAATTTATAGCCTTAGAGAGTTGTCTGGGGGGCCCCAAGAGGTTAAGTGCTATGTCCAGGGTTACACAGCCAAGAGTTGGCAGAGGCAAGACTTGAAACCAGATCTCAACTGTGAGGCTGATTCCTTATCTATGGCATCCCTGAACTTGTTGTTCAAACACAATACACCTATGTCTGCACTCTGAGGCTTTTCACTGGCTGTCCCTAGTGCCTAGAATTCTCTCCTTCCTCATCTCTGCCTCCTGCTTCCCTGGCTTCAGGGAATCAGTTTAAATCCCACCATCTGCAATAAGCCCTTCCTGCTTCCCCTCCCCCTGCTCCACTACTAGTACCTCCCCCCTTTACTATTACATACATGATATATATACCATATGTACAATATTTGCATATTGCCTTCCCTATAAAAATATGAGTTCCTAGTTGGCAGGGATTGTGCTTTTGTCTTTTTAAAATATCCCCAGGGCTTAGTACAGCACCGGACAAATACTAAGCGCTTAATAAATGTTTGTTAATTGCTTATGACATCACACTTCCTTTCATAGTAATATTTATTTTTGGATCCGACATATAGGGGACTGGAAGCTGGAAAAACAAATCATATGGGTTAGAGCTCTTACAGGATGGTTGATGGATATAAATTTTATCTTCTCTGCAATTCAAAAAATATAATTGAATATTCCCTACATGCTTACAGGAATGGAATGCAGGGATTGCCTTGCTTTTATTGGGCATCTGGTGGTCCAGTATAATGGGCTCCTTCAAATCTGGCCTCAGACACTAGCTGTGTGACCCTAGGCAAGGCATTTAACCTTTCTTTGCCTCAGTTTCCTCCAGGGTAAAATGGAATAATAATGGCGGCTACCACAGAGTGTTATGGGAATCCAGTGAAATAATATCTGTAAAAATCACTGAGCACAGTGCCTGGAACAGAGCTAGCACCACAGAAATGCTTCTATCCTTCCCCTTCCTTCCTTTGTATGTCTTGTGCTTGGCACATTCTAGCTACTTAATAAATGCTTAATGATAGACCTACCTCAGCTTCAGAAGCGCCTTAATCTATGCCTCTAGGATCATAAACTCATTGGTGGGTCAAAGATTTAGAGCTCTAACAGGTCTTTAAGTCCATTCTTACTCATTTTCTAGATGAGGAAATTGATGCCACAGAATTAAAATAATTCAACAAAAAAAATCATGCAAACCAATTTTTTAATGTCATAGAGACAAAGCAACTCATTGATTGTATCAAAATTTCACATTTCAGCTCTTTATTTTTAGCATAATATAGACATGGCCAGAGTATGGCTTATACTTTAAGAGCTGGGATTACCACATACATTTTTTTTAACTGTAGTAAAATGAAAAGTTAGGAAGAAGACATCACCACAGTGTATTTATTTTTAAATGTCAACACATATCATCATGTCATCATGTAAAACTTGCCCAGAGAAATTAAAAAAAAAATTACCACAAGAATTGCTTAACGGCCCACCCCTGTTGAGTTATCCATAGAGGAAAAACATCAGCATTAGTGAGGCCCTCAGGGTTAGCAGTCTTCTTACAAAACAAGTGTGCCAGGTTATCCTGGATGACTATAAAACAGGATTTGGCAGGCCCCCAGAAAGAGTGCATTTCACAATCAAGGATTTACTCCGGAGGATTCTGGGCAGGAAAATCCCAATTTAAAATGATGAATAAGAGTAGATGCAGTGAATTTAATAATCCCAAAGCAAATAATAATAACACTTATAATAGCAACAACTAAGTTTTATATAGCACATTTTAGTCTGCAAAACACTTCACATTATCTCGTTTAATCTACACAACAACCTTTCCCCATAGCTTTTCTTATTCCTATTTTACAGATGATGAAATTAAGGTTCTGAGATATTAAGAGATCATCCCAGGGTCACCACAACTAGTAGGTGTTGGGGAAGGAGAGAATCTGAGCCCTACTCTCCCTCCAGTTCCAGCACTGTATGTTCTTTACCACACCACTAAAGAGGTGTTGGTTTTATTTAACATTTTAAGAAATGTCACCTTTAGATGTTTCCTATAACAAACCCAAATTCCCAATTTTGTTTTTACTAAACATTGAAAACAGACACGCTGATGGTCAGTTCATCTGGGGGAATGGGCACAAAGTTCAAATATTCACCAAAGCATACAATATGAAATGAAACAATGGTGTCATTTTAAAAGTCCAAATCTCTATGTGTTACTCTATAAAGGCAGGTTGATTTGAAAGAGAGTTTCAGCTGTTATGCTTACTTCAGCGTTTAGAAGTCTTACTATTTATCTAAGTGTTAAACTGAATTTCTGTTTTTTTTGAAACCACTTCCATTTTACCATTTGGCCCTTGTGCTGCTTTGATCTTTTAAGCCTGCGAGGGGGTAGGATTGAAGGAATGAGGTAGAAGTGGGACCCAGGTATGGTAGATCACTGGGTTTTGGGTACAATCTTGAGACTGTAGTAGTACATGTATACATTTGACATGTTGCTGGATAGTCTCTTCCTGGTTTCTACAGTTACTTATTTTCCCTTTAGAGAAGAGAATCTTTAAGAAAGTATGGTTTAGCATGGCTAACCAGGTGCCATTGACCTCTGACTGAGCTAGGAGTCTGGTTAACTGTGTTGGTCATATTCCCTTCTCTGACATTTTCCTTTGTTCCTGTACTTTCTTCAGCATTCAGCCATCATTTAGCCCTTATCACCCTGTTCCCTTGAGGCACTGGGGAGTGACACTCATCTTTGTACTAGTAGCTAGTTGGTGTGAGCTGTTTCTTGAAATACTTAAGATGAAACAAAAAAAAAGAAAGTGGCATAGTTGGTGTATTATTATTACTGTGGTAAACAAAGACAGGGAAAACTCCATATTTATTTGATAAGCAGGCAGATAAATTCCAGCTTCTTCTGAAAGAAAAGGTGCAGCATTTTTTCTCATTTCCACTAAATCTAAGCACTTGGATGAGCAAAAAGGCCAATGGGGTACAATGTTTCATCTCCCTTTCAGGTATTCTTACCACCACTGAGCAAGAAATATTTTTATCTGTGAGTCTGACACTTTGGACTACTGGCCTTAGTCAGAAAACCAGGGAGATTGCAGTCAAATATTTGGATATGGGAGTTTGAACCTGTAAGGGAAATTATATATTTTTTTTCTTTCCTACATTTCCATTTTTAGCAAATAATATTTCTTTTCAAAGGGAGACTTTTTTTATAAAAAGGATATATCACCCCAGATTTCATTCAGTTTTATTAAAAGAATAGGGAAATTAAGATGTTTAGACTGCTTGAAAGTTCTGTTAATGTGACTCAAAAATACCTGGTACCTTGTACAATTAGTTGGGTGTTTTTTGGCCATTGAGTAATGGATGCAGATAGTGGTACAGTTGGCATTATCAGCTGGTGAATTATTGTCACACACATACATACAATATACACAACATGCACGCTTATACACATGTGTGAACAATAACACATATGTATAAGCTTAAAATACTGTATAAATGTGAGCTGTAATAATTCACAAAATGAATTTCCATTTCCAGTCATAAAACTGCAAATTCTGTGCCTCAATCTTACATGGTTTCTATATAATATATTCATACAGACAATGCTATACTTGATTCTGTAGATAAATATGATGTGCATATATACATACACAACTTATGTATACATATGTGATACAGCAAATGTATTATACAAGGTATTCCCAAAATATTAAAAGCTTAATCTCTTTAAGGTATAAAAGCTTAAAATTAGGCTAAGACTTTTGAGACATTGTATATACAGGCATATTTGAATAGTCTGTGCATGCATATGTGTATGTATATTGTGTTATACATGTACATGTAACACATACATGTGCACATTATGTTTTTATACAGAATTGAATTGGCACAGTCCATTATATTATGTTATGTCATGTCGTGTCGTGTCGTATTGTGTCATATATTATATAGAAGTGGCAAAAGATTGGAGAACAAAATTTGTATTTCTATGATTGAATATGGTTTTTGGGTACAATCTTGAGACTGTAGTAGTACATGTATACGTTTGACATGTTGCTGGATAGTCTCTTACTGGTTTCTACAGTTACTCATTTTCCCTTTAGAGAATTAAATTAAAAATTTAATTAAAAATTTAAAAATTAATAATAATGACTCATTTATTTGGCACTTTGACATGTAGTTTTGTTGTTCAGCTATTTTTCATTTATCTTCCATTCTTTGTGAAAACTAGTGTGGTTTGCCATTTTCTTCTCCAGTTCATTTTACAGATGGAGAAACTGAGGCAAATAGGGTTAAGTGACTTGCTCAGCATCACACAGCTAGTAAGAATCTGAGGCTAGATTTGAACTCAGGAAGTTGAGTCTTTCTGACTCCAGGATCAGCACTCTATCCACTGGACCATCTTGCTGTCTCTGACACATAGTACGTTCTTAATAAAGGCTTTCCCATGCATTCCTTCATTGATTTGCAAAGAGTTTGACATATATTATGTCATTTGAACCTCGCAACAACTCTTTGAGGTAAGTTCTGTTTTATTCCCAATTTAGACATGGGAAAACTGAGGCTCAGAGAGGTCAAGCAATCTGACCAGGAATAAACAACTAATAAATGTCCGAGATGAGATCCCAACTCAGCTAGGTTTTACTGATCAGTGCTTTATGTCCTCCACCATGCTGCCTCTCAGTAGACTGTATACATAATTTGGTATGTGGGGCAATCTCTAGCATGATATATCCTTTATCCCAATATGAGGTTGTATGGTATTTCATCCCTTACAACTTAACTATAGTCTGTAATTTGATTTTTGGAGAGGAGATGTTGCTTTTTCATAGCATTAACTATGTATTGAATCACCTACCTCAAATACCCCTAAAATTCCTGGGCCTGAACCTACTTGTGAGAAAGTGAGTTAACCTATGTCTATTATAAGTCACTAGCATACCATTTAATAAATGACACACTCCAATTGTAGGTGTTGCCTTTCACTACCAGACGACACCACTACCAGCAGACTGTATGCTTTGAATTGTTTTTCTAGTAATAGAGCTGGATTTGTACTAATCCTAGTGGATTTGTCTCAGGTTCCTCTTTTGCCCAAAGGCAGGCATTTGTGAGAGGCTGGGTTTTGACGATGCCATAGGAATAGATTGACAACGATTGACCCAGAAGTCTGACATTCATCTTATTAGCACCACCCTGTCTCTAACCAACTGAGTTTCCTGGTTCAGATATTATTTAGCATTCTCATTTTAGAGGTCTGTAAGAAGCAGGAATCTAACCCACAGGGAGCATTTTATTCACATCTCATTGGCAGCTTCACGATCACTACCTAGATGCCGTATTGTTTCTTTAAAAAAAAAATTGTCAGACTAGACCTGTGATTTTTATAAGTATGGGGAATTACCAGTGAATAGACTCTCTCTACCCATTCAGATGGGTACCTGCTCTGTAATGTAAAGTCTTAGAGTATAGCCTGGAGGTTGAATAATTTGCCCAGGGTCATATGGCTTATAGGTATTGAAGACTGAACTCCATCCCAGCCCATGCCTTTTCCCTGCCCACTACACCATACTGCCTCTGGGTTTGGGGTATAATAACAAAACTTAAATTTTTTTTTGGCAGTTCTTTACAGATAATTTTGCATGGCAGGATGGAGGAATAAGTGGTGGGAGAATTAGTCAAATACGGAGTAATACAGGTAGGAGGATCACCAAGAATAGTCCTTTGGCATCAAAATGTTACATTAAAAAAATTCTAAAACCTTGATATTCTTTACAATTACAAAATATCAGTGAATTTGAGTATAGTTACCTTGCATTAAAAGTGAATCTCTTTGGGCAGCTAGGTGTCACAGTGAACAGAGCACTGGCCCTGGAATCAGGAGGACCTAAGTTCAAAACCGGTTTCAGACACTTAACACTTAGTAGTGTGACCTTGGGTAAGTCACTTAACCCCAACTGCCCTGCTTCCCCCCTCCAAAAAATGCAAAAAAAAAAAGTGAATCTCTTCAGTGGCAGCATAAGCGACTGCTTTCAGATTCCTAGTGAAAGGCTTTAACAAAATAATTATTGCTTACTTTTCATTCACTTTTTGAGCCCCAAAGCTGAAGTCAAAAGTGGTAGGTTAAAAATAAAAGGACCTAAATCTATAGGGCTCTCAAAGTGTTTTTTTTTTTGAAGTTTTTCTTATGCAACAGTCTCAACATTTTACTTTCCAACAATATACAGGCAATCAAAGCACTCATCAAAGAGTGTTAAGCTTGAATAAATAACTTGGAATCTTAAGCAGGTATATCAAGGAAAGAAGAAGAGATTTATTAATGTACATATCTAGATGTCATTACTCAGGTATAAAATAACCTGATCAATAAAGAATCTCTTATTCTTCAGTAAAGGTCATTTCTAGTTTGATTTCTTCCAATTATGTCTTCAAATATATGGATTAAGCAAATTCAGTAAATCCAGTCCATGAAATAAACAAGGGACCAGTCTTTGAGAAAGTAAAGGTAACCAAAGACCTTGTGTTTTGTGTAAACTCCATTTCTTTTTTGAGATTTATATGAATGTGTTAAGGTAGGCTTACCACCTTTTGATGGTTTTAGTCGATACATTTAAATAACAGAGCCTGGCATATAAAATGTACTTATATGTTCATTGATTGACTGACAAAAAGGTAAAGTCCAATGTGACCCACAAGAAAGATAATCTATGTCATTTCCAACAAAAGCATATCAACTGTCTGCATTCTGTAGGAGATATCCCTCCTCTTTTCCTTTCCTCCCTGCTCAGAGTGGGAGGGAAGTTTAGTCTCCATAAACAATTCAATCT
This sequence comes from Pseudocheirus occidentalis, assembly GCA_028646575.1. Classification (NCBI taxonomy): domain Eukaryota; kingdom Metazoa; phylum Chordata; class Mammalia; order Diprotodontia; family Pseudocheiridae; genus Pseudocheirus; species Pseudocheirus occidentalis. The sequence continues at coordinate 106,877,365 of CM053598.1, read as the reverse complement.
TTGGCCACTCTTCTGAGGCTGCCAACCAGGTTGCCAATTTTGATGTGGACACCTGTCTATTTGGAACTGGATTGAAATCAGCAACTCATTTCCTAGAAACCATCAAACACCCTGTCAGCAAACAACAGCTCTTAGTTAACTACAATCTGGGAGAGATATGAACCGGTCACATTGATAGCCAATTACCAATCCCCTGAGCCATTGCATTTTCTTATTATTGATGAAAGTTTTTGATCCCTTTGCTAAAATTTAGTTTAATAATGGTTATCTTTTAATATTGCTGTTAACAGGATGCAAAAAGTTTCATTTCTCTTTTGTCATTGGTTGTTAAAAATTATGGTGTTGAGCCACAGGGGGAGAATTTGCCAAAAACAAGTTTGTGGTCAGTGTCTTTTAATATCCAGTAATTTTAAAGATATCTATATTTCCCCAATAAATATGATTTTTAAAAATCACTGTTGGATTCCGGGAAGTCTGTTCTTGTCACATGGTAGGATGAGGAAAGCTTTTCACACAAAAATAAAATGTCTCTTTTGCAAAACTTCAGAGCTAACCTTACCCTTTCATTTTTATAGGGACTGTAAAAGGAAAAAAAAAATATTCCCCCAAGAAACTTCTTATTCAACTGTTGTACTGAATGGCATATGTTTAAAATGAGTGGTTTTGCTATTTGTAGAAAAAATGTAAGGGTTGAAGTGAGCCTATGAGGAAGATGGGCCATAGTGTTAGTTAGGAGTTCCTGCTCCTGAAGAACTCAGAGTCGAGTGTGGGTCTGATGTTGTTATGAGGGTGATGGCAGAGCCCTGTAACAATATGTGTCTGTTGGACATGTCTTCTGGGTTGTCACGTTCAATTTGCACATGACCTCCTGGCCAAAAAATGGGAAAGAAGTGGTAGAATGTGGGACTGAAAGCTTATATTATTGCTTTGACAGCTTCACTCATCTAGAAGTAATGCAAAATGCAATTTATATTTATACTCTCTGACCTTCTACACAGAGAGGGAAACTATCTAATGATGGGCCAGAGTAGTAGAGGAAGAAACAGATCTCAATACAGCTGGAATCTGTCTACATTTTTGCTTTTCAACCATTCAATTACAGTCAAAAGATAAATGAAACATGAAGAGTGCGTTGGTTAGGTAGTGACACAATTATTTTATAGTGACTGGGTTCTGGCTTTGAGTCTTGGCAAAGGTGGCCATACAGGCCTTACTTCACTAGATACAGATAATCCGTCTGTTCCCACTGGACAAAAGCCCTCTGCTTGTAGGTGTGTCATTATGCCCATCAGAGAAGAAAAAAGACATCAGTGAGTTAGTAACACTCTTGCTATGCATTTGGATATTCTTGAGAGAGGCTAACACTCTAATCCTATTAACCAAGATAAATCAAGTCAGGCCTAGTTGTATCGGGGGCATTATTCACTTTTGAGTAGAAATAGGCAGTGGGCAGAAAGCACCATTTTCTTTTGTGCATCAGGAAATTTACTGGCTTTCATATATCCCGAAATAGCTTCATTTTGAATAAAACCTACAAGCCAACTGTGGAGAATGGGGATATAATTGTCAGGATCCTCAAATATGTCCTGACTATTTCTGAACAGTGTTTAAAATGAATGCCATTTCCAGTAACTACAGCATCATGGTTTCTACAAAAGTAGGACAGATAGGGGGGAAAAGATTCCATTTTTACAAGAGATTAAATAAGCAGGACAGTAATAATCACCATCACCATAAAAGCAGCACCTGCAAAACTGGTAATAAAGTATCATTTTTAAAGTGAACATTAAATGTGGACATAAAGAGCCTTATTTGAGATACTTATGGCAACTTCAAGAAATAAAGCAAAAGGAAAAAGAAGAAAAAAATAGGGGGATTATAATAATGTCATGCAACGTTCCTAGAACAATTGCTTAAAACAGAAACCCAATTTCTTGATCTTTATTTTTTTAATCTTTTTTTTTCCTCCTAAAAGTTGTGTTCTTTGAAGACCTAGACCCATTGTAACTTTCTTAATTTTTTTTTTGCATATTAAACTTCATTGTTTCACCAGTACCTTTTAACTGAGCAAGACAGAATTACATATTTTCCCTGAATAATTGGAAGTGATTCTACAGAGCAGATCAAATCACCCCTTCTCTGAAATCAAACTCTCTCACTTTTTGGCACATGACTTACAGCACAAAGTCGTTGTTTCCTCAAATACAAAGGTTCAATGAGTGCTTGTCGATTTCTCTGGAATTCCTCTGGGGTAGAGAAGAGAGTGTGGTTAGAGTATTAACAGCGATTAAAAACAGCCCCAACCTACCACCTTCTCTGCACTCAAAGAGATTTGCAGTGGGGGGTGGGGGAGGAAGGGGAGTAGGTCTGTGGGTTTGTGAATGTGAGGGAGGAGAGAAGGGGGAGAGTTAGGGCACAATCGATCTTGAACCTTACTGTTGGTGCACATGGCTAAGTCAATATTCATCTCTCCTGGGGGCTCCACTGTAAAGGAAACCTGCTTTGTGGGCCCTGAGAAAAGACAGGGGCGCCATGCAAAGAGAGCAAGGCTCATGCATGTCTGGTTGTTTCTATCTTAGGAACTGCTAAACAAACACATGTGAACAAGGAGAATCACAGGATGGATTTCACTTTTCCAAAGACCTGCAGCTTTGGAAACCTACCTTCAAACTCCTCATGTTCCCCACCATTGAACAGGGAGCTCAGTGGGTACATACATAAATACTCTGCAGCAGAATAATTTCATTAGGAAGAAAGCCTGAAGCACTTTCATTTTTTTAGCATGTTAGGACTTTTAAAAAGACAAACAAACAAAAGACAAATGCTGCCATGGGGAAGGCAACTCCAGGGAGGTTTCTGTTTTGGTTTTAGTTTCATTCCCTGTCTTTAATCCCAGCACCCTGCCCCTTACCTGCCCTTATAATCCTTTTGGCATGTGCTGGTGACATCACACAGCCATCAGCTTCAGCCCCTTCCCTTATAACTGTCATTAACTGTTGCAAGCAAATGAAAAATGACTGGGAGACTCACTGGCTCCCACCAGTGACCTTGGGTATTATTAGAATGACCTCCCTTTGGCTTGACCAAAAAAAGGATCTCTCTGTATACATCATCGCAGAGCCTGAGTGTGAGGAGTGTAGTCTGGTTGCTTGCCAATCAGGAGAAAAGAGAAGGCATTAAAAGATAGAGCAAATATTGCACAAAAATACAACTTATATAAAAACACTCGAGGAGACAGAGCTTGAACTACTGAGCAAAAGCCCAGAGATAATTCAATGTTATCTCTATATTATTCTAATTCTAGGTGTTGGGGGTGAGAGGAGAGAGGGAGTAAAACACTCTTCCTATTAACCTAGGAAAGGTGAAAACAATTAGAACATAATCCATGGGATCAGAGATCTAGAGCTGAAAGGGCACTTAGAGGTCATCTAACTCGACCCTCTCATTTTACAGATGAAGAAACTGAGACTCAGGAATGTTAAGGGAGCTGACTAAGGTCACACAGGTAGTAACAACTGCAAGTGAGATTGTCTAAGGGTTTTGACTCCAGAGCCAGGGCTCTTTCTGCTACACTGTATTTCTATCACATTCTTTCGGTTTTGATTCTAAGCCATCATGCTCAGATTTCACTTTTAAAGAATTAAAAGCGGGTAACTAGGAAAATGTCTCCAATCAGCTAAGTAGCCCAATATGGGTCAAATGATATATTATATGTGAAATATTTTGCAAACATTAAAGCCCATATAAATGCTAGCTCTTATTATCTATTTACAAGAATGTTTCCACTAGTGAATTGAGAGTACTTGCTGCTACCTCAACCCCCAAGTGAACTTAGGCATTACTAATTTTCAAACAAACTTTTTTTTTTGGGGGGGGGTTAGGGAGAAGAATTAGTACGATCCATTAAAGTGAAACCTAGAATTTTCTTTCAAGGTCAGTTTGACTTGTTGAAAACCTCCTCAGTCCTATTAAAACAGAGGAGAAACACTGTGCAGGACCAGTTTCTTGAGATCCAAAAGAGTTGTCTTGACCGATGGAACTTTTATCCTCCCCCACCCCAACCCCAGGGAAAAATAAGTACAACTGATCAGCGGAAAAGCTGCGGTGTGGGGTAGGGGCTGGAGGTGGGGGGTGGGGTGGGATTTAGGGGATGCGAAGAGGAAAGGCGGCAAAGGTTTTCCCTAGGGGTCCAGTGTCATTCTTTCTTGAGGGTTTGTTTTTGTTTGGAGGTTTTCAAAATAACTAAAACTTGGCCACGCCTCCTAAGCCTGTCTGAAAGGATGCTGCAGGTCACCGCACCCAACCGAACCCTTTCATAGGCACTGCTGGTGTTTGTGCTGGGCAACGGTTACGAAATAGTTAAAACCCGGAGGCAGACAAAAGAGAGTCTTACAACGCAGCCCGGCTTCTTTTCTCTTCTGTCAGTTGGAAATAGAACTGATGCCCTCTGGACTTTAACTCCCGACAAAAAGGGCATTTTATTACAGGTTATGACAAGTTGCAGAGAGACACGGAGAACTCAATAAGAAGAAACAGCAAGTGGAATCAAAAATGCTCTAGATGTTTTGAAGACAGAGCGAAGATGACTTCAAATGATAGGTGTTAGCAGAATTCTTGATACAATCAGCAGTCTCGGGCAGGATTTGAAACATTGCTTCTTTAGCTATGCGGGATGGGGAGGGGGAGGGATGTAGGGGTGGGTGGGTGGATAGGGGCTGCCTCTCCGTGTGGTGTCTGCCTCCCCTTCCCTCTGTAATCAGATCAGCATCCCTGGGCATACTTCAGTATTCATATCATCATCTCTTCACAAAGTACTGAGCAACAATTGGAGCGCACTCGACCTGTGGGCAACTCTTTTCTAGGAATAAGCTTTTTAAAAAATACACGCGACGTAATTTTGGTGTGTCTTAAGTTCTCAGAAAATTGGACCTTCACGTGTCCACATATCTTTCTAGATCTCTGTAGAACACACACAAAACATATATATGTACGTATTATATACGCCTCTATATAGCACAGTACGTGTGTAGATGCATCTATACACCCATTTCTGGAGTCACTTTTGTTCTTACGATTATGATTTTCCTTCTCTCAGTGTCTGTCACCTAATTAAAACATGAAAAAAATCATGCCAAAGATTTACTCTGTGTGTCAGCTAAGAGATAGCTCACTCTCTTTCGTGGTTTCTATGTAAGCAAACTTCGCAGGTGTAAAACCAAGTCTAACAGCTGCTCAGGGACACTTCAACCATCTGATTTTGCAGGGGTGGGATAACATCCTAATTCGGTCTGGCAGCTTTTCAAGTGCATTTCATCGTCGATCGCCAGTGGAAAAATACTTATGTGTCCCTTACTGCTCAGACCTGCACAGCACTCGTTCTTTGCTGAACTTGGGGGGTGGAGGGTGGGCGGGGGTGGGGGTGG
>CM053598.1:106846072-106871442 GCA_028646575.1 Pseudocheirus occidentalis | reverse complement strand
GAGAGAGAATTAATATAAACGAATGAGATTTCATGCCTGGGTAACTTGGACAACAGTAGTGCTCTCAGAAGAAATTTGGTTCCATGGCATCTGATTGCAGTTGTTTAGATACAAGTTCTATTTAAAAAGGGGGGAGGGAGGATTCTCTTCCCCACCCCAAGTTACTAATTATGCAAAATGCTATTAAAAAATTTTTTTTGTTCTTAAGTAGTCAAAGGTGTAAACTAATGGGATGCAAAAAAATGCACTTGCTTGGCTAATACTTAATCCAGAAAAACAGTGAAAAATCCTATTTTGCTTGCCATTACATTCACATATGAACTGAAATGTTTTTCTTCAATTGTATTCTAAATTTATATTTATTAGAAATCTCTCTTAATAACATTGAAAATAACATGATCAATTAAAAACACAATTACATAAATAAATGCAGGAACTACTTTTTTTTAAGTAGGGAGAGGGACTAGAACTGGGATTTCACTGTTAAAAAAAAATATCCAGAGAAGAAAATCCCCTCAATCAAAGCTGGTTGGCACCTTCTTTGGAACTTAGAATCTTAGAAAGCTTTTATAGTTGGTGCTCAGGCACATCCAACTCTTTGTGACCCCATTAGGGGTTTTCTTGGCAAAGATATTAGAATGGTTTGCCATTTCTTTCTCCAGCTCATTTTACAGAAGAGAAAACTAAAGCAAACCAGGTGGTGACTTGTCCAGGCCCACACAGCTAGTAAGTGTCTGAGGTCACACTTGAACTCAGATTTTCCTGACTTCAGGCTGGCACTCTATGCACTGTGCTACCTAGTGACCCCCTTGGAGAGCTATCTTAGAGATTAAGTGACTTGCCTCAGGTCACATAGATGATATTTGATAAAAGTGGGACTCAAACCCTGTTCTTTTTAGTTCTGAAGCAACTTCTCTACCTACTATTTAATGCTACCTGTCATATTTTTTTGTAGTAAAATATAGTACTTATTTATGTTAAAATACTAAAATGTATAGAATTGGGGTGGCTAGGTGGTGCAGTGAATAGAGCACTGGCCCTGAAGTCAAGATGACCTGAATTCAAATTTGGCCTCAGACACTTGACACACTTACTAGCCATGTGACTTTGGGTAAGTCACTTAACCCCAATTGCCCTCCAAAAAAAAAGCAAAAAAAAATGTATAGAATAAGAATGTTTCCATAATATACTAAATAGCATCTATCCAAAATCAAGAGCTAATATAATCTGTAATGGAGAAAGACTAGAAGCCTTTCAATAAGATCAGGGTAATGCAAAGATTTATCTCTTCTATCATTTGATATAGTTTTAGAAATGCTAGTTATAGGTCTATTTAATAAAAAGAATTTGAGGGAATAAGTACAGTCAAAGAAAAAAAAACCTAGTATCATGACTATTTACAAATGATGGTATTATAGTTTCTTACTTTGACCTAGAGATTCAACTAAAATGTACTGAAATAATTAATAACCTGAGTAAAGTAGCAAGTTATATAAGGAACACACAAATTATCAGCCTTTCTGTATACTACTAAGTAACATCAAAGCCAAGTCTCTTGTCTGTAGGATCACAAACTGATGTAAGTAAGATATTGGATGTGGGGGTTATAAGAAGGTAGTTATTTCCTTTCTCTGCACAGAAGTGGAGAAAAACTAGAATCAGGCTTATTACTTCTCCAGAAGTACAGAGAATCACCACTCAGGTAGTCAGCCTCTAATACAATTCCTAATCACCTCCTCTAAAACTGTAATAAAACTCTCAGAAAGGTACTGGAGCTGGCTACCATTTACATAGCTAACTTATCTTGAAAGGAAAAATAGGAGCTTGACACCACCAGGAAATGTGAAAAGAAATTTAGATCCCCCGTCTCAGTTAGGGGATGTACAGGTTCCTGCTGTAGAGTCAACAATTGCACCTTGTATGAATAGTGTGCCTGACTCTGAGGAACTCAAGTATAATATACACATTGAATAAAGCCTTATAATAGATTACGGCAGGTGGCTAATTTTTTCAATCCCCCTTTATACATTGAGACAGAAAAGCATAAAAAACCTGCCCTAAGTCTATAAGGAGTCAATGGGAAGAAATTGAACTAAAAAACTTTCATGCTTCACCATCAGAAACTCATATGTTCATGACACTGTCCTGGGGTCCTAAAATAATCAAGGTGTACATGGTCCCTTTTGTCTAGGATTTTATAATAGAAGATAAAAAATATAAACATGGACAAACACATTAAAAGACATGCAGATATATTATATAGTCATGGGAGTGGGGGAGAGACACAGAAATTCAGTATTTATATTCCAGAAATAAAGACATTCAGTAGTTACAGTATTCCAAGACTTCATTCATGTCTATGGTGGAGGTGTGTGTGTGTGTGTGTGTGTGTGTGTGTGTGTGTGTAAAGCAATTCTGACATGTCAAGAAGGTAAATCATGATCTCATGATCTGGCTTCCAAAAGTCAGGAAGGACATCATGGTGGAGGTAGAATTTAAGGACTTAAATGATGAATTGATTGATGGAGGCAATAGCAATCTTAGCATAGGGAAAAGATGGGAAGCATGTGAGCTTCTGAAATCTGTATTAAATTGATCTAGTGAGTTACAGTCTCATTTGTGTTTTCATAGGCACAGATAGACCCAATCATAGTCCAGGGTTTGGCTTTAAAACCAAAAATTTCCAGGAGGTTAGAGACTTTACTGGTCTTTAACTTTATTTTCATTCGCATATTTAGCATATCACATTAGAGTTTGACACTTTCATCAGTATGGGAGCTCCTTTCACCACTGCCAATCACAATCACTCTATGAACTGGTAGATAATCTTCAAAAATGTATGGGCACAAAATTTAATCACGCCAAAATAGTGAGGAGCCCAATAAAAAAGATGAAACTTTTAGAACTTAGGTAAGCTCAATTAGAAAACAAACATACAACCAGTCACCAAGCCTGTACTTGAAGACTATTCAGTTCATTGTTGTTCATCCTTCCTTCTCAAAGAGGACAGATGACATCAGGAGGGTGATGTCTTGACTTGAACATGAATTGGATTTAAGTGAGGCAGGGCATCAAAGTCATCAGCCTTGCTCTTTCTTCCAGAGTAATTAGAATCAGGTGACAAAAGTCAGATATTTGGTTAACTCAGCACTGCCTTACAGAAGCCAGTTACTTCCATGTCATGATGTTACATCAGAGGAGGTATGCTGGATAACAAGGTTAAAAATGTATTTGGATAAATGTCTCAGGTGGGCCACACTCCTGTACCACATGGGCTACATTTAGCTTATAGGCAACATATTGGGTGTCAGTGATATAGGATAATGGCAATTTGCTTTAGACCATGGGGTGGGGGTGGGGTATGAGAGGAAGTTTATTCATATTCAAAAATAATTTTAGACTGAAGGACCATGATGTTACAGACATGGAGTCCCATGGTTAGGAGCTCATATCAGCTAAATTGGAAGATAAAAGGAATCTAATTAAAGCTGCAGAATTTGAGATAGAAAGGGAAGAAAAGAAACACTTATTAAATGCCTACTATGTGCCGGGCACTGTGCTAAGTACTTTACAAATTATGTTATTTGATCCTCACATTAACCCTGTGAGGTAGGTGCTATTATTATCCTATTTTTCAGTTTGGGGAACTGAGGCAGACAAGTTAAATAAACTTCCCAGGGTCACACAATTAGGAAGTGTCTGAGCTCAAATTTACCTCATCTTTGAGACTCCAGACTCAGCCCTCTAGCCAATCCTTTCCCTTGCTTTCCTTCTCATCAATCACTGGACCACTATCATTTTTTCCTTCATCTTAAGGGAATTCTTAAAATTTATTCTCTTCATGATAATTTCAGGGAGATATAAAATAACAAAAGTTCTCATTTATATCATGTTTTATAAAAGAAAAAGTCCCCTACACGTAACAATCTTACACGGTATAGAATGCGATTATTAATTCCGTGTTACAAATGAGAAAACAGGATCATGGAAGTGAATGCTTTGTTCAATTATGCAAAGTTAGCAGGCGGCGCCTCAGACACTTAACACAAAAACCAGCTGTGTGACCTTGGGCAAGTCACTTGACCCCAACTGCCCTCCAAAAAAAAAAGCACAAAAAAAATTAGGCAAGAGTCTTTTGAATCCATCTGGAAGTGCTCTTTATACTTGAAGGATAAAGAGAGGTGGAGTGTGTGTTCATTTGGCCAATGAAAATTGAAACACTCAAGCAATAAAATATCCAGGTGTGTGAATACCTCAACATTAGGTATCACATAGATGAAACCTCTGGATCATAGATCTAGAAAGAAAAGGAACTTAAAGGCTTCTGATTCTCATTTTGCAGATGAAGACCCTGAATCATAGGTAATTATGTGGCTTGCTTAGGGTCACACAACTAGTAAGCATCCCGGTAAGAATTTGAATTCAAATCTTCCTAACATCAAACCCAGGGCCCCATCCACTACTCCACACTGCTTCTCACTTGACTGAAATGCTCACCCAGCTTTTGGAGTAGAGGACAGTCAATTCTCTGCATAATTGATCTCTTGCCCCTTGCCCTTGAAAAAGAGAGAGGTAGTCTGAGAGACAGATTGAGACAAAAACACAAAGAGAGACAGACAGACAGAGACAGAGAAAAAGGGACAGACTCCTGTGAAAGTAAAGAGAATTTTATACTTAAGTCTTACAACTGTCTATTACAAGAATAAAGGTGTACAGATAAATTCTGTAACCCTTCATTTACTTTGCTTGTATAGCCTTGGCCAATTTCAGGGTGGTTCCTCTCCCCCATGAGCCCCACAAGAGAGTTTGCTTGTCAGGTGGGTGTTCTCCCAAGTTCCCCAAGAACTGGCTCTTTCATCTGCTTGATTAGCTTGGAAAACCTCCCTCCTGCAAAAGTTGCAAAAAGAAGGTTAAGTGTAACAATTCCCACGCCAATTTGTAACGCAAATTAAAGGTTCTTTGTCTTTTTTCCCTATGTTAGCCAATTGTGATTGCTCTCAAAAGTGTTATCAGCTTTCTTAGCTAGAAAAGAAGGAAGAAAAAAAACATTACAAGATTTGCCTCATTAGGAAATCTAATATTAAATGGAACTAGAAATTGGATGGGGGTGATACTGTATACTGTCTAACTGGAGAGGATGATTTTGTTATACCTCCCACTGCTAACTCCGGTGAGCTTAGACCTTAGACATATACATGAGAGCTCTACTACCTTGAAAACATTCCCTATGAGAAACCCATGAATCTCAGAAAAGTGTAACTTCTTCCAGAAAGGAAAAGTCTTCTAAATGGGTAGATTTATCTACCCCACTTCTTTCCTTATTCTGATACATAATGTTGAATTATTTTAAATGAAACATCTTGTCTTTAACATTGTGGATTGCTTAATTCACCATATACTGATTTGTATGGGTTTGTAAATGTTAGAGCATTCTACTGTACTATATATTCCACACACGTGTGTGTACGTATATCATTTTCCCCCATGAGCTCATAGGATAGCATATATATGTATATATGTCATTTTCCCCCATGAGCTCATAGGATAGCATAATTATCTTACACTTCTTTAACTGGGACACAGTCCACAAAAATCACTTTCTTCATAGACTCTAAAATACAGGAAGAACATAATAGTAATAATACCAGAGCCCCTGGAAACAAGGAGGCTATCCCATTGAGAATAATTGATTGTCTGTCCACCCATCTCTACCCTGAGCACCAAAGCCACTTTCAATTTGTTATAAAACACCTGCCTGTCTCTCTGTTTGGAGAGCACAACATACAAGATGAGAGGGAATGTGCACTATCTTTATCTACAGCAATACAGTCCATTTATGTCTCCTTCTAAATAAAAGCCAAGTCAGAAAGGTGAAAAAGCAGTTTAAAGTTTCTACATAAAAAAAATCTTCCTCCTTCAAAAACTTATTTTAAACACTAAGAGATTGGTTATTTGACTTTCCTACAAACTTATTTAGGAGATCAATTAAAATCTCTTCTGAGGAAAGGTTGGGAAATTGGAGGTCATATAGGCATAGATGATGATTTTCATTCAGGACTGTTATTATTATTAATAATCACTCTGAATGGAGAAAAGGGAAGTAGTTGGTCTGGTTGCATTTCACCTTCCAGATTAAAATAATAAAGACTTCATGTGTTAGTTTCTTTCATCGAGAGTTGGGCTTTTCCGTAGAAAGTTGAGAACAAAACTCAGCCCGACTCAGAATAGGCTAAAAAAAATTTCAAGAAAACACAGAACCTATTTAAATTGGGACATGCAAATGAACCAGGAAATTCAAGGTGCAAATGGGAAACTCTTAAGCTTCTTTAAAAACAAACCAAATCCAGATGTGCCCTAGCAGGACCTGGAGCTATACCTGTTTCTTTCATTGTTCTTCCGTTGCAGCCCTGAAGCAATTTATCACTAATAAGCATCGGCTATATCCTCGCCTATCAACATAGAATCTCAGCCCCTCATGAGTTATTGCAGATATATCCTGAGTAGCCAGGTCTACAACGAAGTAAAGGCATTTTCCCCCCACTGGCAATCTTATTTAAACTATAAGTTGGACATTTTAGCAGAAAAGTAGGTACAGATGTGGTTTGGTTGGGAGGAGGGAGGAGAAAGGTCGTTGCTATTGTATACCTTACTCAACATATCTCCTGACTGTGGGCTAGCAGTAGAAGAATTTGTTTTGCTGTAACTGGATTGGAAATTGTACCTGGGTTTTCAATTGAGCAATCTGATTTTTAGCAAGTCCTCAGATGGGCACAGCATAGCTATCCTCAGAAAGAAACAATTAAAAACCACGGATAATGTTGAATGATGGTGGGATGCAGAGAACTATAATTTTCTTGCCCGAGTTGATTAGTTTCGAGTTTATTTAATGCCACATCATCCTTACTCCTGTCCCCCAACACTCTATACACTCCAGTTTGGAAATCTGAGATATCAGCAAGCTATTTTCTCTGGGACTGGCTATGAAAGTCAGATCCAGACCTGTCGCTAACCTGTCAACAACTTTTCAAGTAAAGGTGCTAGAGGGTTCTAACATCTGGACGCAGAACCAGGGAGAGTGAAAGTCCAACGCCACTCGGAAATGTCTCCATCTCAGTAAACTTTTACTTTATTTTATTCTGAAATGTGGCACATACATGCAAATCTCAGGTCTTTCGGCTAGACAATGTTATGGGAATTAAAATTGATTTTTACAAACCTTTAATTACTTAAGGATCTGGGGAATCTGGAGTGGGGATGGTGGTGGAAGGAAAAACCTAAGCTTATCCATCTCAGACGTTTGCAGCTGCTCTCAGGTAGCAGTTCTCCAATCACTCACAGGACATTACAGATTTCTCCTTTTCCAAACACTCAAGTTTATTACTACACATTTTTTTTCTTGCTCAGGAATGCACATTCTCTCTCTCTGCACTATTCACTGTAGCTATGATCCTTGTCCTTCCAGGCTACTTTGAACCAGAGGAGGAAAAGCTGTTCCACTGAGGTAGAGGGTCACCCTCACTCCTCGCAACTTTCTGATCACCTGCCAATAACGCCAAAGGTAGCTAGGGAGACTACGAAAACCGTCTGACTTGTGCCTGTAGGGGTCGGAGCTTGGCTGTGAGGGCTTGTGTTCTGGTTGTTTTGTTTTATTTTTTCCAAACGAGAGAACTCTGCCATGGAGCTGGGCCCTGGAGTTCAGAAGGCGAGCTTATGATCAAGTTGTTTCCCTTTGAAACTATAAGGAGGCAATTCCTACACAGGAGAGTGGAGAGAAATGATAAAAAAATAAATGGTAGGGAGACTGGATATTGAAGAGCTAAGGGTGGATAGATAGTACTTAGTATGGGGGATTGGAGGTGGAGAGAAGAGGTGGGGAATGGAGGAAATGACTCTTAAACTCTTCTAGGCCAAGCAGTTTGAGGTGAAATTCAACACAGAGAAGCGTCTCGGAGAGAGGAAGGGGAAACGGTTGTTGGTGCGGGTCGGTAAGATTCAGAGATTGAGTGGTTTAAGGGAAAGGAAAGAAAATGTCCAAGTTCTGTGAGTTGCCAGAAGACTAGAGGGGCCATTCTACAAGATATCGGGGGCGGAGTCGACCTCAATCTCTTGGTTTGGAAATAGTGGACAAAAGGAACAATTTCCTTCCCTGACCCCTTTTTGTGGTCGAAGAGGGGTGAATAGTCTGGTTTAAGGCAGTACTAAAGTGACAGTTTCTTTTGTCCCTGCACCTGAGAGTTCACTTTGGATAAGTGACTTCTTCCCCCCCCCCCCCCGCCCCCATGCTAGAAAGTAGCACTGAAGAAAGCCCTGGCAGAGGGGTCTAGAGAAGGACGCGGTGCCTGGGGCGCGGCGGGAGCAGAAGGGGCGTCCCTGGGAGGCCAGTAGCGCTACCTCCCCTGAGAGTCCCGCAGCCAAAGAAGCCGCACGAACATCTGTAACTGAAAGACTCAGACTTCGGAGAGGGTTCAAGGACAGTAAAATGAAGTCTTGCGCGGTGTCAAAATTAGACAGTGGGGGATTTGCCAGACGCGAAGAGGCTGCCCAGGCCTAACTCAAGAACTTTAGGATTTGTGTTAGGATTTTGAGCCTTTCGAAGTCTCCCCAGACTTTAACTCTCAGTTGCTTTCCCTGGAGTCTCTTGTTCCTCCACCGTTAGGAGGAAGCAGCCCGATGCACCCAGCTCGCCGCCTCCTCCCACCACGCGACCCCAGCTCCGTTCGTTCCTCTCTGGGACTTCAAACAATTCAGTGCAGGGGTGAGGAACGATTTTGACCCAGCCTAGGGCGGAATGGGAGCCCAGGGCGATAGCAGCCCGGACGCCGGGACCCCGGCTTGACCCGCCAAAAGACCAATAGCCACGGGGTTTGACCAAAGGGAGGACCCTAGCCTAGCTGTTTCAAGAGGTAAATAGTCATGGTCGCAGTAGTTCCCCTGTTTGTGTCCTCACACCTAGTCCCTATGAAAGGTGTTAGAACAGCAATTCAGTTATAGAAAATAGTACACATAAGCTGCCCGACTGGAAGAGTCGGTAACTAACTGGGACGAATTGTTGTAGAGGAATGTAACTGCTCCGAAACTTTGTTCCTCTCCTTTTCTTCCCCATCCCCCTTTCCTCCCCCCCTTTACTAGTTACAGCTGATCGAAGAATAATTAATTTCAAGGAGCTTCGTTTATCTGAACAGGAATACACTAAGAGATCCTAAAACTTAAAGCAGGTAAATTAGAAAGATACGAGAAAGCTTCTCCAGCCGGTACTTAGGACTGTTGCGTCATCGTGCACTCAGCCTTTCCAAGGCTGAAGGAACTCCAAGGGTCCCCTGGCTCCAGAAGCTGTCCAGGAGCGCGTACGTGTGTCCCTGTGTCTACGTTAATGAACTACAGTACAGAAGCACATGTAGAAGCAGTTACTAGCGAAATATTTTTTATTTTAAAACATGTGATGGAATAGGTTAGCAGCTTTATCACAAAATCTTGGATTTAGAGTTGTAAGGAACCTCAGAGGTCATCTAGACCAACCACTTAATTTTTCATATGAGTAAACTGAGGCCCATAGAAATTAAAGGACTTGCTCAAAGTTGCGCAATACTAAGTGGCAGCACCCGAAATTCTTCGATTCCAGAGTTCTTTCCATTGCTTTATGCTTTGAGGGACTGTCAACATGCATGCTCTATAAAGTGGGTTACGGAGATGCACATATAGACATTCATATGGTGTCATGTATGGCTAACTACTCGGCAAGCAGACATGCCTATCTATCTGGTCAGACACGCGTGCATTTCTTATAAATCTTTAGCACTAAATAACTAATGGTAACTAAGTGCGCTCCCTGGAAATTAACAGTATCAATCAAAATGAGGGATCTCTGGAATCAGCTCTGGAAGGTGTTTGGGGAGAGAGTGAAGGGAAGGGGGAGACTGATTGCTTTCCAGTGCGGCGCTAAATCATTACGGTACTCTGTACGTTAAAGCCCAGTGGGAGAGAGAAGGAAAGCCTTCCCAATAACTCAGCCCCTGCTATCATTTAAATTAATGGTAATATTAACATTCGTTCCCGTTTCTAGTTGCATTTGAGAAGATTTAAAGGAGGATTTAATTTAGTTGATGCCGCATCAAAAAGGTTAGTTATTCTGACTGTAGTTTTTACTTTCAGTGGATGTTTTTTCAACCTCGTCATTTTAGAAAAGGCCAAGTAAGAAGATAAGTGAATTCCCTGTCTCCCCAGCCTCTGAGCCTCTATTCGCTCCCTGGGAATCTTCCCACAGAAAGCCTTCACAGAAAAGAGTTTGGAAGTTTCCAATCTTCCTAATATCTTCTCAAGACTTGATGGACTCCCATTTCGCCTGTCACTCAAACCCAGAAGCTGTTAACACCTGTACATAGATACCTAGAGCCATCCAGGGAGCCTAGGTGCCTCACTCCCACCTCCTGCCGGGTCAGAATTCAGGACTCCTATTTCCCAAGACTCTTCCTCATTCCTAAACTTCTCGCCCATTTTAGAAACAGGGAAAAGAGGTTGTGTTGTGAAGGGGAAGAGATCTGAAAGACGAAAGAGGGAGTACTGGGGTGTAGTGAAAAGGGTAGGATGGGGAGACCACAGAAGACACAGAAAGCCAACAAGATGCTGGAAGCCAGGCTCTTCAACTGACCTGGCAGGCAGCCGCTGGTACGGCCTACAGAGAAGAGGATTGTCTTTAATGGGGGGGGGGAGGAAGAATTCACACCAGCCCCAGACCAACAGTGCCTGTACTCTCCATCCCAACAATGGCCCACTGTTTTCTCAAGTTCCTTAATCCCAGTGTCACTCACGCTGATAGAGACTAGCAGAAAGAAGGAGAAAGGCGGAATATGTTTTCCTGACCATAAGGAAAGCGAGAGAGCATGGGGAGGGGTGTGTGGGAGTGGGGGTGGAAAAGCTGCACTGAAGAGCCCGGAGTGGGTCCTGGGAGACAGAAGGGGAAAGGGTTGGCAGCTGCCCTGTCTCTGAAAGAGAGATCCTTAAGAGTACTGAAGGAAATGGGCGTCTGATGAGCAAACTCCCTCCTCTGTATTGTAAAGTGTGTTTTGTTGTTTTTAAAAAAGAGAAAAAGCCTATAGATTAAGGCTCCCCCAGGTCGCGGGCAAAGACCCAAATCCCTGACCCTTCCAAGTCGCCGTAAGTTCCTGTTTTCAAAGTGACCTAGGAAAGAAAGAGGCCAGAAAAGTGTAACATAAACCCTGGGTTCAGTGTTCCCCAGGTGAAATTAGGCGGCCCGGCTGTAGGGAAGGGGTTGGTAGATTAGAGGTGGCAGAGAAGGAAAATCCAGGTCACTAAACTGCCAGAGTAAGACGTCAGAAATGCTACAGGCTGAGGGCTCTCGGTTTTTCAGCCTCAGTTCCTACATTTGAAGAAGGAGGCCGTCTTTCTCTGTTTCTCTACCCTCTTAGATGTTCTTTGGGTTCCTCCAATAGAGCATTCTCAATCTGATTTATATGATCTTCTCCCTCTCCCCTCCCTTCAGAATAAGTAAAGACAGAGACTTCTTAGGAAAAGTGCCCCCTTGGACCCTATAGTATCTAAGAAGTCTTCTCCTGAATTTAATTTGTATTCACTCTTCTTTGGAAACCCCTACAGGCATTCTAAATTCCAATGGAGGGGCACTTGAATCCTTATCTGGTTTGTTTGGGAAAAATCCAGGGGAAATAGGAAAACTGTGAAATGGGCTTTATCTGTCAAAATCCAATGAAGCCTTTTCCTCAATGTGTTATCAGCTGCTCTCCTCCTGCTGTTAAGGATTGTATTCTGGATCATTTCCTTTTCAGTTTATGTTCCCAGCTCTTTCCCTGTTCTTTTTCTATCCTGTCTCATGAAGCCTCATTCTTTCTTCTTACTACCTCTCCATTTCTACTTCCACCTCTTCTCCCAAACTTGAGGCCACCCATCTAGCCCTCAATCCACAAAAAAGATAAGGTTGCATTAGAAATTGCTGTAGGACCCTCACTATTCTAAAACCCAAACCCACTCTTTTCACTTTAATTCAGGCTTTATACAAAAGCAATAATCTAATTTCTCCCAGTGGATCTGGGAGAAATTCATTGGGGAATGATTCTAATATTTGTGGATATACCACCTTACAAGGCAGCCCTTTGGCTTTCCCAAGTGAGAGAGAAGGAGTGGGAGGAATTGTAATTCTCAAGCTCATCAACTTGGGGCCACCTATGGTTGTCTCTAGTTTTAAAAGATGGAAGACATAGAAACCCACACACTTCTTTCTTACTACTCACTACTAGCAGTTCATTCCTAACTCATATCTCTGTTGGGGATGGATCTTCTTTTCACATGATCTATGGAAAGGAGAGGCTAAAGTTTTCTTTCCATAAGCACTGTTGAAGCAACTCTGAGTAACCTAACTTGTCCCCAGAAGGGATATTGATTGAAGTTTGGTTACGCCATTTGAATGACTCTGGAATTACTTAAACCTTCCATCCTATGCCCCATCCCTTCCCCATTTGAAAAAGAATCAATAAAGGATTAATTGATTCTAGCTTGTAAAAACAGTTAAAGCTCCCCTTAGACTTTTCATTTTCTGTTCACCTGTGAAAGAACACATTATTAGTGGTTTAATTCAATAATTCAGTAAACACTGAGGACTAATTCTATACATTTTATCATCATCAATTTTATGATCACTTAATACTGAACTGATTCTAATGTGCAATTAAGGCAAGTTAGACTGAATCGAATTTTTGCAAACCTTTGGCTCTGAGCTAATTAAGAAACAAATATATTTCAGATTATTATTTCCAAAAATACCTTGTTCATTTGTCCGAGTTTCCCAGGTAAAATTAAAATAAGGAAAACAATGATAAATCATTTCACTTATCTACTCTTCATTATGCTCACCAAACCAAATGAATTAATTTCAGATGATAAACATTTTAATACAATTGACATTATTGCTAGTTGCTCAAAATGTGTTCCATAGTCTGTCCTCACCCTACAGACTAGTTACCTCTCTACCTATGTGACCACCTTTCTCATTTTGATCTGTTGCCACAGAAAATCCTCCTATCCTTTTCTTTCTTCTCTGCTTGATTAGAGACCACCGATTTCTCAATGCACAGATTTTTACGAAGGCAGAATATGCTGACATCTTCCTTTGGGACAAAAAGGAAAGTGTGGTAACTATTAACAACTAGGAAATCCAGTTTCAAGGATTTGGACTCTGTTTTGGGCTGGGCTGGGAAGGAGTGTATATGTCTATATCTACATATAGATATAAAAACAACCTAAGTAAACATGTCCAAAGTATATATCCCAGTAGAGGAAAAGCGTTAGAGAATAACTGTATCCATAAAGCAAGAATGCAAAGTGGAAGAGAAATCATGGTAATAATTTGGCCAAATTGAAAGGAAAAACTAAGCCAAAGTGTCTAGGTGTGTATCATTAATTATGAAACATGAAGCTCTTTTGAGTTTCCTTTCCTTGATAGAAATGAATCTTTTTTTATTGGAAATAAGACCCTAAATTCCTTTTGACTGGAAGGAAGTTACAAGACAAGATGCAATTTTCTTTCTTTTCTGACAACTCTGTCATCCCAAGGATCATAGTCATGTCAGGGTGTCTGTTTTGGAAAGGAGAGGAAAACCCACTGCAGCCTGTGGCCATCTTTGCATCAAAATTTTCCAGACCTCTATTTTTGATTGTGATCCTACTGATCTGAGTTTGAAATGCGAACGGAGTAAAGCCCCTAAGCCTTCAATCGTGTGAAATTTTCAAAAGATCTCTAGAAGCAATCTCAGGCTGCCTGACCCCTGACAGGCACAGATCTCTTTATTCCTCTCTCTGCCAGCACTTCATTTGTTGGAATATCTTTCAGATTTGCACCTCCAGATGACAACCTGAGTGTTTATTATGTGTACATGAATCAGAAATCTTCAAGACTGCACAAAAGAACCATCTTAAACATAATATTTAATTTCCTGTCCTAAGTGTCTGCTTCTTTATTTGCTTTTCATTAGCTTAAATATTTTTTTCCAGGTCTCCCTGTGTGTCACTTTGATATTTGGGTGATTCTTTCTTTAATCATTTTTCTTGAAATATCCCGCATTGCTTTATTGTATACAACTGGGTCCTGAATATTTCACCAAGCTAAAGAAAATATACGTACACGTTATGTTTATGCATGGATACATCCAACTCTCTATGCCAAGGACATCCATCTCTATAGTGATAGATTCAGAGATATGATTTTAAATGATCTGCCCCCTTATGATGGGTCAGGATGGCTAATGACTCTCCTATTCTCACTTTCTCTGCCTTTCCCCAACCCTGTCCTACCCACTGTATTGTTTTATGGGAGGTAACCCACAAAAGTTGCTTTGGCATGGTAACAGTGGCTTTACTTTGCTGCTGATGTCTCTGGCTGTGATTTGGTGACTCAGGATGCATGAGTGGGCACTGGGCCTTTGATTCATGAGGAAGAGTCAATAAGGTAGGCAGGGAGGTTCTGGGGGGATAGAGGTTAGACTTTCTCTGCCTGGAAAATGTCCCTTCCTTGCTTCAGTTCTCTAGCATACACAAGCAACCTCCAGTTTCAAGAGTCACTGTATTTACTTGTCCCCCAGCTTTGGGGGGGGGGGGAAGGAGGACTAAGGAGGACCCTGATAGGGCAAGAACCTTCATTTCTTCATTTCAAACAAATGTCTTTGTCTCTCTCATATTGAGAAAAATCATGGGGAGAATGAGCACATTTTCCTACCCCCACCCCCACCCCCAGCTATAAACTACTGTATCTACATTGAGATGTCAAATCTCCTGCTACAGCTGGCAGGGGCTGATTTCCCACCTGCCTCAGGTGTTGCCCAGAGCTTCCACGTGTACTTTTTTTTTTTTATGAATCCCCAATGTTGAATAGCTGGAATATGTGGGGACAGGGAGAATGATGGAGGCCTAGGATTGTTCCCCCCACCCCAGGAATATAGGATACTGTAGTGTTGCTATGATTAACTTATTAAAACACCTCGTAATTATTTTAATTTGACTTGAAAATACTTTGGGTTGCGTTCAGACGTGTTTGTATTTATCCACCCCCCCAACCTGTATTAAAACAAATGTTACTTTTCTTTCTATGTACATAGACCCTCCCTTTTTGAAATAGACCGCAGGGACTGCCATTAGATCGAATGGCAAGTCTTTATAGAAAGTGTTTTACATAATTACATACCAAAGCCAGAATAGTCACCTTCACATTTTATGGGTCACAAACCATCAACAATTGCCACATTATTGTCCAAGAAACCTTAGTCCATTCATTGATAGAGAAAACTAGACTGCCTAATCTAGAACTGAAGAAGATTGAAATTTCTCCTAATAAGAACCCAGAGAAGATTATTTTCAAACTGACAACGTGTTTACATATAGTTATAAAGTTCAGAGGACCGATGGGGAGAGAAAAGGAAATCGGACTAACCATGATTAAGAGCCTCACATTGGTCTAATATAGATGGCTCATCAAAAGAAACGGACTGAATGCCTCTCCCCTTCTTTTCAGATCTATTCCCTTTTCTACCTTTGTGATGCAGTAATTAAGATATTCTTATTTGGACAGACAGCTTCTCTGGTAACTGAATAATATTCGTTCCTTTGATGTCAAACTTTTGACAGTTATCACACCAGCGTTGGGCAATTTAGCACAAATGCCCTCTTTTTAAGAATCGTCTTTGAAGAAAACTAATAAGTGTGATCCTTATCTCCAAATGATCTAAATCGCAGCGGACAGGCTTCCCGGGTATAAATTACATTTTGTTGTATATAATGAAGCTGAGTTTTGTTTTTATCTCATTGGGATATCACTTTCTGAAATTAGGGCGGTAATCCCTCAATTCACACCAATTCAGGATACCCTAGCGCTCTGCGCCAAGGCCCATTCCCAGATATCTCTGAGCCCAACCTGAGCAAAGGGGCACGATTCCGTGGTGAGCTTGAGTCAAAGGTGGGAGGGGTGGGGAAGAGAGGAGGGAGTGAGGGCTAGCGGGGGCAGGATTACACTCACTCTCTCAAATGGCTCACCCTATCATACGCATAGGCTCCAGCGCCATCAGGTTCTGAGACAGGATAGAGATTTCACCTGCTCTTGATTTGACACATCGCCACTGCCTCGCAGACTTGGTCGCCAAATTTGGGATTTGCCAGATGGCAGGATTATCTTCACGTCTGTTGTATTACATTGGGAGGGGGTGGTATAGGAGGAAGGAAGTCCAGAAACAACGTTGGTTCCTTTCTTAAAAAAAAAAATCCCTTCCTCTCCTTTCCTACTTCCCAGTTGCTCCGTTGGTCATGACCCTCATAGGTTTGGCATTCCGGCAGATAACACGAGAAAGCCACACTTTACCCCTCCCCGTCCAAGTTCAACTCGGCTCGCTATCCTCGTATCCAAGAACCCAGTGTCTAGATCCTAAAGAAGGGGAAGGTGAAAAGGACCTGCGATCTCTGTCTTTCTGTCTCTGTCTCTATCTCTGTCTGTCTCTGTCTGTCTCTCTCTGTGTCTCTGTCTATCTCTCTCCTGGAGAATTGGGGGGGGGCAAGTCAGAGAGAAGATGGGAGGGTGAGAGAAAATTCATTTGGATGAAACTGTCAGTCAGCTGTCTGCCTGAACACCTGGTTGATATTGTC
This sequence comes from Pseudocheirus occidentalis, assembly GCA_028646575.1. Classification (NCBI taxonomy): domain Eukaryota; kingdom Metazoa; phylum Chordata; class Mammalia; order Diprotodontia; family Pseudocheiridae; genus Pseudocheirus; species Pseudocheirus occidentalis. The sequence continues at coordinate 106,854,792 of CM053598.1, read as the reverse complement.
TTCAGGAATGACACCTGTCAATCGTCAATCCCAGGCTGTCAGTGCGGTGAGGTTCAGGAGCTTTGAGATGCAACGGAAAGAACCTGTTTGTTCTCCATGACGTCATTCCCTTCCCTCCACGACTATAACTGGAGAGGGGAGGGGACGCTGAAAGTGTAGGGTATAGAAAGGGGAACAGAGCACAGACAACAGTCCCCGGCTGCCCTTGGTACCGCGAAATCTTGGCAGTGGTGGGGACAGAAGAAGGTGGGGGCTGGGTGGGAAATCTCCCACCCTCATTCCATTTACTTGCAGCTCCCCCTGTCTCTAGATTTACATAGAAATCAATAATCCAACTTTAATGTTATTTCTAATCTAATTATCGAGTGAACGTCTCTGTGGAGCCTTTCTTATTTGGGGGGCGGGGGTGAGGGTGGGGAACGCTGCTTCTCACTGGCTCTCACCACCTCACAGAGAACTTGGCTTTCCCCGACTGTGGCAATCTCTCAGAAATAAAAGAATTGATGTGACCCTTCCCTCCTGATAATAGTCCTTCCCTTTGGTGATTGCTCTAAGTGAACGAGTCTTCGGTTAAATAGAAAACACTTTGGGATATGCTTTAAAGTCCTCAAATATTCGGGAGGGGGGGAAGAAGAAACTAATTAACACTTTACAGTTATATGTCTGTCGGTGAGTGTATTCATGGGAAGGGGTGTATGTGTGGGGTATAGTGATGTATTTCGTGGTGCGTCTGTCTGAGTGTGAGGCTGAGTACCCGAAAAAGTGGAGGGGGAAATTATTCTTCTCGGTGACATTCAATCCAGGGGAAAATACGATCTCCCACCTAGAGAGTTTCCGTTTGGACTTCTAGACACTGTACTTTCTATTCTTTACGGAATGAAGCTAATTAGCAGCCTGCCACTGTTCTGATTTATTGAAATGCTCTCGATGAGGTCTAGACATGGGGCTCCTCGTTTCCCCGGGTTCTCCCTAGTTTTCAGCTGAAGAGAACAGCCCTGGCTCTGCAGGCAACCTAAAACCCCTTCCTCCCCCGTGCCCCTGCTTTGACCCCTGGCCCTACCCCAGTCCTAGAGAAAGCTCCTGCAGAAAGCGTCTCAGTTTGCCTCTCCGATGCCTTCCACCCCGACCCTGTCTACCTAATATGCAACTAACTCCTTAGAATTCTAGGGCTAGGTTTGGGGCAGGAGGAGATGAGAATCATGTGGAATGAAGAGGCACGGTGGCAGAGGCAAAATGAGCCCCCCGGCCTGCCAGAAACCTGGGGAAGGGGGTGGAGGGAGGACTACCTCCTTAACCTAATCATAGACACAAATTGCCGGGAACCGGAGATTTTTCCGTTGTCACCTTTAGCTTGACTGGAAAAGCTGATCCAGAAACCGCCCCCGGTCTCTTCAACCTCTGGTGGGTCCAAAAGAAAGGAAAATAAGATCAAAACGAGGAGGAGAACTTCTTGGCAATGCAAAGCCAGCTTGGGCCAGATTGGCTTCTCAGCCGGCAGTCTCGGTCAGGGGGGAGGAGGTGGCGGCAGCGAGACACCTTTAACCCTTTCCAAGCTGGCTCCAGTATCCGTGGGCTACTGGTGGAGAGAATTTTGACAGCTCCTGAAGTCTCAGTTCAAACTGAGTCCATTCTTAGAGTGTCCCCCATCTACTAATTCCTGAACCGTTTGAAATACTCCTCCACCCTCCAATCCTATCTCAACCCGCTCCCAGAAGGACGATTTGTGTCTGATTCTCGGGTTAACAAGCACCAGAATCCGGTAAAAGTGGTGTGGGCCTGGGGAAGCCAAAGGTTCAACAGTGTTTGCTGTTTGTTGAGGTGAAAACTTAGAGAAATATCAAGGGAAACTTCTATCTTTCCCTCACTGTTCTTGAACTGGGAGGAGAAGAAGGAAGGAGGGAAATTTGGCTAAATATAGCATTCCGTATACATACATACATAGTAGTAACGAATACAACTTAACCAGTGCTTAGAAAGGCGATGAATAGGTAAGGGAGAGTACAGGTACAAGGAAATTATTCCTAAAGAGAGCTGGGGGAGGAAAAGAGAGGAATATTGTTAAGATGGGACAGCATTGATACCTGTAGCCTATGTATGTAAATGTGTGTGTGTGTGTGTGTGTACACACACATATGTATATATGTATATTTTCAGTCCCTAGCCTCCAGTCGGGATGGCTTGAAACTTTGGGACCTTCCTGCACTCCCCGCCTCTGCCAAAGAGACTGAGTCAGAAATGTGGCGGGAAAGTATGTCTTTCTTCGATCTTGGGAGGTCTTTGGACAGAAGAAGGATTTAAGTTTCCCAGGCCCTGAATGAACAGAGCTGGTCGAGGTGATCTGATGGTAGCTCGATTCGATTCCAGTTGGTGGCTCCGGCCACCGAAGCCCTCCAGTTAAACTCCATCTCTGAGCCCGAAGTCGACTTGGGGCAAAGAGATAACACTAGGTCAGAAACCCGGCGTGGAAACCAGATTTAGGAGTACACGTTCCCTATGTTTGGACTAGGGGAACAGCCGAATAACAGGGTAAAGGGGGTGGATCAAGAAATTGTAGAATCCTATAGAGAACCGACAGACTTCATTTCAAACTGACACGATAAAAAAAACACCACACCTTGGATTTAACCCCTTTACAGAAAGCTTAAATGGGACAGGAAAAAAAAAGGGGGGGGGGATTTTCCTTCCTCTGTACAAATAAAATAACTCTTTCTCACAGGCACACACACACACACACACTCACACACATCCCACCACCACCACCACCACCACCACACCATTACTATTCTTCTATCACCTCCACCCTTTCCTTTTCTCTGCTGGTAAATCTGAGCACAGTATCGCTCTTTCTGTTTTCAGGACCCGGGTAAGAAAACTCAGACCGCATTGCTCGGAAATTCAGACCGGGTAGCTGAGAAATTCACCTGCGGGACAGCAATAGAGAAGATGCACATTTGGCAATGAAAGGGAATCCCTTTTCCGATTCTATCTCCTCACCTGCAGTCCCCCAAAATAGGAACATTCCTCGCCCCCTGACAGCCCCTTGTGTCACCAGCACTGAGTTTTTCCAGCTCCAAGTCGGGGTTGTACAAGGAAGATGACAAGTTTTGTCTCCTCCTTATCTCTCCCCACCCCCTTCCCTACCTTTCCTTCTTCTTACTGGCACCCCCTCAATCCCCAGTCTGCCTACCGCAGGGTGGGGAAACAAGATAAGAGAAAAAGTGAAGGAAAAAGCAATTACTATCGCTTGTTCCCAGGTCCCTCTTCATCACCTGGGACAGTCACTTTCCCTAGCTTTGTCGGTATCTCTAACCAGTTGTGGTGTTACCCGCTGACTGCAAAGGACAAAACTGCTTTAGAAGTGATATTCAACGCCTGTAGGGTCAGCTGTTTAATAACCACCTCACAGAAGGTTACTTGCCCACAAAACTCTCCAAGCGCCTCCAAAAGCCCAAACTCGAGAAAGAAATATCCAAAGTTAAAGAGAAATTTAAAATGCCCCTCCCACAGGGCTTCTCCTTTTCGTTGTTCTTCTATGAGGGGTTTCTCTCCCGCCTTAGGCTCTTTCAAATAAGCAAGCATTTGCTTTAGGGGCCACTCTAATAGTCGGAGAGACGCGCCTGTTTCCATTCCCCTGAATAATATTTGTTGCAGTAACAGTTTTCGGATGAGTGAAAGAAGCAGAGAGCTCACAGCTCTCTCAAACTGTCAGCCCCAGTTTCACACACTACAGCTTCTAATTCGACACTGTAATAACTGGTAGTTAAGCTACCAAATAATATTCTTCATTCGTCTTTTTCAAAGTTGATTTATAGCAATCGACAGGTTAAAGCCTCATCTGACTTCATTACTTTTAAAAGCTGTCTATTTCAGAACTGTCACTTTTCATCACTTAACCTAAATAAACACTTGAAGAAATGAATTGAAAGAGACTTTTAGATCATGTTTATAATTTTGTCCCCACATTAACATTCCCAATGACCTGACCCCGTTTTAGTTACCCTTGCACAACTAAATTTTGATTAAAACCCAGAGATTTCAAAGTCAGATAAATTAAATGAAGAATTATTATTTTTTTTAATCTTGGGAAGGAGATGAAAAAAGGAACTCCAGGTAGAAAAACAAGATCCTCAAACCCCAGGACACACGTGCGTGTTTATAAAGCGTAAACACACACACACACAGAAACACATATGCACACAGACAGGGGAGATTGATAACTATTCACCTTTTAAAACATACTTCTAAAAAGAGAAAGTCTGACCAACCCCATGATGTAGTTAATTTTCTAATTCTGCTTTTATAAGAAGAGGAGGAGGAACTGAAAAACTAAGAGTAAAAGTTCATAAATGTCCTTTTATAATAGGAATTATTTTAAAGAACATGCACACGTGGTCAGAGAAGGAAACAGTCTAAAGAGGCATCATGGAGAAGAGGCCAAGCAAAAAATTAATAGGCCCCAGAGAGAGGAGCACTGGAAACAAAAACAACTTAAACGAAGAAACTTTGGGACTTGGAAAGTCTTTTTTCTTCTGTTCACCTGCGATTTGAACGGTGGAATATGTTCTTAGGTGTTTAAAAATATTTACATCACAACAAAGTATCAGCTCTCAAAAACTAAACAAAATAAAATGAAATGCAGGTCTCCTTACAGACTGGAAAATTATCTTTGTATTTTAAAATTAGGTAAATTCTTTCCTTCTTTCCTTCCCTCTTTCCTCCTTCCCTGCCTCTTATAATTTTTTCATACATACATATGTATGTATGTGTGTGTTTGTATGTGTATATGTATATGTCTATATCTCTATGGATATAGATAGATATGTGACACATAGGAATGAAGCCTAGTTTTCTGGCCCTTCTGTATGAAAATAATCTTTCTGTAATGCTTGTACTTCGTCTTTTCTTTATTTGGGGGTGTAGATAGGAATATACAGCTCCAGCCATCATTTTACACATGTCATGTACATAACATAGGTGTTTACTGGATACATACGTCACAGACAGCAACTTTGCAAATCACCATTTAATTTGGGAGGCATGCCCTTAGCTGGTAGGGAAAGCACAGAGCAGTTTTGCTCACGGTCTCAATCCTAAAATCCAGTTTACTAAACTCCTGAACGGAACTATCTCCTTTTTGCCGGACTACATTGTGGTACGATGTACTGAGCATTCCCTTCGGCCTATTATGTTGTGTTGTGTTGTGTTTTTTCCTTTGGCACTGCCTAGTTTAATTGTGTTAGACTACAAACTCCATTACCACTGCAGAAGTCTGGCTAATGGTGTTTCACTGTGAGAAACCTGCCATTCTTCCATACCTTGGAGCGCCACCTTGCTGCTTAAACTATAATTACCACGGCCAGGAAAAAATATTTTCTATCTCATATCTCTTTTAAGCTAGTACAATTTAAATACGATGACTTCTTATAATAAAAATTCTGAAAGCGGTGGAAAAAGCACTACTTCCAAATGGTTTTTAGGCAGTTATCTTTGAGCAAGTTGCTCCATAGCATCTTTGAACATGAAAAAACAGGAGAAAGATAAAACCATTGGGTACAATTTCACAAGGTCTGAAGAAGTTACTCAGGCGGCAATGTTTCATGCAAAGCATAAAATACATCACGAGTATATTTCAGCCCCGGTGTTTATTTGTCAAGGACTAGCCACCTGAGTGTATCCAATACAAATAATACCCAATGAGGCCCATGTCCATAAAGACATATCCTTCCAATTAGGATGATCACCTAAATCAAATAATTACAGTCACTCAAGCAAACATCAAGGCATGGGCAGGATCTTTGCTTTTTCAGCCTTCTGTCAGACTAGGTGCACATAACATATATATTTCACTTTTGCTAGAAACAAATAGCAAGGACATACTCCATGAATGGTGGGGGGTGCTATGGGAGTGCAGAAGGGGAAATCTGTCAGGTCAGGTAACCAAATGGTCTCCTGTTCATCAGGAAAGCAAAAAACTAGAAATAAAAATAGAATTTATCTACAAGAATCATAAGTGGATTAGACCTAACAATTTGGTGGTGTACTTTTGTTTTGGGGTGCTTGTTGGGTGTTACATTTTGGGGTCCCTTTCAGTTCGTAGAGCTTTTCAAATTAAAAGTTCAGCTTTCTTTTATTTTAGTTCCCTTAATGGGTAAATGAATGCTTAAAATGGCTACTAGCTCAGAGAAAGGGCAGCACACCTTGGAAAGTCAAGCAAGTCTGGGAAGTTACCAAATGATAGTTAAATCTCAAAGGGAAACTTCCATCTTGTAGGAGCAGGGCTTTGTTTCTTTGTCTTGGTGAGGGGAGAAAATATTTATTTCCTAATTCTTGACCACCAATTCATTCCACTACGGAATGAATCTCCTCTCTCACCTTTAGCAGCAGCAATAACAGCAACAGCAAAACATGAACTTGGGGGTTTGAAGTAGATATAGGATGATGGAAAGGGGAAATTTGCTTTTACTTATAATTCCTCCCCCCCCCCCCCCAAATGGTCTCCTTTCAAACACTCAGGTTTGGATCCAGGCAAATGATAAATTATGTCACAAACAAATTTGCTGAAAGTTTTTCACCCTTAGCATGCCCAAATGGAAACTATATCTTTAGAGGGAGGAAGGAATAAGAAAAATAAGAGTTGGGGAGAGGGAGGGAAAAAGCAGAAGTGGTATTAGGTCTCCATGTAAATCACCTTCCTGCATTGATCTAGAGAAGACTAGAATTACAGGTCTGAGCCAGAAAAAGTCAGTTTTGCTTTATGGGTTGTTGCTTTTCCCCCCTGTCTTTTCCAGTTATGAGATAAACTATTCCAAAAAGGCTAAAGGATAAAAAGGCTCAATTTTCAAGCAGGACTTAGATGGAGAACTTTGAATTAGACAATTGACACAGCTGGGATGGGCCACTGAGAAGACTCTAGGGTTTCTAGTCTCTAGGACTGTAGTATGGTATGTGTGAGGGAGTCTTGGTTCTTCTTATTTTATTATACAATTCCAGAAAGAGGGCCTTGTGGCCTAATGATGGACAGCACCAAGAAAATCCCAGAGACAAAGAGGTAGAAAACCAAGTTAGGAAATTGGGGATATGAATTAACACACAGATTAGTTTGGGCAAGTAAGTCTCCTAAATTGGAAAAGAAGTGGTTTTTTTTTTAAGTCGGCTGAATTTCCTTTTCTCACACTTTTCTAAAATCTAAAATCTTTCTAAAATTTTCTGATTTTTTTCACCCAATAATGCCTGGAGATGAAATTTTATTTTATTGCTATTACACTTCCTACCGCAAGATGCAAAGCAAGGAGCAGAGTTTGTATTACAACTATGTCATAATGTTTCACTGATGCAAAACATGTAGCCAGAGGGGGTTACTAATGACTCCTGGATGAGAGAGAGAGAGAGAGACAGACAGAGAGAGAGAGAGGGGGGGGGGTGGGGTGGGGGGGCGGAGGGGTGCGGCAGTTTCATTTTATAAAGAAAAACCACCGTATAATCAGGACTAATAATCAGGGCATTTTCAGATTTCTAGGCTTTCTACATGCTAGAGAGAAACAGAGGCAGAGAGGGAGAGGACTAGAGAAAAAAAGACCATTATCCTTTTAAACACCGCAAAGGTTTTGCATGTTAATAACTATTAATTATGTTTACAATTAGTTAACTGAAGAACTCTCCTTTAGAAAGAATCAAACTTCGGAAAACGCTTGATTAATATCAGATTAAGGGCTTTTCTTACAGTGGAAGTAACTCAGAGGGGGTAGAATGGTAATGGAAGTAGATATACATACACGATACATACATATATATGTATTTAGTTATATTGTGTGTAGCTCGATACATACGTATGTATGTATTTATATGTATATGTTTATATATTCTATTGCCATCCAAGTGTGTTCAGTGGTGGGGAGGCAGAAGCTGAGCAGCGCCCCCCCTAGTTTTGGAACGCTGGGAGAAAAACTCAGCCCATTCCAAATGTTCAATAAACTTCCTGAACCTTGTTCTCCGAAGGCACCCCGGCCCCCTTCCCCGAGTTGGGACCTATTTTAGAAAAGTGGGAGGTTTGCGGTTCCTACCGTGGCCCAGGCCGTTCCTACTGCCCTCCAGTCCGCTTCTGCCTCCAGGGACATAGTTATGGGGCATTCAGGTCTGCAGCACTTTTAACCTGGGGAGCACTCAGCTCCCGAATCAAAGCGTGGAGCTTTCTCTGGAAGAGGCTCCGGAGCAAAGTGTGGGTGGGTGTTGGGGTTGAAGGGGGGTGAGGGAGGCGGGGGGGGGGGGTGTGTAAGGGGGGAGTGGGGAGGGAGCCAGGCGTTAAGCCTGGAAGCTTGGCTGTTTACCCAAATGATTTCCCTTTCAGGCCTGAGACACCAATGAGACAAGATCAAACTCCCCTCTCTCTGTGTGTCTGTCTCCGCGTAGAGCCGGGCATTGTTAAGGGGAGGGCCCGGGGTCCCAGGCTGGGAAGACCCTGGAGGCTTCCTCGGGCGCTAGCGCCTCCTGCTGGTGGCTCTGCCCAGTCGGAGACCCCCGAGCCCTGGAGTCGGAAAGGGGAAGTTGGCGCAGTTGTGTCGGGGGAGGCCAAAGGGACAGAACCGCAAAGGAAGAGCGCCACCGGCTCGGCTCTGGTCGAAGAAGAAAGGAGGGAGTGAGAGGAACTAGGGCTAAGGAGATCCGAAGGTTTTAGTCTCCTGAAATGGGGCGGGGAGAAGGGGTGTCATTAAGAGTGTGGGGGG
>CM053598.1:106823868-106845572 GCA_028646575.1 Pseudocheirus occidentalis | reverse complement strand
ACAGGGGAGTGTCTCAGCCAATAGCCTTCTTCCACGTCAACAGGGGAATTCACACCTTTTCACCAATGGACAGAGTTCTATACTTAGCCCTAAGTATCTGATCTACTTAGCCCTATGTATCCTATCCACTTAGCCCTAAATATCCAACAAATTGATTACCATTACAATAGTCTAGTAGGTAGAAGCTTGTAGAATAAATTTATCTCCAAGATTCTTTTTATGTTTGATCATTATAAGTTGCTAGCATTGTGTTTATTAAATGTAGTTGTTCCCCACTGATTTTTTCTTCACATAATGACATTAGTAAATAATAAAGCTAATATAGCTTTTGGGTTAGCATGCCTTTTACAGAGAGTTGAGCTCTTGGACAACAGAACTAGAAAATAGAGATGAGTTTATTTGATCTCTAATTTCAGCAGATTAAAAACTAAACAGATCATGTTGTTATTTAGTCATTTTGGTCATGTCCACTCCTTATGATCCCATTTGGGGTTTTCTTGGCAAAGATAGTAGAGTGGTTTGCTATTTGCTTCTCCAGATCATTTTATAGATGAAGAACTGAGGCAAACAAGGTTACATGACTTTCCAAGGGTCACATATCTAGTAAGATGAGTCTTCCTAACTCCAGGCCTAGAGCTCTATCCACTGTTCCACCTAGGTATCTAAACAGATTGTAAGGGAACAGAACTAAGGTATTTCAAATAATTTGAGGATATGGGGAAGGCAATCTGGATTTATGATTTTATTAATCTAGGGTATGCCAACTCAGGTACTTCTGCTATTAGGTTTTTACCTTTTCTTTAAATTCCAGTCTTAGGGAGTCATCTTGGGCCATGAGATGCTGGATTAGAATCCAAGTTTTGCTGATTTCAGGATTGTATCATTTTCCAATATACAATATTTTTCTTTCAACCTATAAAAATGGAAAAGTAGAGTTTACAGGCTTTGCAAATTAGATTACCTCCATGTATATCTGTTGTTGGGGATGCACCATATTTGGTGCATATACAAAAAGTTAATACCTACCTCAAATGCTAGCTGCAGTCCTCTTACTACTGACATTCCACTGACCTCATTGAACTACTTATGTCAAAGGATAATTATTAGAAATATTTCATTTTATTTCGGAGGGGATAAAATGGTTTTTATTTAATTTAGTTTGTTTGGATGATACTCTAGTTTTATTTTTGTACATCATTTAGCATTTGTATGCAAATGCAAAATTTCTATATTTCTTTATGCTATGGTTAATATAAACTAGGCAACTCCTATACTCCCTGGTGTGAAAAACTTTGAGATCCACTTATAAAAAATTCTCTTTAAGTATTGGATTCTCCCTTCCCTTGTTTAAAATCATTCTTTTCTATACATTCCTGCTATATAACGATTTCTTCAATGTCTGAATTAGGGATCTATTTCCTGAGAAACAACTCTTACATAATAGAGCAGCAATTTTGTCCTAAAAAAAAATAGATTAAGCTATTTGTATTCCTATGCTAATTTCAAGGACACATGTAGGTAGGTATCTTCCATGACTGCATTATTTTACAAGAGGAAGGACTAATGGAAATCTGTGATGAAAGTACGATATGACATACACATTCAGTTGTGATTCATTTGATCCAAACATGTTTGACCATCTCTGGACTTTTCCCAGGCAAAAGGAGAACACCCATGAGAGTGCCTAGTCTGGACAAAAGGGAATGAAGGGTGATTTTATTTCACCACCATCATTTCATCTCTCTTTGTAGAACTCTCCTGTGTCTGCCCACTGGCATACAAACTTGCTTTTGTTCAGGTAGCTCAAATAGAAGTGGCTCTTCCTCAAAATTGCACCATTATCCCCCAAAAAGTTGTAAGGAAATATGAACTCTAATTATCCATTATGAAATGTGGGACAATATTTTCCATTTATCATATATTAATGTTCAATATTCTCAAATAGTTTCTAGTACTTCTCTTTAAATTTATATAAGAATTTTTAGGATGAATTCTAAAATGTGTACCTAAAATGAGCAAAAAAAGTATTTGAAAAAATGTCCCACTTCACATTTAAAAATTTTTTACCATTATTCTTATCCTGATGCTATTAATAATGCCCACAAGATCATAATGGATAATAGAGTTGTCCTTGTTTTGAACTTTGCCAAAATTAAAAAAAAAAGTTGTTCCCTCTTCAGCATCCAGTGGCTTTCAAGAATAACATTTTGCATAAAGGATGTTCTACCAACACTGATTGAAATGAACAATGATAGGATATATTATAATAGAAATAGAGAAGTTGTTATTTTTTTCTCCACATAAAAGAGCACTAAATACATGATAAGTGGAAAGTTCTTGCGAATGATGTGCCCTTTCCCTCCCTCTCTGTCTACATGTCCATGTGTGTGAGTGTAATAATTACCTAGGTGATAAGAACATCAAGGCTCTTTTTTTGCCTTTTATATAAGCAATGCTTTCCTCCTCACACTTTCCCTTATTCTGCTGTTTTAGTCAAAGTCAGGGTGCAGTATTTAATGTCTTCAGATCTGGGGCAAGGAACAATAGGCTTCTCTCTGGTCAATAAGAAAGACAAGGGAACAGTTATAACTGAGTTACTGAAGTGAACAACCTTGTTCTGACCAAAAGGAGGAATTCCACTTTCAGGTACTCCCAACAGGTTTTTCCTCTTGGTTACTAGGCCAGAAAGGTCAGTCACATCTAGATAGGACACCCTTTAAAGTATTAAGTCTGAAAGCCAGGAAACAGGTTCCGCATGACTGCTATCCAGTTGTGAGGCCTCCATAGAGATGTGAACTCTTTGACTGGATAAGTGAGAACCAATGGAAGGACTGGGCCATTTCATTTCAAAGTTTGCTTTGTTTGGTGAGGGAGAGGTGTGTGTGTGTGTGTGTGTGTGTGTGTGTGTGTGTGTGTGTGTGTGTGTGTGTGTGTTTCTTCCAAAAAGGAAGAATAGCTTTCAAGAATAGAAAACGTCAAACCTTATCTTTGTGAAAGGAAGGGAATTAAAATATTTAAAATTATATTGTTAGAGGCAATCAACTAAGACTATTGATGCCATTTCTAGTCAAAAGTCTCTCTAAAATCATAGCACAGCATTGTAAACTGGCAAGGTTAATTTGATGGTAATTTATATTTTTGCAAAGAGCCAAAAAGCCTATAATTCCTAAAATTTTCCTTCTAACACTTCCCTGCAATCCATTTTCATCATCTCTTGAAGACACAACATTCTGGAAAATGTCTTATAAACTAAAAAATAATTTTTTTGGTCTTTTTTGAGGGGGTAAGGCGGGACAATTGGGGTTAAGTGACTTGTCCAAGGTCACACAGTAAGTGTTAAGTGTGTGAGGACAGATTTGAATTCAGGTCCTCCTGACTCCAGAGTGGATGCTCTATTCACTATGCCACCTAACTGCCCCTAAAAAATAATTTAAAAAAATATCAGAAAGTAATTTTATTGTCTGTTCTAACAATTAGACATAAAAAGCATGAAGGCTAAGGGCTAACTTGAAATAAGGAAGTCCTAGGTTCAAGTGTTACCTCTGACACTTCTTGACCAAAGAGACCAATCACTTACTCTCTTGATGCCCCAGTCCACTCTCAAAGATCATAGGTTAGAGAAGATATAATTTTTCTTTATGGGAAAGAAATCTTTACACTAAGAGATCCATACAGCAAATGAAATTACAGATCTCCTCAAAAATAAATCACAAAAACTAGGCCTTGAGTCTTTTGTTGAATAACATAAACTTACTTCCCTCAATCTTTGCCAGTGTAAAAGTCAAATTATAACTTAAACTTGATAGGGTCCAACACATTAGAATATGCAGGGAACTTAATTCTGTCACATATAGAGAGCTCTGATTTAGTGTGCATAGACTCTATGTTTCTCTTTTCTAGTTTACAAGAAAGAGGTCTCAGCATGGAATGAAAACTAGCTCTGAAATTAGAGGGCCTGGATTCTAATATTGCTTCTAGTGTTCACTGTGTGATGTTATAAAGCAACCCAAATTCCAAGGACCTCAGTTTCCTAGTCTGTAAAATAAGGAAGCTGGACTAGGTGATCTCTGAGGTCCCTTCCAGCTCTAGAGCTCATGAACCACACCTCACAAGCTATTAATCTTCAGGCCAACTCCAAAGCTCTCAAAATTACTTAGGATGAATGAAAATGACATAGTAGAATGCCAGTACCTTAAGAGTGGTCGCTGTTTGCATCCCTCTGTTTATCTCTCCAGCACTTTGCACAAAGCCTTGGAGATCAAAAGAATTTAATCAGGGCTCATTAAATTGAATGTATGGAATGCATTTTCAAATCTTAACCTTTTCCTTCTAAATCTATCAGAAGGAATCAGACTGGAAAAATTTTGAAATATTGAAATTCTTTTGTAAATAAGTCATGTAGTGGCGATTATTAGTCTTAGTCCTAAGTCTTGGAAGTTAGGAGTACAAACTAAGTTCTCTAACATTACAAAAAAAGTTCATGCTTTCATTCAAAAAACACTTATTAGGTATATAATATATACAAAGTATTATGCTAGGATTTGGAGTCAGAAGAAATGAGCTTGAGCTGGAGCTAGGTAATTTACTGCATAAATTCGTTCAGGTCATTTTACTTCTGTAGGGTTTGGATTTCTCTTGTGTAAAATGAATGGATTTGATAGATAAGGTCAATAGTCCCCAAATCCTATTTGACAACACTAATATAGAGTGATTCTGTGATCAGAGAAATCTTCATGTAGAGTGTAGCAATTGAGATGTGACTTAAAAGATGGGTTAGTATTTAACAAATAGAGAAGAGGAACTTTCTAGACATAAGGAATGGCCCAGAGCAAATGCCCTGAGGTGAAAAAGGAGGTGTTAGTTTAGGAAACAATTAATGACCTTCTTTGGCTATAAAATGGAGTATAGGAGGAAAAAAGTGGCAAGATGTTGCTGGACATAGGTTGGATCATGGAAGGATTTGAGTGCCAAACTAAGAAGTTTTTAGTCAATGAGCATTTCCAACAAAGTGGGATTGAAATGTCACTACTCATTTCTAAAGCTGTTCCTTTCCTCTTCCAACTTTTCTCTCTCCCTAAACTCGACCATTTTCCACACTCTCTTACCATCGTACTAGACATATTAGTAAGCTATATACTTAATGAAACTAAGAAAGCCCATTAGATGATTACTCTCAAAATTCTACTTGCTTAAAGGGAGAATTAATAATTCACATTAAAAACTTTACAAAACACCAATTTCAAAAGTATACAGTACAAAAGTGGTCATATTTTTTTTTCTCTTTGTATGCATTTTTTAAAATGCTTACGAGAGGCAGATAGGTGGTGTAGTGAATAGAGTACAGGCCCTGGAGTCAGGAGGACCTGAATTCAAATATGGCCTCAGACACTTAACACCTACTAGCCATGTGACCCTGAGCAAGTCACTTAACCCCAATTGCCCTGTCCTTCCCCCTCCAAAAGGCAAAAAAAAAATAAGCTTATGCAATAATAAAAATGTCAGTATAACACATTAGATAAAGGTCCAGCCTCGTATTCATGAAGATCTGGATTCAAAGCCTGCCTATGTTGTCCCAGGAAACTTTTATTATTATATTACAGATGAGTTACCAATATGCATAGGTAGAGACAATTTCCACATTATATGTCAGCCACATTGATGGAAGCCTGTCTCCCCAATCCTCAGAAACAACAGCAAAAGATTTAAACAAGTAATATTGAAGAATTAACACAAAATTAAGCTGTTCCTCATCAAATCTGGGACATGTCTTGAAATGAAGTAAAGTTACTTCTTTCTAAATGCCTCTGATATTAAATTGACCACTTTATTCTAATATAACTTAAAGGTTTAAAATTTTGTGCATAGATGGCTAAGGTAGTTTCAGGAATATTCTATTTGGGGGAATGAGTTAATACTTTTTAAAATGTGGAGTTTGGAGATAAAGTTTGAAACTCTGACTTGTTATCAAACAATCCAAGTATCAGTTTAGCACAGTCTAAAGGGATTATTCAGCCCAATTTTCTCTGTGCCTAAGCTATGCTGTGGATATAAGATGGGATCCATTGGGAGAAGGTTTAACTCTTTCTCTCCATTGTGGTACCATTTAGTGCAGCAACATGGTTATTTCCTAAATAACATTTTATTACCAGCAAAAAGTACTGCTGTCTTTGCAAGATACTTACCTTTCCTGGCTCATAAGCAGAAAATCCAGTTCATTATGACAGAGCAATAATGCAACAAAATTAACACTTATATAACTAGGGTAAATCCCCCACTGAAGGAAATGGACTTTGGGTTGATGATAATATGTTTTAAACTTTAAAAAAAAGCCATTTCTTTTAGTAACTTCCTCATCTGAATGAAAGGCTACTTGTATGCAGAATATTTCACTTTTGTCTTTTGATTCCTCGAATCTACCAGAGTGCTTAGTATATAGTAAGAACTTGGGTAAATTCTTATAGATTGACTGATTAATGGTAGGAGAGAGGAACAGTAACCAGTAACACTGGGATATCTTCCTGGTAGCTTGGTGTTGTAAGAATTTACCCATTTCCTTTGGGGGAATTGCCTAACCCTTTAGCCAGAAAGTTTTTAAATTGTACAAACAATAACAAAAATTTGGTGCTCCTGGTAGTTTTATTGAAGATATTTTATGTTGTATAAGTGCAAATGGAGAGGGGCCATAAAGCAGAAAGAGAGCCAGTCTTGGAGTCAGTGAGACACAGATTAAAATCCCACCTCTGACCTCCTCTTAGTTATGTGACCCTGGACAAATCAGTTAAACCTCTGCAGTGTCCAAGGCAACTCTCTAAGATCATGATCTGGGGATGAGTGAAAGGTAAAACCAGCAAAGCAGCATGGAAGTTAGAGAGCTGGACTTGTACTAAATAAAGACTTAGATGAAATCCTGCCACACATTTACTAGCTATCTGATCCTGGACAAGGCAGTTAATTTAAAAGCCTCAGTTTCCTTCTCTGTAAAAAGCAGATAATCATATCAAGGGCCTTGCTGAGCATTTGTGAGGATCTAACAAAATAGCACATAAACTGTTTTGCAATCCTTAAAATACGACACAAATGTTTTCTTGTTGTTGCTATTGTTGTCGTAAGCTATAGATCTGTATTGGTGGAGAGAGTTTCTAAACTAGAATATTCTCATACTGATAGAAATCACAAATCCAGGTCAAAAAGAAAAAAATAAAATGGATCTAGGAAAAGTTGTTTGTTTATTTTGTTTGTTTTTAACCTCTGGTGGTAAGAATAAACAAAGCCAAAGTAAATAAACTGGAAAAAAAACAGGGCCAAAAAAAAGAGGTTCCATTTCTCAAGTCAGAACAGTCAATCAGGACAGGACATGACCCAACCTTGCCAAGGTGGCAGCCATTTGTGTCTATGAATCCCCCCCACATGCTCCAAAGCAACAGTTCAGCTTTCCCCATTACTAATAAAAAGGTTAAAGCTTCAAACTATTTTTTTAATTTAGATCTGTTGGTTGGTAATTGGAATAAACATTCAAATTTGAGCATCAAATTTCTCATTAGTTTCACATCAATACCTGTGCTGAAACTATGGATCAGTGAACTGAACTTCTTGCTGCCCAAGTGAATTCATTAATCATTCTTTCCTAAGATGGCTGTATAAGTAGACAGCTGTTCTAAGCAGCTGTCTTCTGGTACAACCCCTCTCCTACATAAATACATACTGCTGGAAACTTTTTTGTATCAGTCGGCTGTTGTTTTAATGTGGGGAGACCTCTTCGTATTGACAGGTCTATTGGGAACTAGATCTCAGCTAAGTAATACATGCCAATTTGTCAGTGGTCACTTTATGGCTACAGAGAGAAAGTCTTAAAACCATTAAGGCTTAGTTACCATGCTTTATCTCAGGTATCACCAGGAAAAAGAAATACAAAACCATGAGCATCAGGTCCTAGACAAATGTATGTCATGAAGGAGTCATAGAATTAAGCTTCCTGAACCTAACACTTTCCATTGCCCATAATGACATGGTTTGGCTCCTCATTCTCTCCTAATCTTTTAATTATAGATATTTAATTTTATTTTCATATACACTGATGGGTTTGGCTACTTTGAGAGATTAGAATCCACATTAGGCTTCAATTTTCTATTACAATCTAAGCAAGTGCTCAAGTAATTGGAGCTTATCCTATTTAAATATATGCAATCAGGAAATTTGAAACTGTCTTGATGGCCCATATAATATTTCCTTTAGATGGTCTCTGATATGTAGGTAGCTGCAAGTTCATCCACACAACAATGACCTCATTGGATAACCTTTTTCCAGCCATAGAACACTTAGTAGCAACATGAGAACCTGATTATTTCCCCTTGAGAAAAAGAAAAACAATACATACAAACATGATTTTAAGGAGTCTCTCTATTGGAACTCAAACTGCATGGAAACTAACACACACACACACACCACCACCACCACCACCACCATGGACAGACCTGACATGACATAATGAAAACATGCCTGCACAGGAGAAAAATTAAGCAATCTTCAGGCATGCTCTCTTGTTGGAATTACATTTTTCCATTTTGTATCAAAGGGACTAAAAGACACAAGTAAGGAGATGTCTTTTCACCACATTAAATGGACTTGGGAAATCATACAGAACTCTTTCCTTTTCCCATCTCCTTTCACTTCACAGTACTTTTAAAAGTAGGTGGCTTGTTTTCTAGCTCAAGGGTTGACAAACTATAACCCATGCTCTGAACCACCAATTTTTGTACCTGCCATGAGAGCCATGAATAGTTTTTGTGTACAATACATATAACAAAACTTGGTTTTTCTATATCGTATCTCATATAGAAAAAAAACACTTTATTTACAAATAAAAACCATTCTGGGTTATAAAATCATGAAAAGAGTTGATAAGTATTTGAAAAATCTGTTTATATGGACTGCTTACCCTGATCATTAAGGATAAAAATTCTGCCTGTATATAATTAGTCAGACTGGTTGGCCTCTCAGGTCTTTATTACTTGGAAAATTAGGCCTCCCTGCTTCTCTTCTGAATAGAATTAGCAGGCTATCTTTATTTCACAAAGTTTCACTGTTTTAGGAGAACCTGTGAAAGTGCAATTTTGTTCCTCATTGATTCTGCTGATTCTTAGACTCTTTTAAGAAGCCTATTTAGCCTAGTGTAGCTTAAAATTACATTGGCTGTCACATGGAGTATTTTATAATTTGGGTTTTGATTGTATGCAAGTTGTTGACGGCATGCAGTGACAGCCTCTAAAAGGAATTTAAGATGCATTTGAAAATGCTACATAGCAGACACACCCCAAAATGCTTTAGGGATTCAGATTATCTATATGCCCACTGAGGTATATAGATGGAAATTACTTAGCGAATTGCCTAGTGAGGGGATTTGCTATAAAATTTATATATAATTTATATACTCGATACAACTATGATCTTTTTAAACAATCTATCATTTGTCAGTTTTTAATTTCCTAAGTACAGGTCTAAGGCCTGGATCTATGATTTCCCTGATGCACAAATGTACTTTAAGCAACATCAGGCTACTTCCTCTACCAATGACAGACTGCATGAAGTAACTTGCCCAGGAATACACTTGCCCAGGAATACACATCAAGAGTGTTTCAGAGGAAGGACTTGAACACAGTTCTCCTGGACTATGAAGGCAGCTCTCTAGACCTTCCACCCAATTGCTTCTTCTACTGAAAATATGAATGTCTTAGAAATTTAATCATCTCAGACTCTCTGGATTAGGATCATACATTTAGAGCAAGAAGGAACTTTGAAGGCATGATTTGGTCCAAACAGATGAGTAAACTAAGAGAGGTCAAATGACTTTCTCAATGTCACACAGGTAAATGGAAGAAATAGGATTTAAACCCAAACCCAGCATTCTTTCCAATACATCATACTACCTTAGTTACCATATTATAGTAACTCAGTTATTGTATTATATACATGATTCCCATACCTACAGCTTCACTCTATAACATCGTCCTTGCTTTCAGTCCCATATTAACAAGAGTCTATTGTATACCTCTGGCTGAACATCTTTCTAGCACTTCAATCTCAATATTTTGTTGAAACAAAAGTTTTGAAAACTTGGAGTCATTGTTGACTATGATCTCTCCCTCCACATCATCCTCTTTGTATCACCACTGCCACTCAATCCTATTAATTTCTATATCATATCTATTCTGCTAGGGAGAAAGCTGCCTCTTAGGGTATCAAAATTGGCTTCTACCTAAGATTTTCAAATTACTACATGATAAAAATTGCATATAAGAAAAAATTGCCCTTGAAAATCCCTTGTTACCTATAAAGTGGAATACACTATTTTTATGTGAAAAGAGAATAGGATAGAAAACATTACTCTGAATCACAATAATACATGAAATGTAAATCAAAACAACTTTGATGTTTTACCTCATGCTCAACAAACTGGCAAAGATGACAAAACACAGGATTAGTTAAGTATTAGAGGAATTACAGAAATAGGGGCACACTAAAACACTGTTGGCAGAGGTGTGAATTGTTTGAATCATTTTGTAAAGCAGATGACAATTACGCAAAGAAAGTGACTCAAGTGTCCAAATCCTTTGACCCATAGGATCTGCTGTAAGGTAAGGAGGTCAGTGATAAATATAAAGGCCCCATGAAGACTAAAATATTTATAGCAGCACTTCTTGTGTTAACAAAGAATTGGGTCAAAAACACAAGTGGATTGCCATCCATTCATACTTGTTAAACACTAATGCTACAAGAATGTAATAAAATATAAGTGAGAAAGGATGATTATAATGAATACAGAACAGCATAGGAAGACAAATGAACAGATGCAAAACAGAACCAGGAAAATAATGTAAATAATAATTATATTGCAAATGGAATAAAACAACAACAAAACCCAGCAAAATTAAACACAATGCTGTGAAATGATAGTAACCACTGTGAGTCCCAAGAAGAGATGTGAGAAAGAAGATATATGCCCCTTTTTTGCAAAGATAGGGTGGTATAAGTGTGAGACACTGCATAGAATGTCAGACATTTAAAATTTGTTTTTCTGAATTGTATTTTTTTTCTCTCTTTATTTTGTTATAAGGGATGAATCTTGGTATGGAGGGAGAAGAGGACATATTTAGAAATAAAGGAGATGCAGAAACAAAAGACATAGATAACACGAAGGGGAAAAAAGAGTCTCTTTAAAAGAAGGTAATCTATACTGAGGAGATGTATCTGTGATATTTGCTATGAAAGCAATTGGATATCAATGTTATTTTCACGATGCGTAGCTAATGTAATGATTAAAAAAGACAAAAGATAGATATCAGACTTTCTTCTCATGTAGAAGAAAATAAAAACAAGCAGAGATTTATTTGGCAAGAAAATTGATGGTTGGGAGAAAATATTCTCATAGGCACTAACACATGTATATGATTATATTATTCTACCAAATAACTCTCTTCCTTATCTGCTTCATGAAGAAACAAGGGGAGACATAAAGGAGTAAGAAAAATAAACATGTTAGTAGGGCCCTGCTAACTGACCAGTATTTCTAGGAAGACTGACTAAAACTATCTTCATTGGCTCAGCTCATGATTAAAAGTCAAGCAGAACAGAGGCTGAGGGAATAGTAGAGTGACATCTCCTATCTCAAGCTTACCCCATGGTCTATGTCCAGAATGTTAGATAGACTTGTGGAATTACCAGCACTACTTAAATTATTCTCTCTTTCTCCCCTCTCTTCTCTCCTCTTTCCTTTCCTCTTTTCTCTCTCTCATAGAAAGTTATAGATAAACACACACACACACACACACACATGCACACACACATGCACACATGTGAACACATTTTTTTTGCCCATCTCATATAGTCACAACTGAATTAAATTACATTAAATCACGTACATTATGATGCCATTCTATCTCTTCAGCATCCATCTTCTTCCAGCTCACTGTCCCTCCCTCCAAGGAACATAATTCAGGGTCTCCTTTCTTCTCACCTAGATTGTAATAACATTATTACAGGTTCTCCAGCCTTCAGGTACTTAAATTGTTTCCCATGCTTCTAATGGTCTCCTCCCACCTCTATGTTGACATGAGTCCCTTTCTTCAAAGCTAAACTCAGCTCTCATCTTCTCAGAGCTATCCTTGACCACTACTTTTCTCTCTCCCCTCCTTCTAAATCAAAGTGTTCTCTTACCCCTCAACTCTCTCATAATATTTTCCCTGGATTTACATTTATCATATTCATTTTACTGTATTATTTTTCTATGCCTCCTCCACATCTCCACCTTTATATTGTATTGTAAACTCTTTGAGAGCAAGGATTAAAATAGGGATTTTTTACTGCCTCCATGAAAAATGCCTTGCAAAAAGCAAGTGCTCTATAAATATTTTCCAAATTGAATTGAAATTCAGACCTGGAAAGGACCTTAGAAATCACCTAATTCTTTTCATTTAATAGATGAAGAAATGTGGCTAGTGTAGGTGCATTTTCCAAGGTCCCAAAGCTGGTTAATTTTAAGGTAAGGCCCAGAACCCAGTTTTCCTAACTTGTCTTTTTCCTAACTTTTAATTAGATATTGTGAAAGGAGAAGAAATGGGTTGATGGTAAGAGAAAGATGGCCAACTTTATTCAGATCACTGAATAGGCAAATATTTTTATATTAATTAGATCACCTTACTAGAGATTCAATGGCATGTCTTCAAAAAATGTCCCAGAGGATTCATTTTAAAATATACAGGAATGGTTCATTAATTTACACTTCAATAATTAGGAATTTGTGATAATTCAACTGGGGCTTTGATGAACTTTACCTTTGTATTATCTATGAAGAAATAGTTTGCTTAGCCAATTACTAGAGTAAATAAGATTATAGGGGCATATTTAACTTACTTAAGAGAACAAACTTTTTAAGGAGTTTAGGACCTTCATGATTTGTATGTCTATGGAGCCTCCTTGATTGCTAAATGAACCTTATCTTGCCACTAAAACTGGCTAGAAATAACAGTCATAGTGAAGGAATACTTTTCAATAATTTAATTCAACAAGCATTGATCAAATACCTGCCAAATGCCTAGAATTGTACTTGAAAGGAAAAGCTGCATTTCTTTGGAAGTAGTCAGATGGTTCAGGCTCATCTTTGTTTCAGACTAGTTTCACAATGTATGAATACTAGGAAGATGTTAATATATGTAGAATGTAAACTGCCTGAGAGCAAGAGCTTTCTTTTCATCTTTATGTCCCCTGAGCTGAGCACAGAGTGCACTTAGTAGGTGCTTAATAAATGTTTGAATTAAATTGACCACATGAATACTTAAATAATAGACACAGATATTGATTTGCCCCCATTATGGTACAATGACTATAATCAATTATTAAAGGTGGGTGGGTGATTATATATTGATATTGCTGTATACTCATGGAATTTTCCTGTAAAGATAATAAAAAGAGGAAGTCATCAAGATTAACTCAGGAATAAGGGCAATAACCATACACTAATGGCTGATCACTATGTAGTGAGGAAACAGAATTCATAGGTTAAAAAAAAGTCCAGTATCAATTGACCTCAAATGAGTCACTCTGCTTATTTTGACTAATGCTTAGAAAGTTTTGTCATAAGACTTGGTTTGAAACAATAAAGCAAATGAATCTGAGAGATTGATTGTGTGATGAATGCCATAGAGACCCAAGTCCAGAGAGCTCCAGAGTGGTTTAAACCACAGGAACCAAGGCAAGTAGCTATTCTACCATCTTGCCAAATATTCACCAGTCCCTACCAGAGTTAACTAGTAGAATTTGTCTTGGGCAAATTACCTAGAAGAGGAAAGGGGAGGGAAAAGGGAAGGAAAGTTTGTGCTAAAACTTCATAAATATTTTCTCATTGGACCCTTCCAACAACCCTAAGAATAGACACTATTATTATTATTATTATTATTATTATTATTATTACATTCACTTTACAGCTGAAGAAACTGAGGCAATAGAGGTTAAATGATTTACCTAGTGTTCACAAACCTAGTTAGTATCTGAGACCATACTTGAAGTCAGGCATTCCTGACTCCAGCTGCATTGTTCTATACACTGTGCCATATAGCTGCCTAGAACAAAAATCATGAGTCAAAGTATGGAAGAGTAACTCTTTGAGATTGATATCTGAAGATCTCCAGATAAAGGCTAAGGGAGAAACCAAAGTTTTAGAGTACAGACTTTTGGAGCTCATTTATGGTAGAGCTTTTTTTATTAGGAATTACACAGGTAGATAGGCAAGGCTTTCCCGGGCCACTGACCATGGAGCCATAATGTTATAATTGAGAATAACCACGGTGGGGGTACACTCTGAACTACCCCACCGAAAACTGAAGGCTAGAGAAGTTGACCTTGGAGGTCTGAGATGTAGCATACTGCTATGTACTGTACAAATTACTATTTAGTGAGTATCTGATAGGTTGTTGATAGGGGCAGCTAGGTGGCGTAGTGAATAGAGCACCGCCCCAGGAGTCAGGAGGATCCAAGTTCAAATCCAGCTTCAGACACTTAACACTTATTAGCTGTGTGAGGTTGGGCAAGTAACTTAATTCCAACTGTCTTGCCTTCCCCCCTCCAAAAAAAAATAAAAGACACATTTTAAAAAAAGAAGAAAGTGAAGGATAAAAGCAATGGGTCTGATGTTCTACAAATTATTGCTTAAGATCAAGATTAAACCACAAATTTTTGCAATTTGTGAAGCTGTAGTTTTATTTTCTATTAATCCCATCTTCTATATTATCCTTCCTATATATATATATATACATATATATATATATGTATGTATGTATGTATGTATTAATAAGTCTAACTTAAAAACACTGAAGAAATTGGTTGTGGTCATCATACAGTTGGTGAAAAGGAGAGGGGCAGGTAGTCTGTCCTTCAGTGTCCCTCCCCACCCACCCAAATAAAGTTTAGTGATAATGTTCCTGAGATTCCAGAAAAAGCTAGAAGTGGTAAGAATCTGAACATTATAGAGAACCCCAGTGAATTTGACCTTGGATCATCTGGTTACAAAGCAATGTGGTAGCAGATGGTGGAAATGATGGAGGAGAGGGAGAATAGACCCATTTCTCATGTAGGCATGACAGTACAGAACATTGATATATCTCCTAAATGTTAATGTATTGCTCTATGCATTCTATCCCCCCAAATACAATATAAGGGAATATGTTTTTAATGCTTTTTGTAGTCTGTATTACACTAATTATAGTGATTTCTATATAGTAGGCACTTACTGAAAGCTTATTAATAAGCCTTTCTTCATAGAGAAATACATGTTTGTTGAATAAATGAACGAATACATTGATGTTACATTATAATTAACCCTCTGCCAGGATTCCAAAGAAAGTATTTATATGAAGTTAACTAGCTAATTTGTTATTACACTTATATTGATTATCAATGTTAGCCTTATAATACCACCATAACATAGTTACAATGTGTATTGATGTGTAGTCAGGTAAGAGAGATGCTCTTTTTAAGGTTTTTCCTCATAGGCAGCAACTTCTCAGATCCTATGAGTCACTGGGCAATCTTTCTCAGAGCCCAGATATGCAGAAAAATGGCCGAGTGGGTCAAGATACAGGGGAAATCGACACCCACATCTTTTATTTTGTGTCCAGCCAATACTAAGCTTTACAATCCTTTGAAGAAAGATTTTCTTTAATACTTTGATGGCTCTTTCAGTTCATCATCATAAGTACTGAAAATGAATAACAAAACAACTCAATCTTCAAATTATCATGCAGGTCATTTTCTAAGAATAAATGTGAACACAATTTCATTAAAAAAATCCTATATCTGTGATCAGAAATCAATAATGACTTCTTGATCCAGGTTAATGATTTAAAACCTTTTTTAAAAATATTGAATATAAAATCAATTATCTCAAAGACTAAAATTGACATTCCTGTTGACCACCTTCATGAGATAGTAATAATCTTGATGTTTGTAATCCATATTCCAATTACATTCATCATCAACACAACAGATGTGTGTCATTTTATGTCACTTTTACAGGCTCATAGTTCTAGGTCTAAAACTAATCACAGAAATCATCTAGTACACCAATCTTTTTTTATGAATGAGGAAACTGAATACTAGAAAATGTTGAGTAACTTATCTGAGGTCAAACAAGTAGACAAAGGAAGGGGTCAAGAACTGAACTTGAATCCAAAAGTAGTGTTCTTTTCACTAGTTTTCACCAAAGTAATAACTAATTCAATTACATCTAAAAGGAATAGTTTTTTTTTTTTAGTGATGTTGGTAGATAAGGGATTTTCTAGGTAATCAGGAGCCTTTTGAAAATTCCTCCCTATTAGCCACATGGGGATCATTGAATGAAAGAAAGACAAACCTATATAACCCTGCAGTTTGAACCATTTCTCCATCTTAGGCTTAGGAATTGAATCCTGTCTTATTTAACTTGAATAAATACCTTGATTAGAGTAAAAAAAAACCCTCTGGATCTATGTTTCAGGAAGGATAATGAAAAATTACTTCTTCTTACCATATTATTTTGTATAATAATCAGGTTTAAAATGACTATATACACACATATACAGAAGTATATATCTATTCCCCTCCAAATATACTCACACATGCACACACACACACACACACACACACACACGCTTTCTATCATGTATAACTTACATACTAAAGAAAGTTTTATTTTAAAAAGCCAGAAAGTGTATCATAGAGATGTACTAATCTTATAATTCCTTGGAGGAGCAAATAACCTTTTCTCTTGATATAGGAATCAGGCATTGATCTGTCACACTGTTTGTTCTAGCAGAGTTCCCAGAGGTGCACTCAGTTTGAAACGTTAAGGCTAGTTCATTAGCCGTCCCTAGCTCGTTTCTCAGAGAGAATCAAGATAATACTGTGGTTAGTTAATGGCTTTCTCTTGTTTCCCCCAGAGCCTGCCTGTCTGAAGCCTACAGGCCCAAGCAGCTTTTCCCCCCTTCTCTTTGCTATTAGTCACAGCTGGTAAGGCTCACAAGAGCCGAGTCTGTTTGAAAACAGTCAGATCGTGCAAACGTTTGAGTCTTTCTGCTGCAAGCAACAAACTTGGCCCTCACTGCCATGGGGAGATGGAGTGAAGGTGGGGGTGGGGGATGGGATTCCAATAAGATTGAAAGAAGAAAAGAAAACTGCTAACCATCTCATTTCAAAACCCTTTTTGAAGTACCCAGGGGTGTGCAGATATTCTTCGAAGGTGGGAGAAGCCAACTTTTAAATGCATCTGATTTCATTGGGATTGTGTGACTATTGTTGATGATCTTGCTCCCTTCCCTTCTAGTAGGTGGAAGGATAATAACTCTTGGATGCTAGAGCTATTCCCATTATCAAATATGGTCTCTTCACTCATTCATCCTAGTTCATACGGCAATGAAAACAGTAACAAATGGATACAGTAGATGATTTAAAATTACAAAATTGTACATAGTTTATATTTATACATAAAACATAATTATAAAATTATAAAGATAAAATAGATTTAACAGGAACAAGACATGTGAGAGTAATTTAATTTAACTTTCTTTTTTGTGACATCTTTATAAGATAAAGAAAATACTAAGAGTATAACAGAATTTCAGGAAAATACTTGACTATTTTCTCATAATACCATTTTGGACAGGATAGAAAGATATAAGCTACAATATGATACAATAAGGTGAATTTGGAAGTGATTAAACAACTGAACCCAAAGAGGAGTAATTAATGGTTGAATGTCAACCTAGAGAGAGAAATCTAGTGGAGAGACACAGAATTCTGTCTTTGTACCAATTCTATACAATATTTTAAATCAGAGATTTAAGTAAAGGAATGGGAAACATGCTTATCATCTGTCTGAATGACATAAAACTCATGGAATAACCAACACATTGAATGAAAAAAAAAACCAGGATCCCAAATTATACCAACATCTTTAAATCTTATAAAAATGAAGCTTAAATCAGATAATGTAAAAATTCTATAATCATTAAAAAAACAACTGAATGAGCTAGGGGTATAGAATACATTACTAGATAATGTTTGTTGTGAAAAAAAGATCTTTATTAAGTTAGTGAATTACAAGCTCAATGGTGAACCACAGTGTCACATAGCAACACCCCTCTCCCTCATATCAATATGATCCTTGGATGCATTACCAGAAGCATAGTCTCCCCACAGTATCCTCGGCCATCTCCAGTCAATTTCATGATTATCTGAAGGCTTCGAATAGCCCTCTTTCACTCAAATCAAAGTCACCTGAAAGTCATGTTATTTCTCTGATGTCATGGTCCTCTTCAAAAACAAAGGACAAACCTGTGAGTAGACTCAGATGCCTGAATCAGGACCCAGCCAACTGGGTAACTCAGTTTGTCCTTTCCCTCTCCTTCTTCTCCTCTCCAAAGGAAAGTAAATTTTAATGACCAGAGGTTGGCCCCTGCCCAATCTTCACTTAAAGGCTGGATTTTGGGCCCTCTTGGACAATGAATGCCCATGGTAACTGTTTCTCTTTGGAACTGCAAGACTGAGGGTCTTCCCCTCCCGGCTTGATTTTCATTTCTTTTTTCTTTTCTAATTAAAACGGCCATCCCTTGACTAACTTCTTAAAGATGCCTATTCATTGGATGGGAGTTACTGCACTCTAAGTGAGTACCTAAAAAGGCCTTAGCCTAAAGGGTACAGGGTCTCCCATGGTCATCTCCAGTCATCTTGATGAATATTAGGCTGCTGGACCCAGATGACTCTGGAGGAGAAAGAGAGGCTGGTGACCTTGGCACAGAAATCCCTCACTCAAATCAAAGTCAACTTCAAGTCATGTCACCATTTCCCTGATGTCATGGTCATCTTCAAAAACAAAGGACAAACAACTAAAATTCTACTTTGATCACTCATCTTATTGTGGAAGTACAACTTGAAGCCTCTGACAACAAATAATATAAGCATTATTGAGTTTATCAAGCTAAAATGATTCAAGTAGGAATCTTTGCATATTGACTGTGTATCTGCTGTCTGAAAGCATGGTTAGCTAAGGGAAGGGCACATCCTCTGCTTGGCCTAAAGGTGATGAAATATTTTGTCACAGTCATTCTGGAAGACCATCCACTAAGTCATAGAATATGGTGGGTTAGATCTGCACTCATATTAATGTGAATCTTTGAATATACATACATACATACGTGTGTATATACATACACACACACACACACCCCACACACATATATATATATAAAACGAAAGAAGTTACTTCATTTTTTTTCCTAGTTGTACCATATCTGGAATAACACGTTCTCTGCTGGAAGACAATTTTTTAAAGCTACAAATTGTCCCAAAGATGATGAAGAAAGAGGTAAGGAATGGGGAATCATGTTATATGACAGGATAGGTTGAAAAGAAATTGAGTATGGAAATGAAATTGTGTGTAATTGGCATTACAAATTTTGCAGGAATATATAGGTACTAAATATTTTCGTCATCATCATCACCATCATCCTCATTATCATTATCATCATCATCCTTATAGGGCCGTCATATGGAATGGGTATTAAGCTTTGTTTTATTTGGCTACCTTGGACATAGATAAAGACTGAACCTGTGATTTTATTAGTTTCTGATATCCAGAACTGGTGAAATTCCTTCTACAATGCAGGTTGATGTCTTCTCTGCAACTTACAATTATAGACTGCCTGGGACATTTAGATATTAACTAACTGACAAATTACACTGATAACATACACCAAAAGTGGGACTTGAATTGTTTGGCTTCAAGGCTGCCCATCTTTCTTTTCACCATGCCAAGCAGTCTCTCACCCATTTCAACCAGAGCAGAACTAAGAAACAGGTGGACCTTATAGAGATGTAGCTTTCTTTTTAATAAAGGGAGACGTCTCTTAATGATGAAAGTTCTCCAAAAGTCAAATAGCCTTTTCCATCTCTATAAGTCTTAATGTGGAGGTTGGGATACCACTTTGATGGGATTATATACAGTGGATTCTTGCAAAATTTGGTTTGGGCTATAGTAGATGATCTCAAAAGTTCCTTCAAACTTTTTGGATTTTAAAGAAGCTAACAACAACAACAACAACAACAAAGATGTTTTCAATTACTAACAGCTTGAAAGCATTCCACTTATTCCTTATAGAACTTTTCCAACTCTTTGCATTGAACTAAACTTTTAAAATAATGTCTCTCTACAAAAAAAAATAAAGTATTGAAGAAGCAGGTGACAAGTCTTCCCCAAAGCAGACACTCTGATATTGTAATACAATATAAATATCTTCTCCTCTTCTTTAAAATGACTTCCATATTACCAACATAGGAGGATGCTCTATAACTATCTATGGTTATCAGAGGATAAAAGAGCGGCACCAATGGTATGTTGGATTCTGTCATTGCCTTTCATCCTGAACTCATGAAAATCCTTTGTATAGGTTTTATGAGTTTGAAAAACATTTATGTGCGATAGGGACATATTTTCAGGTCCACTTTAGATGTTTTTCCAATTCTCATTGTAATGAGGCTTTCTTTCAGTTTTAGGAGAGATCACACCACACTTGTCAAAACAATAGAGTTCCCTTTGTCGCTTTATAAGATCTAATGTAATCCTCTTAGGGCTAGAAAATTTTAGATTACACTAATGACTTTTTGTTACTAGTTGAGTAGCATTAGACTCTTCTTTCAAATTAAGAGCAAGAAAGAAAGTACTTTGTATGTCTTTAAAAATTCCAGGAAATACAAAGCACACACATGCACGCATGTATGTATACATGTATGTAGACATGTGTATGTATACACATGTATATGCATATATTGAAGTTTTCTAAAATGTAAATATACATTCAATCCTTTTGTTAATACTAAGCATAGGAATATGTACTTTAGATTTTCTCATCTGAGTAAAAGGCTAGGAATAGAATAAAGTAGGAATAAAGTAGTAAAGTAGGAATGTATTAAAATAACTGTTTTTCAAAATCAATCTCTGACCTGCTATAGCATATAATTCAAAACAGAATAATAACAATCTAGGATTTTTTAAAGAATTTAAAGAATTAAAACATTTAAAGAATAATAACATTCTGGAGGATTTTTCTTTTTGGTGGGGAGGAATATCAGGAACCTCCCTACCACTTGTTCTAGATAATGAGTAGAGAACTTTCTGTTCTTTAAAAGATTGGACTCTTACAAGTCAATATTGAACCACCACCACCATCACCACCACCACCATCACCACCACCACCATCACCACCACCCCCAAAGGGAACAACTGCTGTAATTATAAGTCACACATAAAGCTTCATGTGCAGTTGTATTTCCTTTCAAGGATACAGAGAGAACTTCTCTCACTAAACCAGAAGTAGTGAAAAATGAGGAAGTAGTGAAAATGAGGAAGACACAGAGCCTTTCTTTTATCTCTGGGGTGCTCTCTTTTCTTCTGACTAGAAGTCACATTGTTTTTCTTTTGTCTGACTTTTTATCAAGCCAAAATGTCTCTTTGTCTCTCTCTCTCTCTCTCTCTCTCTCTCTCTCTCTCTCTCTCTCTCTCTCTCTCTCTCTCTCTCTCTCCCCCTCCCCCCTTTCTCTCTTTTCCCCCCCTCCCTCTCTCCCTCTCTCTCCTTCTCTCTCTCCCCTCTCTCTCTCTCTCCTTCTCTCCTTCTCTCTCTCCCCTC